>OY856410.1:182396906-182726906 GCA_963693085.1 Alisma plantago-aquatica | reverse complement strand
ATACTATATATATATATATATGTATATGTACATATATACGTATATATATGTATATATATATGTATATATGTATATATATATATGTATATATGTATATATATATGTATGTATATATGTATACATATATATATATGTATACACACACACACACACACAGATATATATATATATATATGTATATATATATATATGTATGTATATATGTATATTTGTATGTATATATATTATATATATATATAGTCAGGCTAGAATACACTCGAGTGTATCCGGAGCAGAATACACTCAAGTAGTTTTTCATGATGTAATATTTTTTTTGAAAATCTAATCCGTTGATCTTATTAAACATCTCGTGAACAACTCATTTGCAAAATTTGAGCACATTTGGATATGTATAACTCATGTTATGAAAACCGCAAAAATTATGCATTTCAAATTAGTTTCGTGCGTCGATTTTGTTGCCCTTGGATGAGTGACTTACACTCAACCAAATGGGCTCAAAATTTGTTTGTAGCCTAGTTATAGTATGACGGTGAAGATCAATGGTTTACATTTTATAAAAAATAGTCTTGATATGCAAACACACTTGAGTGTATTCGTGCGATCCGTACACTCGAGTGTATTCTAGCCTGACTCATATATATATATATATATATATATATATATATATATATATATATATATATATATATATATATATATATATATATATATATATATATATATATATATATATATATATTTGAACATATATACATTGTATATATATGTGTATATATATAAATATATATATGTATACATATATATGTTGTTGTGTATATGTATAAATTCATATATATGTAT
The DNA here is from genome assembly GCA_963693085.1 of Alisma plantago-aquatica. Classification (NCBI taxonomy): domain Eukaryota; kingdom Viridiplantae; phylum Streptophyta; class Magnoliopsida; order Alismatales; family Alismataceae; genus Alisma; species Alisma plantago-aquatica. Next base: position 182,726,066 of record OY856410.1, on the reverse strand, counting down.
ACATTCATATATATATATATATATATATAGATATATATATATATATATATATAGAGAGAGAGAGAGAGAGAGAGTCAGGCTAGAATACACTCGAGTGTACGGATCGCACGAATACACTCAAGTGTGTTTGCATATCAAGACTAGTTTTTGCAAAATGTAAACCGTTGATCTTCACCGCCATACTATAATTAGGCTACATACAAATGTTGAGCCCATTTGGATGAGTGCAAGTCACTCATCCAATGGCAACAAAATCAACGCGCGAAACTAATTTGAAATGCATAATTTTTGCGGTTTTCATAACATGAGCTATACATATCCAAATGTGCTCAAATTTTGCGTATGAGTTGTTCATGAGATGTTTAAGAAGATCAACGGATTAGATTTTCAAAAAAAATATTGCATCATGGAAAACTACTTGAGTGTATTCCGCTCCGGATACACTCGAGTGTATTCTAGCCTGACTATATATATTGTATATATATAAATATATATGTATACATATATATTATTATGTAGATGTACACATACATACATACATATATATGTGCATATATAAAAATATACATATATTTGTACATATATACATATATATATGCATTCTACCTTATATGTATATTTTCTATATAAATACATACATACATACATATATATGTAAATTCCTATATGTATTCTAGCTTCTATTTTTTCTTCTCTTTGAACCATTGGTTCAATCCGGTTCGGTCCAACCGGTTGGTTGGACCGATTGGACCATATTTTTGGCCGATTGGATCGGAAAAAGATACATAACCGGTTTTTTTTAGACTTTCGGACCGATCAGCTACCGGTGCACCGGTCTGATCGGTCGGGCCGGCCAGTCCGGTTCGGTTTTAAAAATACTGGTTGAGAAGGTGGTTTCCTTCACTAGGATGGCAGCATGAATGTAAATTGTTATGACCCCATGACAAGGTGGCAATCAAGATAAGCAATTGATGATGTGTTGAGCCCTAGTGTTAATGGTTCCCCTAAGTTTTTGTAAATAAATAAAATCAATCAAATCAGAGCCCAGATCAGCATTTTTTTCAAAATAAAACTTAAATTGACATAGTTTAGACCTAAAATGCAACCACATTATTTGCATTTACATAATACAATATATTTAACCTCAGCATAAGAAATAAAAACAAAACAAACACACACAGTACAAGTAATTTGAACTACAATCAAGCATCTGCATATATTGAATGATGAAAGTTTTGCATTATGAGCCATCCTTAAATATAGTGCTACTATGAAAATTAGAATGTGATTACTTTGTATATCGAGTGGGAAACGCATGGGACCCATTGTTAGTGATTGCACGATCATGTGGACAGTATTGGTTACAAAAGGACCTAGTCGAGAATTAGCATATGGGGTTCAAGAAGAGGAGTAGCATGGCTATCAAGTTTTGTAGTCACACTAGCGAGTAAATGAGATGTGTCTTAATGAGAAGAACCCAGAATAGTGGTATTTAGTCAGACACTACATAAAAGGTGAAGAGGTGGTTGAATATATGATAATAATTTCATCTTTGAAAAGGAGATGCTAACTCAACAATTATTATATTATAATTAGTCTGTCACCACTTGGAAACACTTGTATGGTTTGCACCAATTAAGCTCCAATATATGTACAATATTGGAAATAAATGGGCCAAAAATGATTGGATGCACCCAACCCATGTTCATATTCTCTTTTATTTATGAAGTACAACTCTATTTTAAATATGGACATCCATGTTCGTCTCTATTTCTTCATCACAACATGATTGGATGCATCACAACATCACCGCTTCTTGTTAATGTATGTAATAACTAATATTCAATTATTGTTTGTAGGATATTTATATTGTAAATGCAGTTGTTAGATTTATCTAAACAACAACATGATCATGCAAAACATGCGTTGTAAAATGTGACATAGCTATTTCATCAAATCTTTGCAAGTTGAGTGTTGATGTCATAGAGGATATGTATTCATAGGATTACTATAAAATCTTTTCTGAGATGGGTTTAAAAATTCAGACCTCTAATTGACTTGTTGTTTTTTATAAAATAACAATAGAGAGGTTGGTTCCTTTTGCACTACCTCTTGATGTCTATCGGACAACAGGAATTAACAGAGTAAATGAGGAAACAAAGAGCATGATAGACAAGTTTTTCATTTTTGAATGTGTTTCATCCAGCTCCATGAATCCAAACTATGAAGCAACACAACTGACAGTTGAGGGAATGTCATCTAAAGCTGATGTAGTTGCTGCAAGGAGACCTAATGTACAAGAATTCAAATAATATGTTACCTAAGAATTTGAACGTGTACACAAACAAAGATACATTCGCTTCTCATTTTTACTTCATCTTGTAGACATAATGCATATACCCTCACAGATACATGGATGGCTTTTTCTAGCTGAAATTGTTGTGCATAGTATCTGGTTGATATCTTAACATTTGAATCACTAGAAAACATGGCTTTTGCAAGATTGGAATGATACCATAGACGTGTCTTAGTAATCTTATGTTCTTACACATTTCTAATGATTGGTGATTCTTTAGCATAACCATTTTTTCAGAATGTATCTAAAACTCTTCCGTTTGTTTTGATCAGGGAAATGTATAGGCACCACCTATGATCTTCATGATGTGCTTGACTAATTTTATAAAAATGACTTCTTTTTTCTATTAATCATTTTTTTCATTCATCTATGCAACTCTCTCCACTAAATGAACTATAGTGTGGTTATTTTGGTAGCTTTTTTCTTATTGAGTGTGCTTTTATCCTCTATATCAGTTGGCTTTTTTTGTCAAGACTTATTTATCTGAGAGTGCAAGGTAGTCTATTAAATTTTTGATTCTTTTCTAAGACTCACTATCTTTTTTATATAACTTTCATTAACAAATTCGTGTACATCTATTATATATAATCTTTCATATAGGTCTACATTTTCCTAATTGTCTGATATAGAATTATTAATCATCATTCACTACTTAATGCAAACATTTGTTATCTCTCATGAATTATGTATACTTGTTCGGAAGGTACTATGCACTCATTTTTTGTTTATTTTCTACAATGACAATTTGTTATTAAATATAATTTGTTTATGTGTACTACACTATCAGTAGACTTATGTGCTCTTTATTTCTTAACGAAGTATACTACAAACAATTGTTTTTTTATATTGATTCCAGATCTGATATGGATACTTCATTCACGTATAGGTCTCATAGATTTTTGCAACCTTTTCTTGATAATATTTGGACTTGCAACTTTAGCAGATGCATACGTTTCTTAAAACCCTTTCATGGATTCATTTAATTATTTTAATCCATCAAATGAAGTACTAAATTTGGGTATTCTTATGTGATACGACTCCCACACAAACTTAGAATAGGGTAATTTTAATCAATTAAAGAGAAAAATAACTCCTACTAAATTTTCAAAAGATAAAAGGTAGTTTTTCACTTGTCGTGAAGAAAGCTACGCTAAAATAGTGCATATTTCACGAGGATAACAACGAACGTATATCTCAGAAAGACCATACCTGACATTGCAATCGCCATCCACGCACAACACAACATTTTCAGTAAAAAGCACAAACAAAAAACACAAAATTAGTATATGCATAACTGGAACAAAACATGAGAAAGACAAAACGAAAACAACAACATAAAATCGGAAGAACACAAAATATACTTACCTACAAAGCACTGAACACAACTCGGAGCAGGAAGAAGAAACTACAGATGCATTGAACGTGTCTCCGAGTATCTACATGATAATAAGCAGGTGAAACAGAAGGAGTTGGACGACCACTGCCCCTAATTTATAGCACAAGGGCATATTTCTCGACTTTGCCCGTTCCCGTAGATTCAATGTCCTGCAAAATCGAGAACCATGGTCAAAAACGTTAGGGGAAGAAGAGATTGGACAATATGACGACCTTACCTGCTTTCAATTCGCCGCCTGCTACGACCTCCTGTTCGCCCCTGTGAACCGCCACCCGCTCCCAAGTGCAGCACAGCCACGGCCACAGCCTACCAGCCGCATGGTCAAAACACCTTATAGGAGGACACTCCGGCGTCGGAACAGAGGCAAGTGGACGAGCAATAGCAACAGCAGATCTACACTATTCGTAGACTCAGTACTCTGTCTTCCTCGAGCTGCTTCGCTCAGATGGAGTAAAGGGGGTGTCGGGATGGGGGCAGAGGAGGAAATGAGTCGGGACTTGGGACGGGAGAGCGGGGCGAGAGAATCCGGGTTGGAAAGTAGAATCCCGCTCGGAGCGGGACTGACTTGGTCCGGGATACGAGACAACAGAACCCTGAAACAGGCCGTTTCCGGGATGTTGAACCAAACATCCAAACTCGCCGATCCAGACTGAAAACTACATACGTGGCACAAGACGACAACCCGCAATCTGGGTTGAGTCCCGAACCAAACAGGCGCATAGTCTTCGGCATGCTCCGTGTGCAGTGCACAACATCTGCTAATCTGCTACCCCGAGAATAGACCCACCCATAGGTCAATGTATTCTTCAAAGTGCGTGAACTCAAGAATAAACAGGCGTAGACCTCAATAGTGGTGGTTTCTTGACCAAGCAACAGAATTGATAAAAGGTCTAGTTTTTCGCGTTGGTTGAACGTGAACCATTTTTACATAGAATACTTCTCCACAGCCCGAGTCGGGTTTGCTATGAGTGACTAAGGGTGAAGTCAGGTTGGTAGAAACCCAAATCATTCCCATGGCGAACACAGGTGCTCGTGGATTTAGAAAACACAAGACGCCAGTGCCGCAAGTTGAGATTGCAATGGGCTTATTGCAGAAAAACAAGTACTGCGTGATGACACGGGGGTTTGCAGGGAACTGCAAGTGACGCACTGGAGTCGATTATATGTTACAGCATTGAAACAAATACAAATTCCATCTCGAAATCAAAGCGCATCACAACATGAGCAATATTATCAGCTACAATAATTAATCATTTGCATGACCTCAAAATCAAGTTTAGAAGTCTATCCTTGATAAATACCTCGCCAATATTAACATCAAGAACAAGAAAACATATAGACGTCCATCCACACTTAAAAACTGACAAATACAGTTCACAGCGACCCCCAAATGCGGCTATGCAAACCGCTTTTTATTTCTTTTATTGTTCCGTCATAGTACTAAGTTTGCCGGAATTAACTGTTGAAGACTGTAGAGTTTATCTTATAAGATCTCTAAAACCGCTTTTTTTGCCTTTATTAAAAAAAAAGTGCAGGACTCGTCATTAATTTCGAAATTACCAACATTTTCCCAAAACTTTTAATTCCAACAATACAAAGTAAGAAGGTCATCCAGTAGATATGTATTTCATTATCCAAAACCTAATATCAGTAACTTTAACATTCTTTTTTATGATTGTTATTCAGAAAAGCTTGAAACTATATACTATAATGTTGCTGTTGTATATGTAATTAATAGCAGTTGTGAAACGTACCATCAACCATGGGTTTTTTGAATAATGTCTTTGGATTGCAGTGTAGTTATTTTGGAAATTTCCAAAATAACAGAACCAAATCTTCTTTAAAAACTTCACGGTACGACAACAAAAGAGAGACGAAACAATAATTAATTTTAAATTATAAGATGCAGTACAGATTCTAGGGCACTTTGTATGCGCTGCCAATTTTCAAAAAAACGTGTTCAATAGCATTGCAATATTTTTCACCAGTAAAATCCTCAACAGAATAGAGTTAACTCTGTTGACGTCTAAAAATTCTTTCATCTTTATTATAGAGCACTGCTTCGAATCATGTCCTGTAAATACGCAGTATTACCACAAGGGGCAACAGTAGCCTCAATCTAACTGTAGCAGATGAAAAAGAACTCTCCAATAATAACCTTTTTTTCTCAGTCTTCTATTAAATGATGAATAGGCAAAAGGCTGTACCCCATTCCTTAGCTAGAGGTTCGGCATATCTGGTAACCAAATTCGAACATTGAAGCAATTATTTTTGAAGGAGACATAATCCTTTGTAGTACATTTTTTAACAACCATTATATTTTGGCGGGGGCTGAAATCTGTCCTAACAAATCTCGGATTAGCAAACATGAAACACGACGAAAATTGGCTAACAAGCAAGGAACTGCAAATAACAGATACAGCTCAAACAGAGTTTCGACCCTTCATATCATTAACACTTGTACCGAACAATCTGAGATTAAAAGAGTAAATTGCAGCAAACTAGTAGAACAGACCAGTTTGGAGTGAATCTGCACAGACAGATATTACAGGTTCATTCACCTTTTAAAGACAACAAGTTTCAAAGGCTTCCCCGATGCTTTTAGCAGAAGAAATAAACCAGGTACGGTGATAAAGATCATCACAATATGCTCACAAATCAAGTGCCCAAGCAAAGACTCCTCTCGAATATAAGGGCGTGTCTGATACCAGCAAGCTCTCCAATATTGTCCACCCCAGCGGCGTATCTGCAAGACAGAAAAGTTGAGCCTAATTAAACTCTAAAATGAAAGCAAATATGATATATGAAATGATGAAACAACGATTCATTGCTCACCCATCACCAGTTTTCAGTTTGAAAGGGGGCGCTTTTTCATAGGAGCAGCTGGCACCGACGGGCATCTTGATTCTAGGATCCAAAGGGTTGGGTAATTGCTAATCTGAATCTTCATAAAACCCTTCATCATCAGAGGGTTCATCCAGTGACCTCATGTCAAGCTGGTAGCGTAGAATCCCACCTATCCCACCAAAGCCTCGGCAGAACTGGGACCCTTCTTGTGACTTGTTAGTCACAAATTCTAGTGTGCAACCAAATTTCTTGTATTCATTAGCAAACCATTCTAAAAGCGAAATTTTTTCCTGCACTTCTAGCTCAGCAGCTGTAGCACTATCTCTAAAGTTGCTTTGATCAGCTTCTTGTTCCTTGTTAAGATGTTTAATGATAATTTCACCAGTAGCACTATGCTTCAGTGTGTACCGTGTAACATCTAAATTCTCCCAGACAATTAGTGTCTCAACAGCACCCATCTCAAGACCCTTTAGAGTGTCATCTACTCCAAACACATATTTTCCGGTATCCTGGCTAATTTCTTCAAAATATTTGCCAATCAATTTCTTTTCCTGAATGAATTTCACATTTGAAAGCACTTCAGCAGACAGCTCAATGGCTTGATTAAATCCATTTTCACCTCCATATGATACATCCACTACATTAAGTATCTTAGCTTGAAGACGTTGATCAAACATGTCTGATTGACTGAGCTCGGTCTTGAAATCAGCTGAACCAGCCAGAATAAGGCCCGCAACATTCGGCTGACTATTCGCGGGGTTGATGAAGAACTGTGTCGCAAGTTCTGCCGCTTTCCTCACGTAATTGTGGCGCTTTTCCATTCGAAGACGTGCAAAACGCAGGGCAGACTGACCTCCTCTACCGTGCTTCTTGGGAAGATCAACAGTAAACTTATGAAGAACCTCCCTGGTATTTCCACTTAAAGTGCCAAATAGAGTTCCATTTCCATCCATGACAATGAAGCCAAATTTATCATCAGATTCAAGAAGTTCATTCAAGGCCTCTGTGTGAAATTTATTATCACATAAGTAAAGTGATGCATTTATGGGTTTGAAGGGCTCAAAATCAATTGTGACCTTTTTTTCTTTGCCATCGTCGGTAACTATTGTCCCAGTGTAAAGAACTAGCCCATTTGGAGGAACCTTGTTGTAAAGCTTCAGTCTCTGTTGAGCTGATGTGATAGCACCCAAGACAGATTGACGGTTAACTCTACTTTTGATATTTGAAGCAGTGCCATATTCATCACCCAACATTTTGGTTACCCGAGAGATCTGATCACGTGGTGGCATAATGAGAGAAATCATGCTTGTCCCATTTCCTCTTGCAGACTCCAATGCCTTGATCAATTTCTTGATCTTCCATATCTCAATGTTCTTATCAGTTTCATGAGCATCAGCCATTGCAATGCAGACAGAAACAATAAATACAGACTACCTGTATATGAGAAACAATACATATCAATGCCAATATTTGAAATAAATAATGAAGCATGTTCCTCTACATGCAAGGCATCCTAATGCATAAAACCCCGTGTATCAAAACAAAATCAGAAAGATAAAGACGAATTTGATTAAACAACAAGAATAACAATATATGAATAATATAAATATGCCATGAACAGTCAAAAAGTATCAAACAGAAAAATCATACAACAAGACGTGATAAACATCAAACATTTAGTGTCAAAAGCAATAAAAAATCAAAATGCAACCAAAATGTCATCCTAAGATCAAATGATATAGCTATCTGGTTCATTCTGCCATGCCAATTTAATAATACAGATACCAGATTCAGAAATCATTAGCCATTTGCACATTTAGGATATCAGTAGAATACGTGGGGTACTGAGCTTGACAGGTTTCTAAAATTATTTCAGGGTTCAAACTGCACAGGACAAAAATCAAGATTGGTTTCATTATATGTGGATTTTACTAAACTTTTTACTCCATTTTGTATGTCATATCCAAAATTTATTTTAGGTATTGTATTGCAAGAAACCTTACAGCAATATCTCCAATAATTTGTCACTGCATCTATAAATTGCCTATAACCTACAACGCTCGGACATACCCTGTCAAACTTGTCAACTTCCCGACTTACACAGGGAAACAATCTTACAAAAGTGACTGCCTAAATTAGTTATCGGTGAAGACATTTGCATATTAGACTCCAAAAAAAATGATCGAACTTTATATTGCAGTGCAAATGCTCCTTGATCCGAAAATCGCAAATAGACAAGCTAAGTTCTCTTATTTCGCCCGCCCCTCATTTGTTGCAAGCTTCAGACAAGAACAGCAACAGACGCATCCTTTTTTGTAGCATTCCTACGCTCTCCGGCTCATCTGAGGATAGTTCGACCTCCTAGCTTGAACTTTCAATGCTTCAGATTGATTCTCTTACCAAATTATACATTGTGCATCAGTTGACAAAGTTCTTGGACATTAGCACTGCGGTTGTGTATGTCTAGGACTTACAAATAGGTAATACATGTGCTACGAATAAGTCTGGTTTTTCTCAATGTGAACTAGAAGTTGCATTCCTATGCATCGTTTTTTCTTTCTGTTTAGAATCACTTTGGTAATTTTAGTTTAAATAGCAACATATAATCTGAGTATTGAGCTGATTTTACTGACCAATGTGTTTGTTGCTGCTTTTAAGGCTCTTACTGGGTACTCCTGTCTCACCATAAACTGGCTATCAATCTCATTATCATTATTGGCAGGCCGTAATTCCTTCTTAGCTTTATCCTGAATAATCATGGTCACATAAGCCACACGTCTTCAAGGCTTTCTCTCATTTAATTTGTTCCCTTGATATAACTTTATTTTGAGCCCCTTTCTATGTATGACACACTTTGCTGGACAATAATTGCTTCTTTTTTCTACCTTTAACTTGTGTGATTTGTAAGCGCTAATTTGTAGCACTGGCTCAATATTTTGTCATAGTAGCTCAATATCTGCTGCTGAGCTAATTTTTGTATTATAGTTACTTTGTCATTTACATATCTTTTATTTTCTTTTACCCCGAGACTTTTTTCTGTTATAAGATATCCATTGTTGATAGTTAGTATTGAAAGTGTACTACAGAATTTGTTGTTGTATGAGTTGTTTCTTGAAATAGAGTTAGGTGTTATGTATAATTCTGAATTAGATGTATCAATATTTTGATGATGTAGAATTTGTTTACCATGATATAAAAGAAGATTAACTGATATGTCTTTCTGTTAAAGTGTTATGTACTAATTTCAGATATTAATTGGTACATTTAACTTATTTAAGTGTGGCATGTGTAAGGTTGACAACAATGATGGATGGAGACTTTTAGAAGAAGAAAAAATAGTGGATGCACTGCAAATGATAAAATGAGAATATCAAAGACTCAATAAACAACAAAGTTGAGCCTCAAAGCCCCATGATCCAAATGTGAATTGATGATGTAGAAAATAGAAATGAAAATGCAAAATTACAAAATTCCTTCACAGAAGCGCGCAACAAATTGGGCTACCAATCCTTTCTGGATGGCGAAGCCTATAGAGATCTAAAAATAATAATAATATAAGATGTAGAAGATGGTAGCGTAAACAGCTGCAGGATTGACAAAATTTAACCTATTCAGCGGTGAAATTACATGGATAGAAAAGAAAACCTACAATACAATCAATTGCCCAATATATACTTTTACTGAGGCATCTCAAGTTGCATTTAGGCCATTGAAAGAGGCGCTAACACCAAAGAATAGTTTCACATACATCCATAGTAGATGGATGGAAAAATTCACCTCAAACATGGTGCGAAGCAGAAAACAGTATAAAACGATACCGCTACAGTAAGAGTACTCTACAGCCGACAAGATCTGTCTAGAACGAAAACAAGATAATTGCCTTAGATTATAATAGAGAAGGTGTTCAGACGCGGCAATTAATGATCTCATGAAGGAAGATGAGAACGAAGCTTATCAAAGGCAGGCCATAACTATCTCAAGAAAAAGAAGCGTATCTATCCACTAGTAGTTGCCAAAAATTAGATGCTAGCAATCAAAAAGTTCAATCATGTCAAGCAGAAAGTAAAGCTCAGGTCTTGCTGGATCAACGCAGCTGAAATAATCAGCAACCGGGAAAGGTAAACGGGTCCGATCTCGTCCTCTATAAAGCCAAGGCACAGGCTCTCAAGTCAGATACTAAATATCAGATCATCGAGCAGTAAATTGCCGCTAGTCTCGATATGAGACCTCCAGCAAACATCAAGTAGATAGAGCTAACTGAGACATACCAGTAGAATAAGAAAACCAACATAAGATCGGATAATACACCAAGAAAATTCACCTTCTGGATGTAGATCGCACCGGAGATGGATGGCAGACGAACAGCCGCGACGCAAGACGAGCGCGGTGGGGGCGGTAGTCTGGAGCGCTAGGGTTAGGGTTGCCCTAATTCGTCAGATCTCGGGCTAAGGAACAACACTGAGAAGGGGGTGAACCGGACCGGTTCGCAGCTCTTATATGAGTGAAGATTCCGAGCCGAATACAAGGCGCCCTCGGCGCTGCCAAACTAAAACAGGATTTGTGAGGGAGGCAATGACGAAAAGCAGGTGAGCTGACCTCTGCCGTTGGATTGGGGGGGGGGGGGGCCTGTTTGTACCGAGATGGAGCAGGAGAAATAGAACCAGCGAATGTATCTGGTCCATGATAAGGTGGTCCCACCGACCTTATAGTTTGACATCTCTTCGCATCCATGCTCCTTCGAAGTGGAATCGCACCACAAACAACCATTATCAAAGAATAACTTATTATCAACCTGGGAGAACTCGGCATATTCCCTGAACATGATTGTGAATATTAAACTACTTCTTACATTTTCAAAGAAAAATTGTTATCTACCGGGGAGAACGAGGCACATAATGTTGTTAATATTAGTTATTGTCGTTCATGCAACAGCGACAGGTGTAATGTAATTAACAGTCCAGGCAGATCCAAAAATAAGAATAGAAGAACAAATAAAGCAGGAGAACAGAAAACAGGAGTTAGATTCGCAAACCAGATCGTTCGTTGAGATTCGTTGAGAAACGAACGTGTTACTTAAACAAATCAGTGTCCGGCAATCCTCGCGGATAGGCACCGTTCTCCCAGTCGCGATCCGGCATGAACCTGGAACTTGCACGCCTCGCTCGCGCTTGACGTAGTCGCGTTGCACTGCTACCAGTGCAGCACAGCAACCGCATGTACCACCGCCTGACAGTTGCGTCTGAAGGGAAGGAGAAGTCGTGCTTCGCACTGGAGAACGACTCCACGAAGCGACTCCGGGACGACAGCTCTCACACTCTGGATTAGGGCTCTCAAAACACACGTGAAACGACGGCTGAATTGTGTTTGTTGTGTGTTTAACCCTAATGACCGGAAGTGTATATATAGTCACGCACGTCCCTAATCCTATTCCCAGTAAGACGCAAACGCTCGGTTGCTCTTGTACACAATACGGAATAATCCGTAAAAGAGAAATACTTTCTAATTGGGATTAAGAAATCCGAATAAGAAAACAACAATTAATTACACGAGTAATTAATTACTTAGTCGTATTCTAGTGCAAAAAGAAGACGGAAGACGGAAGACATTCTCCACAATCCACAAGCCCGAGCCCGAGCCCGGCCAGGCCAGGCATGGCGTGGCGCGCGCGCGCGCGTGCGTGCATTGTGATGTGGCAATCCCACCCACCAAGGAGGTGAGCATACCTCCCTCATAGGACTCCTTTGGACACTAGTGCCACATGTGATCCTACATATGAGGACCACAAAAGTTCTAGGAGTGAGCAATATAGGATAAAACTTCTTTGTCATTTGCACGAGTAACAACACTACAATCTCACATGTACTTGATGCACTACATTGGGCTTAACCCATGCTAAATAAATGATTACTATAGTAAATGCACTACAGTAACAAGCTGCTACAGTAATTAACAGCTACAGTAATTACCAGCTATTGTAATCATATATCTAACAATCCCCCACAAAGTCCAATGTGTAGTGTGCTCTACCATTCAGTCTTCCATACTGTGCTTTCAGCAGATACCTTTCGGTTTGAATCTACATGAGTTATCCAACTGTGACTCCTGTAGGAACTAGGTGAACAAAAGTTTTGAACCTGAACCTTGGGTACAAGAGTATAGGTTGGTAACAACACAATAAATACATGGTAGTAAAGAAAATAATGCATTAAGGCCATGCATACAAAATTTTATATCATGATTGATAACAAAAAACAACCCAATTCTCCTGTTGCGGCCTACACAACATCAATCACTTAGCTGGAGTCTCCAAGGATGTACTGCTAACATCCTGTCCTAAAACTTGACACCATTAAGAGACTACTCTCTTACTAACTTGCAGTCATGACACTAACAGGTTTCCAGGAGATAGACACACAGATGCTAGAAGCATCAAACAAGAATACATAGTGTCATCCGATTTACCCGACAGCTTGTTATTACCACATTGAACTCAATTCGTGGGATCTCCACTCTTTTGGGTTGGGTTGCTACTGCCTGCAAATCTATAGGGGTTTCAGTCACATCCCCAACTTGGATTTTTCTACTAAAGCCAAGGTAAGACCTTTAGTGAAAGGATCAGCTGTATTATCTTTGATACTGACGTAGTCCACAGCCATGACCCCATTAGACACTAATTCCCTTACATATTTCAATCTGACTTGGATGTGTCTACGCTGTTTTTTATTGTACTTGGAACTCTTTATCTTAGCAATTGTAGTGTTGTCACAGTGACTGAAATTGCAGGAAGCGGCTTCATTACCATAGGTAAACTGGACATAAGTCCATGTAGCCATTTAGCTTCCAATCCAGTTTCATCTAAAGCACACAACTCTGCTTCAAAAGTGGACCTAGACAATATGGTCTGTTTCTTAGACCTCCAGGAAACAACTCCTCCTCCCAACAGGAATACATATCCTGAGACACCATTACCCCCAGAATTCACGGAAATCCATCTTGCATCACTATATCCTTCGATTACGGAAGGATGTTTACCATAATGCAGCCCAAGGGAACGTGTTCCCTTGATATACCACAGAACTCTGTCAAGAGCTTCCCAATGGGTCTTGTCGGGACAACTGGTGTATCTACTTAACTTGTTCACAACAAACGCAATGTTTGGACGTGTACAGTTCATAAGATACATCAAACTTCCGATAATCTGAGAGTATCGTAATTGAGACACTGGAACCCCAGTCTCATTCTTGAACAAGGGCTTGGATGAATCATATGGAGTCCTAACAGGTTTACGTGAAGTGTACTCAAACCTCTCCAGTATCTTCTCAACATAGTGAGACTGAGAGAGAGTTATACCATCAGTAGACCTTATGATTTTAAGCCCTAAAATCACATCAGCAACACTCATATCTTTCATCTCAAACTTGCTACACAAGAATGACTTTGTCTCTTTTACTACTTTCATATCGGAACCAAAAAGCAGGATATCATCGACGTATAAGCATAACAAAATGAATCCATTATTGACAATCTTGCAGTAGAGACACTTATCAAATTCATTAGAAATAAAGCCAAACGATGATATCACAGAATCAAACTTCTCATGCCATTTCTTAGGGGCTTGTTTCAAGCCATATAATGACTTAACAAGTTTACACACTTTGGACTCATTCCCACGACCCACAAATCCCTCATGTTGTTCCATATATATCTCTTCTTGAAGATCACCGTGTAAGAACGTGGTCTTCACATCCATCTGATGGATATAGAGATTATAAATGGAAGCCAATGCTAGAAGCACTCAGATTATGGTCATACGAGAAACAGGTGAATAGGTATCAAAATAATCTATTCCTTCCCTTAGTGTGTAACCCTTAGCAACTAACCTAGCCTTATACTTATTGATTGTCTTGTCTGCATTAAGTTTCTTCTTAAAAATCCATTTGCAACCAACTGCAAAACAACCAGGAGGCAAATCCACCAATTCCCAAGTTCCATTCGAGAGAATTGATTGGATTTCATCATTAACGACTTCTTTCCAAAACTTAGCTTCTGGAGATTCCATAGCTTGTTTGAAAGAAACGGGATCATCCTCAACATTGTAAGTGAGAAACTCACTTCCAAAGTCCTTGGATGTCCTAGGCCGTTTACTTCTCCTTGGTTCAACTATTTCTTCAGAATCATCTGATTCAGAAATAGCTTGTTCTGAGTCGCCCCCCACATTTGTCATCCTTTCCACGTGCTCGGGAATGGAACATGTGGTAAATGAATCTTCTTGAGAAACTTCATTGGGCACACCAGTTTTTATAGGAAACACATCCTCAAAGAATGTTGCATCATGTAATTCCACAATTGTATTGACCTCAATGCCAGAGATATCTGATTTTACAATCAGGAATCTATAAGCATAGCTTGTCTCTACATAACCTAAGAATATGGCATCAACCATTTTCGGTCCTAATTTCTTCCTTTTGTGTTCAGGGACAAGTACATTTGCAAGGCACCCCCACACTCGAAGATATTTAAGACTCAGTTTCCTTCCTCTCCACAACTCAAACGGACTACTCTCTAAATGTTTATGGGGAACTCTATTCAGAATATGGTAAGCCGTATTCAAAGCTTCCCCCCACATAAAGTTGGGTAATCTAGATGTTTGGAGTAAGGTGTTTACCATATCTATTAAGGTTCGGTTTTTACGTTCAGCTATCCCATTTGATTGTGGTGAATAAGGAGCAGTGACCTCAGGAACTATGCCATGTAATTGGAAAAATTTCAAAAACAAGTTCGAGGTATACTCTCCTCCCCTATCAGACCTTAATCGCTTAAGTACTTTACCGATTTGAGTTTCAGCTTCTTTCTTATAAATTTGAAATTTATCCAATGCCTCATCTTTACTTCTAAGTAAAAAGACATAATAGTATCTACTTGCATCGTCAATAAAATTTATAAAATAACGCTTTTGATCTCTCGTAGCAACACCATTAAATTCACAGATATATGTATGAACTAAATCCAAAATTTCCGAATTTCTATTCACAGAATGAAAAGGCTTCGTAGGCAATTTAGCTTGTACACAGATTTTACATTTATTATTGCTAATTTCAGATTTAGGGATCAAATCTAGATTCATCATACACTTCATTGAGGCAACATTAACATGTCCCAAACGTGAATGCCACACATCGAATGAAACAAGATTCATGCAAACAGAACTATAATCATTCAAATTTAAAACAGAATTTGAAACAGGTTCAACATGAATCTTAAACAAGTTCTCCACATCACATAAGTACCCCTTGCCAAAAAACAAAGAATCACGAAGGCATGTAATAATAGCCTTATTACATTTACAATCTACTCTGTAACCTTCTCTAACTAATATGACGCCACTAAGGATATTGCGTCGAATGGTTGGAACATGTCTAACCCTGTTAAGAGTCAAAACCTTCCCCGAAGGGAACTTCAAGTCCACCCGTCCTTCGCCTTTGACTTTTGTAGAGCTGGAATCGCCCAAAGTCACAGACCGACCTCGAGAAGCCTGATAAGACACAAATAGGGATTTATCAGCACACACATGTACATTAGCCCCAGTGTCAATTATCCAATAAAGTGGTTCAAAAATAGAAAGAATTTCAGGTTTAATAGACAAATACCCATCATTGAGGTTCAAGGATGTAGTCATCATGTTGACCACAGCCTCCTCAGTTGCAGATGCGGTAGCTTTCTTTGCCTTCTTAGTAGGACAATCCTTGTTCCAATGGCCAACTTGTCCACAAGTCCAACAAGGTTTGTTCTTCAGTTTCTTTTGGATCTTTGCCTTGGGTTTATGTGCATTCTTATATTTCTTATCTTTGGTCTTTTTCATAGAAGTAAGATTAACAGTTGGATTTGCATCAGTAGGCACCTTGACCCCTTTCTCCTTTAAGTGTTCTTCTTGTATATTAATATCCATCATTAATTCATCCATGGTGTGTGTCCCTTTGCGATGCTTCAAAGACATACCTAACGACTCCCATGACTTAGGGAATTTTTCTATGATAGACATAACAACAAATTTCTCAGGCAACACCATCTTGGCATCTGAGAGTTCATGAACTAGGAATTGTAGATCGTGTGTTTGATCAGAAACTGACTTACCCTCAACTATCTGAAACTTAAGAAATTTAGACACGCAGTATTTTTCAACACCTTGATTTTCAGTGATAAAATTCTTAATTAACAATTCCCATAAAACCTTAGACGTAGTGACTGGCGGCTTTGAGTAAGAATCATACAGTTTGTTATTTAAACCAAACAAAATCAAACCACGGAACGTTTTATCACCCTTCTTCCAATTAGCAATAATGTTTTCATTATCAGGAATTGTTTCATCAGATACAGGTTCAGTTTCAACTAAATATTGATCATAACCTGCAATATTCAGCCAAATTTCCATCTGACTCTGCCAACGGGCGAAGTTGGTACTAGTAAAATTTTCAGGCATATTGGTTGTATCAATTTTACATCCTAAACCACCCTAACCGGCCATTGTTAATTAACGACAGAAATATGATTTCTTTAAGACTGTTGTTAATATTAGTTATTGTCGTTCATGCAACAGTGACAGGTGCAATGTAATTAACAGTCCAGGCAGATCCAAAAATAAGAATCGAAGAACAAACAAAGAAGGAGAACAGAAAATAAGAGTTAGATTCGCAAACCAGATCGTTCGTTGAGAAACAAACGTGTTACTTAAAGAGCCCGGCAATCCTCGGGGATAGGCATCGTTCTCCCAGTCGCGATCCGGCATGAACCTGGAACTTGCACGCCTCGCTCGTGCTTGACGTAGTCACGTTGCACTGCTACCAGTGCAGCACAGCAACCGCAGGTACCACCGCCTGACAGTTGCGTCTGAAGGGAAGGAGAAGTCGCGCTTCGCACTAGAGAACGACTCCACGAAGCGACTCCGGGACGACATCTCTCACACTCTGGATTAGGGCTCTCAAAACACACGTGAAACGACGGCTGAATTGCGTTTGTTGTGTGTTTAACCTTAATGTCCGGAAGTGTATATATAGTCACGCACGTCCCTAATCCTATTCCCAATAAGACGCAAACACTCGGTTGCTCTTGTACACAATACGGAATAATCTGTAAAAGAGAAATACTTTCTAATTGGGATTAAGAAATCCGAATAAGAAAGCAACAATTAATTACATGAGTAATTAATTACTTAGGCGTATCCTAGTGCAAAAAGAAGACGAAAGACATTCTCCATAATCCACAATCCACAAGTCCGAGCCCGGCCCAGCCAGGCCAGGCGTGGCGTGGCACGCGCGCGTGCGTACATTGTGATGTAGCAATCCCACCCACCAAGGAGGTGAGCATACCTCCATCCTAGGACTCCTTTGGATACTATTGCCCCATGTGATCCTACATATGAGGACCACAAAAGTTCTAGGAGTGAGTAATATGGGATAAAACTTCTTTGTCATTTGCACTAGAAACAACACTACAATCTCACATGTACTTGTTGCACTACATTGGGCTTAACCCATGCTAAATAAATGATTACTATAGTAAATGCACTACAGTAACAAGCTGCTACAGTAATGAGCAGCTACAGTAATTACCAGCTATTGTAATCATATATCTAACACATAGCACATTCCGTGAACAGGATTGTGAATATTAAACTATTTTGAAGACAGTAGACGGGGTGTTGTTTTATATAGTTGAAGAAAAAGATACAATAAGATCCTAATGAAGGAAAGGATATTTATTGTTTATTTCGACTAAAGCCCTACCAGACACACCTTTAAATTAGAAGAATGAAGTCACTAAAAAGAGAAACAAGGGATAAAGAAACAACAGTGTACATATCTTTGTCGTTACACATTGTGAGGCCACATCGTCCACCTCCTTCGACTTTTGGTTCGCCACGCTTCCAACCCTAGCATCCACCATGAGAAGGTGTAATATGAGTCCAAATTCGTTGTTACAAAAACGTTGTTGCGGGGGTGTTGCGTCTAATCTCTACCGTTTAAACACCTATTATTTTTTGTAGGGGTGGGTCTTTGGGGTGAATGGAAGGTTCAGATGCAATGCAACAACAAGTGTCACAGCAATACGAAACAGCAGATCAGGAAGCGTGTAATATGGCATCGAAACCGATAGGTATTGCATGGTAGAGACTGGTAGGAGTCGACTCCCTCTATGTTGTACATACATTCTTACTAAAATACACAAAGCTCTATGGGTAATTCATAAAATTAATAGAAAATTTACATGCAGCCATTCCTAGGATAAGAGCCATTCCTTAATTTGAAGAACTAGCAAGAAAATTACATTCACCCCCATGTTTTTCGTATGTTCTTATTAGAATACATAATTACCAATTTATAATTAAAAAAATAAAAGGAAAAATGGTGTCCAAATTATCTTATTCTCTCGCGTGACTGCCTCACTATTATAAAAGGTTAATTTATAATTCAAAATTTTAAAAATATGAATCTTTTTCATGCTTTCTCCCATACATTGAATAATGGAATATAAGAACTACTTTCCAACTCTAGAAAGTAAAAAAATGCATAGAAAATCCTCCAAAGAATTGTCCACCCTATTTTGTGTCTAGGATACTAGTTTAGGATTGGGACTGGTACATCAGGGTGTCTCAAGTTGATTTATGGTGGTTAAGGTTGGTCGTTGCCCTGGTGGCTCGCCATAGCAACACGACTCCTGGTTGAGGCCCCTGACCTCAAGGGCCCTAACGCATGTTAATGGTGCATGTAAAGTACAAGCATACATGTTGAAATTATATCAGAAATTTGAGTTCCAAGTATCAAACTCAAAAAATAGGGAGGCTAGAGACTATTACTAACCAAGACCAGATCGGCTAGGTCGATGGACAAGATTGAGTTGATTGATTGTAAAATTGAAATCTAAAATTAATAAAGTGGTTAAGGAAATTGTTGTGAAACAAGAAAGATGGATTCTCTAGGATCAATACTATTACCATTGTATAATTTATACTTGATTACAGTTTATCCAAACACAAACAAACATTGCTTAGAAATGATTCAGGATCTACAATTTGAATCACCTGCTTTTGCAGTATAGTACATTATTTAATCTTAATCCAAGTTCTACTTTCATAGTTTTCAGATAAAAGACTAAATGATTAATGATCTTTCTTTGGATATTTAACCTTTGATTGTTAGCTAACTTTCACAATGTGTTATTAGTCGTGTTAATGATAATTCTTAATTAAAACCCAAACCCTCTTTTAAAGTTAAAAAACATATGTAGGATTGATAAGGTGGTCAATCATGAATATGGCACAATAAATCATATTATCATTAAAATTGCAAGCAATGGAATTTATTTATAGATAAACATTGGCAAGTACAAACTAACACTGGGATACTTCAGGTCTTAGAGAAGAGAGAATTAGACCTACATATTAAAAATGGTACGATAATAGATTTTGAAGAAGAAAGAAAACATAAATTAACTAGATGAACTTGGGAAAAATTTTATAATAATGATCCCCTCTGAGTATGGGTGCGACGAATGATGTTTTGGCCACCAACCCACTCCTCAAAGGCTTTAAAATGATCTTTTCACCATGATCCCGCATTTCCCTCTCTCCTCCTTCTAGTCTAAGGCTAGTTATCCACTACTTTTTTATGTTTTATCGACGGTTGTCATGACTTGGGCTTTATAGAACCCTAAGTCATCAAGGAAAGATCTGAATTGTATTTTAGGCTAAGAATCATGATCATCCATACTTTTACTTCTGTAGTATTGATATATTTGTTGACGTTGATTATTGAAAGTGTGTCGGTGGCACTGAGTTGTTCCTATGATTTTTGGGATGCCCACCTAGTTTGGTCTTGGTGCTTTTGACTTTGCTATGAACTTTTCAATTCTTGATGCTCATTGGTGGTACCGAGATGCATCTCGATGGCACCTACTTGATGAATATATCTAAAATCTTTGAAATGCAAAGAGCATTAGTTAGGTTGAGATATAAAATGATAATATTGTGCAGAAAACATGTAAATTTGTTAAATTGATGCAGACGAATCTCACAAAAGTTTTATGCAGTAATAGTGAAAACACATACCTTTGAAAATAGATTCATGGAAAATCACATAAAATAACCAATGAAATAAAAAAAATATGTGTATTAACATACCATAAGCTTAAATATTTTTCGTCCTTGAGCAACACTACTCTTGAATTTGTTTGAAAAAGGCAACAAAAAAACAATATAAATGAAGATAGTTCTCCTAACCTCCCTCCAAAGGTCGGTCCTAAATCAGCCTTTACCAATTGAAAAACAAGTAACTACTCTACAATAATCAATTATGCTTATAGTAGATGTCAACAAAAATAGTAATGAAAATGCAATTAACTTGGAGCATGAAAATTTCATGGTTAGTAGGATACATGTTTGGTGCACCATGAGACCCCCCTATCTACATTTCTCTAATCAGAAAATACAATCTACATTAAAGTTATTTCCTTGAATAAACATGGATGTGGGAAAAATCATGGTGGTGGCCTACCTTGTAGAGAAATGGGTGGAATGAATGGGTGGCATGAAAACAAGGTTCACAAGAACAAACAAAATCATTATGCAATGAATAGAAAATGATGCGACTAAATGATGGATATATGCAACTATATGCCTTCTAATGCCTATTTTTCTTTTTGATGGTATGATGCATGCAATCTATACCTCATTCTAATTATGAATATAGGTAGAAAGGTGTAAAACAAAAATACTTCAACAATCTCCTCTAACAAAGCTTAGAGAGATATGATATTAAATTAGGAAAATCATTTTCATGCTTTTCTATTGTTTTGTTTATTTTCTTTTTATATATTTTTTCATATCTTTTATCTTTGTCCTTATTTTAGCAAGGTAAATAAATTTGTGCTTGGGATTTCACTTTGAATAAGGATTAAGGTTGTATATTTTCACACTTTCATATAGGAGATATAGAAGTGAATAATAAAGATGACACCTTATGCAATATACAATACAAAATGGAATCCGTATGAAGATTTTTATGCAAAATTGAAGTGCTTCAAATGAAATGATATGTAATTTTTCTCCTTTTCAATGAACGATGAATAAACTAACTATATGCTTCTTATAATAATGTGTTATGCAAATGGAAGTAAATAACTTGGATTACTTTGTTCACCTATGGTGATGAATGAAGATAAATGAAGTGTAGATATATGGTTGTTGTAGCAACCATTTATTTAGCATGGGTTAAGCCCAATGTAGTGCAGCAAGTACATGTGAGAAAAGTAGTTTTGTCTCTAGTGCAAATGGCAAAGAAGTTTTATCTCATATTGCTCACTCCTAGAACTTTTGTGGTCCTCATATGTAGGATCACATGAGGCACTAGTGTCCAAGGGGTCCTAGGAGGGAGGTATCCTCATCTCCTTGGTGGGTGGGGTTACCACATCACAACACACACACGTACGCGCGTGCGCCACGCCTGGCTGAGCCGGGCACGGGCTCGGGCTTGTGGCTTGTGGATTATGAATTGTGAGCCATAATCCAGAGAGTGGTTGCCTTCGTTCCCGAGTCGCTTCGTGGATTTGTCCTCCTGGGCGAAGTGCGGCTTCTCCTTCCCGTCACCTAGATGTGACTGTCAGGTGGAGGTTCCTGTGGTTGTTGTGCTACGTCGGTGGTGGTGCAACGAGATGACGTCAAGTGTGAGCGAGACGTGTATGTTCCATGTTCGTGCCGGATCGAGACTGGGAGAACGGTCCCTATCCGAGAGGATTGTCGGGTACTAATTTCTTTAAGTATCACATTCGTTTCTCAATGAGCAATCTGGTTTGTGAATCTAACTCATTTACTTTTGTTCTTCTGCTTTGTTTGATCTTCATTTCTTATTTTGCATCTACCTGAACTTGTTAATTAATTTGCACCTGCTGCTGTTGCATGTAACGACATAATAAATATTATCAACAGTCTTAAAGAAATCAGTTTTCTGTCGTTAATTAACAATGGCCGGTCAGGGTGGTTCGGGAAATAAAATTGATACCAGCAGTATGCCTAAAAATTTACTAGTACCAACTTTTCCCGTTGGCAAAGTCGGATGGAAATTTGGCTGAATATTGCGGGTTTTGATCAGTACTTAGTAGAGACTGAACATAAATCTGATGAAACGATTCCTGATAATGCAAATATAATTGTGAATTGGAAGAAGGTTGACAAAACGTGCCGCGGTTTGATTCTGTTTGGTTTAAATAACAAACTGTATGATTCTTACTCAAAGCTGCCAGTCACTACATCCAAGGTTTTTGTGGGAATTGTTGATTAAGAATTTTAGTACTAAAAATCAAGGTGTTGAAAAATACTGCGTGTCTAAATTTCTTAAGTTTTAGATGGTTGAGGGTAAGTCAGTTTCTGATCAAACACATGATCTACAACTCCTAGTTCATGAACTCTCAGATGCCAAGATGGTATTTCCTGAGAAGTTTGTTGTTATGTCTATCATAGAAAAATTTCCTAAGTCATGGGAATCGTTTGGTATGTCTCTGAAGCATCGCAAAGGGACACACACAATGGAAGAACTAATGATGGATATTAATATACAAGAAGAACACTTAAAGGAGAAAATGGTCAAGGTGCCTACTGATGCAAATCCAACTGTTAATTTTACTTCTTCAAAAACACCAAAGATAAGAAATCTAAGAATGCACATAAACTTAAGGTAAAGATCCAAAAGAAACCGAAGAACAAACCTTGTTGGACTTGTGGACAGGTTGGCCACTAGAACAAGGATTGCCCTTCTAAGAAGGCAAAGAAATCTGCCGCATCTACAACTGAGGAAGTTGTGGTCAACATGATGACTACATCCTTGAACCTCAATGATGGGTACATGTCTATTAAATCTAAAATCATTTCTATTTTTGAACTACTTTATTGGATAATTGACATTGGGGCTAATGTACACGTGTGTGCTGATAAATCCCTGTTTGTGTCTTATCAGGCCTCTCGAGGTCGGTCTGTGACTTTAGGCGATTCCAGCTCTACAGAAGTCAAAGGCGAAGGACGGGTGGACTTGAAGTTCCCTTCATTGAAGGTGTTGACTCTTAACAGGGTCAGACATGTTCCAACCATTCGACGCAATATCCTTAGTGGCATAATTTTAGTTAGGGAAGGTTATAGAGTAGACTGCAAATGTAATAAGGCTATTATTACACGCCTTTGTGATCCTTTGTTTTTTGGCAAGGGGTACTTATGTGATGTGGAGAACTTATTTAAGATTCATGTTTAACCTGTTTCAAATTCCATTATAAATTTGAATGATTATAGTTATGTTTGCATGAATCTTATTTCATCCGATGTATGGCATTCACGTTTGGGACATGTTAATGTTGCCTCAATGAAGCATATGATGAATCTAAATTTGATCCCTAAATCTAAAATTAGCAACAATAAATGTGAAATCTATATACAAGCTAAATTGCCTAGGAAGCCCTTTCATTCTGTGAATAGGAATTCGGAAATTTTGGATTTAGTGCATACAGATATTTGTGAATTTAATGGTGTTGCTATGAGGGTTCAAAAGCGTTATTTTATAACTTGTATTGATGATGCGAGTAGATATTGTTATGTCTTTTTACTTAGAAGTAAAGATGAGTCATTGGATAAATTTAAAATTTATAAGAAAGAAGCTGAACCTCAAACTAGTAAAGTACTTAAGCGATTAAGGTCTGATAGGGGAGGAGAGTATACTTCGAACTTGTTTTTGGAATTTTTCCAATTACATGGTATAGTTCATGAGGTCACTGCTCCTTATTCACCACAATCAAATGGGATTGTTGAACGTAAAAACCAAACCTTAATAGATATGGTAAATACCTTACTCCAAACATCTGGATTACCCAACTTTATGTGGGGGGAAGCTTTGAATATGGCTTGCCATATTCTTAATAGAGTTCCCCATAAGCATTCAGAGAGTAGTCCATTTGAGTTGTGGAGAGGAAGGAAACCGAGTCTTAAATATCTTCGAGTGTGGGGGTGCCTTGCTAAGGTACTTGTCCCTGAACATAAAAGGAAGAAATTGGGACCGAAAACGGTTTATATCATATTCTTGGGGTATGTAGAGACAAGTTATGCTTATAGATTCTTGATTGTAAAATCAGATATCTCTGGCATTGAGGTCAATACAATTGTGGAATTACATGATGCAAAATTCTTTGATGATGTATTTCCTATGAAAATGGGTATGCCCAATGAAGTATCTCAAGAAGATTCATTTACCACAGGTTCCATTCCCGAGCACGTGGAAAGGATGACAAATGTGGGGGGAAACTCAGAACGGGCTATTTCTGAATCTGATGATTCTGAAGAAATAGTTGAACCAAGGAGAAGTAAATGGTCTAGGACATCAAAGGACTTTGGAAGTGAGTTTCTCACTTACAATGTTGAGGATGATCATGTTACTTTCAAACAAGCTATGGAATCTCCAGAAGCTAAGTTTTGGAGAGAAGTCGTTAATGATGAAATCCAATCAATTCTCTCAAATGGAACTTGGGAATTGGTGGATTTACCTCCTGGTTGTTCTGCAGTTGGTTGCAAATGGATCTTTAAGAAGAAACTTAATGCAGACGGGACAATCAATAAGTATAAGGCTAGGTTAGTTGCTAAGGATTACACACAAAGGAAAGGAATAGATTATTTTGATACCTATTCATATGTTTCCCGTATGACCACAATCTGAGTACTTATTGCATTAGCTTCCATTTATAATCTCTATATCCATCAGATGGATGTGAAGACCGTGTTCTTACACGATGATCTTCAGGAAGAGATATATATGGAACAACCTGAGGGATTTGTGGGTCGTGGGAATGAGTCCAAAGTGTGTAAACTTGTTAAGTCGTTATATGGCTTGAAACAAGCCCCTAAGAAATGACATGAGAAGTTTGATTCTGTGATATCATCATTTGGCTTTGTTTCTAATGAATTTGATAAGTGTCTCTACTACAAAATTGTCAATAATGGATTCATTTTGTTATGCTTATACGTCGATGATATCCTACTTTTTGGTTTCGATATAAAAGTAGTAAATGAGACAAAGTCATTCTTGTGTAGTAAGTTTGAGATGAAGGATATGGTTGTCGCTAATGTGATTTTAGGGCTTAAAATCATTAGGTCTACTGATGGTATAACTCTCTCTCAGTCTCACTATGTTGAGAAGATACTGGAGAGGTTTGAGTACACATCAAGTAAACCTGTTAAGACTCCATATGATTCATCCAAGCCCTTATTCAAGAATGAGACAGGGGTTCCAGTGTCTCAATTACGATACTCTCAGATTATCGGAAATTTGATGTATCTTATGAGCTGTACACATCCAGACATTGCATTTTCCGTGAACAAGTTAAGTAGATACACCAGTTGTCCCGACAAAACCCATTGGGAAGCTCTTGATAGAGTTCTGAGGTATATCAAGGGAACTTGTTCCCTTGGGATGCATTATGGTAAACATCCTTCCGTAGTCGAAGGATATAGTGATGCAAGCTGGATTGCCGTGAATTCTAGGAGTAATGGTGTCTCAGGATATGTATTCCTGTTGGGAGGAGGAGTTGTTTCCTGGAGGTTCAAGAAACAAACCATATTGTCTCAGTCTACTTTTGAAGCAGAGTTGTGTGCTTTACATGAAAATGGATTGGAAGTTGAATGGCTACATGGACTTAGGTCCAGTTTACCCATGGTAATGAAGCCGCTTCCTGCAATTTCAGTTCACTGTGACAACACTATAACTATTGCTAAGATAAAGAGTTCCAAGTATAATAAAAAACAGCGTAGACACATCCAAGTCAGATTGAAATATGTATGGGAGTTAGTGTCTAATGGGGTCGTGGCTGTGGACTACGTCGGTACCAAAGATAATACAAATGATCCTTTCACTAAAGGTCTTACCTTAGCTTTAGTGGAAAAATCCAGGTTGGAGATGGGACTGAAACCCCTATAGATTTGCAGGCAGTAGCAACCCAACCTAAAAGAGTGGAGATCCCACAAATTGGGTTCAATGTGGTAATAACAAGTTGTCGGGTAAATCAGATGACACTATGCATTCTTGTTTGATGCTTCTTACATCTGTGTGTCTATTACCTGGGAAACCTGCTAGTGTCATGACTACAAGTTAGTAAGAGAGTAGTCTCTGAATGGTGTTAAGTCTTAGGACAGGATGTTAGCAGTACATCCTTGGAGACTCCAACTAAGTGATTGATGTTGTGTAGGCCGCAACAGGAGAATTGGGTTGTTCTCTGTTATCAATCATGATATAAAATTATGTATGCATGGCTTTAATGCATTGTTTTCTTTACTACCATGTCTTTATTGTGTTGTTACCAACCTATACTCTTGTACCCAAGGTTCAGGTTCAAGACTTTTGTTCACCTAGTCCTACGGGAGTCACAGTTAGATAACTCAGGTAGGTCAAATCAAAAGGTATCTGCTGAAAGCACGGTATGGAGGACTGAATGGTAGAGTACACTACACATTGGACTTTGTGGTAGATTGTTAGATATATGACTGCTGTAGCAACTATTTATTTAGCATGGGTTAAGCCTAATGTAGTGCAGCAAGTAAATGTGAGAAAAGTAGTTTTGTCTCTAGTGTAAATGGCAAAGACGTTTTATCCCATATTGCTCACTCCTAGAACTTTTGAGGTCCTCATATGTAGGATCACATGAGGCACTAGTGTCCAAGGGGTCCTAGGACGGAGGTATGCTCACCTCCTTGGTGGGTGGGGTTACCACATCAGAACGCACGTACGCGTGCGCGCGCGTCACACCACGCCTCGCCTGGTCGGGCACGGGCTCGGGCTTGTGGCTTGTGGCTTGTGGCTTGTGAGCGACCGAGTATTTGTGTCTTACTGGGAATAGAAATAAGGGACGTGCGTGACTATATATACACATCTGGTCCTTAGGGTTAAACACTACAAATGAACTTCAGCCGCTATTTTTCACGTGAATTTCAGCCGTCGTTTTTCACGTGTGTTTTGAGAGTCCTAATCCAGAGAGTGATTGCCTTCGTTCCCGAGCCGCTTCGTGGAGTTGTCCTCCTGTGCGAAGCGCGGCTTCTCCTTCCTGTCACCTAGACGCGACTGTCAGGCGGAGGTTCATGTGGTTGATGTGCTGCGTCGGTGGTGGTGCAACGAGACGACGTCAACCGCGAACGAGACGTGGCTGTTCCAGGTTCGTGTCAGATCGAGACTGGGAGAACGGTGTCTATCCGAGAGGATTGCCGGACACTGATTTCTTTAAGTATCACGTTCGTTTCTCAACGAACGATCTGGTTTGCGAATCTAACTCGTTTATTTTTTTTCTTCTTCTTTGTTTGATCTTCGTTTCCTATTTTAGATCTGTCTGAACTTGTTAATTAATTTGCACATGTTGTTGTTGCATGTAACGAAGTAATAAATATTATCAACGGTTTAAACACTCATATTGAAATATGCTATATTGACCACGTAATTGAGCTGCAGATCCTATTTGTGGCCCCTTATCGACGTATTTATCTTTTTTCAGCAGCTACATTAAGCTGTCCCCACCCTTATTAATTTTTCTGGCTCGGTGCTGGCGACAGGTTTCTGGGGAATTTGGACTGGATTGAGTAGTAACTAGTGAAGAACTCGTCGTCGTCCGGTTAAACACGAAGTCGTCGTCAACTCAAAGCGGAGGGGTGGTGGGTCTCTGGTTTTGCTGTACCTGGTCACGGACAGTAGTCGTCAGTTGCTTAGCTTACACGCTTGCTTCCAGCAATTAATATCCAAGTGGATTAGAACCAGCAAAGGCATAAAACAATACAACACCTGATCTGAAGGTGAGGCTGGGTGACGCTTAACCAAACCACACTCTCAATTAATCTAATTGCTTTTATAACAGGAACCCCGCAGTCAATTAATCTAATCGGTTCTAAACCAAGAACCTTGCAGCAGAACCCATATCTTAGCACCTCCCGAGTTTTGTTTTTATCTGTCTCGTTCCGTCACCCTAGCCTAGGCCTATCTAGTAGTCACCAATGCCATGATCAAACAAAACACAAATCAGAAAAGAATAACAGTGATGCTGACGCACGCCCATAGATCTTCTCCAAAGAATAAGACTGACGCTGACGCACGCCCATAGATCTTTCCTCAATCAATGTGCCGGTTCCTACGGCTTCTAGAAGCTCTTCCCGTAACTATGCTGTTTTATTTCCTTTTCCTTTTATCTCTCTTGATTTCCCCTTCGTGGAATATTTTCGTGGCTTCTTGTCGTTTCGTGCTAGTTGATAAGATGAAACTATGAAATCTATTGATATGGAGGTCAATGCGTTTCCGTCATTTACTTTTTCTAAAAAGCGGCGCCTTGTGTTTCTTTTGACCGGGCACAATCATCTTGAATTCACCTAGTAGGTGTGAGGAAAGTTTTGGCCCATGTTTGGTTCGGGAATGAGATTTTGTAGTTTGGACTGAGTTAGTCGGGGTTAGTCAGTAGATCTGGATTGGGGTAATCTAAATCCAGTCTGATTCTGTTTAGCAACTCAATCTGATTCTCGTCAGCCGGTCATGATTGAGTCAGGATTCACTCTGATTATCTTTGGCTACCAGTCAGGATCCAGTCTCATTCTGTTTGGCAACCTAATCAGTCTATTTTGTCATGTTCTTACAGAACTATTTTAAAAATAATGACCACATAATTGTGTTGACTATGTAGTACAAGATTAAAATTTATAATAAATATATAATTTTTTTCATGATTGATTTTGTTTGTAGTTTTTCTATTATGAATATGAGTTTAGTATTATTACTTCTATATGTATATTTAAAGTAAATATTACCTTAACCACTAATGTGTGAACGCATGCATATGTCTTGTTGTATGTATATATGTATACTTTTGCATTTTAGTATAAATCGGTAAGTAACAAAATAATTGGCGACAGACAACTTAAAGTTGTCGTAATACACAATATTCTGTCATACAATACAACATAAGATATGCACAACCATCACAATTTGAAATATAAAAAGGTCAAATGATGTTAGGTACTTTGTCTGCTACACAATATTCAAGCACCCACATACAACTTAAATTTGGAGACTACAAAATAAAATCTTCAGTACAAATGTTTAAGAAAAGGCACTAATATGCATTCCCCGCACTCGTTTTCTGCATCATTATTGACTGCAACAATATTAGGTTGTTTGTTTGTCTCTCTAATTATCAGTTGTTGCGCATGGTTGAGAACTTCCCACTTGATCAAGTTGTTGTTATATTGTCGGTGGGTAAGTACGGGGACTGGTCTAAAATGTGTGTGGAACTGTATCTATAATTTTTAACACTTTCTACCTTGCCTTAAAGACAACCATGTTTATGCTAATCCTCCCAATTAATGTATGGAATTCTACAAGGACATCACACCAACCTTGACGAACATGAGGACCACGCAAGCGCTGCAAGTAATACTGATGACCCAACACTGTGTCGAGTGCGGCATCTGACCCGTCATCTCATTGAAAATGATTCATTGTGTGCGAGAGCGTCTGTAGCATAGGTTAATAACTATTAAACTAATGTATTCAATGAAAAAATAGGTGACAAGTGGAGCCATTATATTTGATAACAAAAAAGTATGTGATAGAAATGACCTTAAAATAATATACATGCTTGATACATGCGCAACAAAGGATAAAATAAAATATCATTAGATGTAAGGTACAAGAAACTTTGTTCAACCAATTGTACTAAAATAAACAAAACATATGAGATTCATATTCTAATTGAAATATGTATCAAAGTAATTGTTCCACACAAATTGAGATGACATAGCTTACATCACAACTTAACTATGAAAAAAAGATAATAGCATGTCTAGATATTGGGCAATTGCAACATGGTCTAAGGGAGAGTAGACAAAAAAAGAACAGTGTGTCGTGGGCAACATGTCATCGCAGCTGCCTAGATCTAGAAACCCACCAGAAGTCTAAGAAAGCGACCAATCATTGTGTTGCTCATTCTTCAATGCGGAGGTAGCTTTTTGTTGATCCCATGTAAGCCCGTCCTAGTTGGCCCAGTCCATGACATGGGACACTGTTCCTGCAATGTTGTCTTGTCTTGTTGTTTGACGTCAACTTTCAGCCAATCAAACAACAGCGGCAGATGACAAGTTGGGTGAGTGACACCATCATTGCTTAGTTTTTTGCTCGCATTTGAGGAATGAAACTGGGAAGTCTCGCAACACTTCTTCTTGCACACGAGTTTTTTGTTTACATATTTCTCTATCTTTGCACGCGACATCAATATTTTTTCAAACTTTGAACGTGACTTTGAAAACAACTTCGACATCTAAACATAATAAATAAGTACAAGTTTATGCAATTTATGATAACAACAAAGTAAGGAATACAATAAGTTACACAAACTAGGAAAATAGTTAAGAGAAATTGAAATAAATAGTAGGTGTATTTGACATAAACTTCAACATGTAGTGGTTCATAATCATTACAAAAATAAAAGTTGGTGAACAAATATAAATAAGTATTCATTTGTAACAAACTAACTATCACAATAATTTGCAACAAATATAAATAAAATTGATAATAACAAACTAACAATCACAATAATTTGCAATTAGTGTAATCTTCAGATCAAGTACATTTTTAAATGCATAAAAAACAAAAAAATGAACGTCCTTAAGGTGGTGAACAATTTCTTCCAAATTCATTTGTTGCCTTCACTACCTAATCATGCAGCCACATCATTGTTGTTTTCGACATTATTTAGGTATTCTGCAACGACTGGGGGATAAGTGTGACGAGTTGTCACAAAATTGTGTGGAATGACTTGCTGCACGACCAATGGCTGAGGAGGCACAAAAGCTCCCAAAAGGAAATGATTTTATATAATAAATTCTCTCATGAGGTAGTGCCATCGAATTTGCATCTCGCTCAGAGAAATGTAAGGCACCCCTGTTATGTTTCAAAAGTCATGGCATGCCTCCCTCCAAGACATCCTTTGGATGAATAAGAAGGAACCCTGGAAAGCTACTCGCTTCATCACAGAGCTACGTGACGTGCTACGTGAGCAAGGTATCATCGGACATTGTGTTCATAAATTGGTTAATTCCGCCTCCAAAGAACTTGGCATATGGGGATCGGTGATGACCAACACATATGTATGTGTTGAACAGGCCTCACTACCGATGAGAATCCGAGGTTTTATTAATATGGAGAGAAGAGGCATCCCATATAATGCGACCAGTTTCTGTGTAGTTTAGCATCTTCTTTTTCTTTGTTCTCTATGTGCTTGTTGTCCTTTGAGGTTTGTGTGGGGTGTGGGGTCATACCTGCGCTATATAAGCAGGAGATGTATGCTTGATTTTTTTAACTTTAGCCCACACGAGGGGGGTGGGATGAATAAGAGAACCCCCTGGCTTAAAAAAATGCCTCCCTCCAAGATTGTACAATATATACTCCATTCACACATCTCCCCAGGTCATATTGGTTTCTCATCAATCCTCTAAGGACCATATCGTGCTCTATACATCATATAACATACGACGTCGTGCCTTGCCCAATAATAATTGCAAATTTTGTATGTAATATATTGCAATGGTAAGGGTTCATTTCACAATGGTGAAGACATAATATGATAATTCAAATATAAAGATTTAACGTGCATATATCTGGTGAAGCCATAAAAAAACAACATTACGATAAAAAAAGAGCATACATAAAGTAGCAACCTTATGATGTAGTTTTAACAGCAAGCAAACTCTGGGGTCTGATTGGAGGAAGTAAAAATAGAGCATACATAAAGTAGTAAAAAGAGTTATTCTTGCAACTTCATTCGTTGCCCTCACGACCTACTCCTGCAACTCCATTGTTGTTATTTTCAACATTGTTTCTGTGTTCTACAACTTCTGTGGGGATCACATATTGCGCTAAGGGATGAGGAGGCAATAAATGTGCCAAAAATAAATGATTTTGACTGATAAAGTCTTTCTTTAGATTTTTCCAAAGGATTTTCAACTGGTATAAAGATATGAAATGCATCCCTGTTATGTTTTGAATGACATGCCATATCTCCATCTAAGCCTCTCGAGTATAAAATCCATTGACACATCTCCCCATGTCATACTAACTTCTCATGGCATCAAGTAGGATCTGATCATGCTCTGAACGCCATAAAGCAAACACGCTCGTGGGTTGCCCAACCATATTACAGATTACGTTTGTAATATATTTCATATATAAGGGTTTATATCACAATTATGCGGATATAATATGATTTTTCATAATTAAATAACATACAAAACCCTATTTGGTCTAGACATAAAATATTCATTAGCATTACGATAAAAATCGAAAACCTTATAATGTAACTCAAACAACATTACGATAAAATTAAGTTTTTAATGTTTATAACATCTATCTATATTTAACACTGTCATTCAAGGTTATGGCATCATCGGAGGTGAAGGAATGTCCATAAGAATACTACAAGTTTCCTCCATCTTGTCAACAGAGGTTTGTAGAACTTCATACTCGTACTTTTTGGAGGTGTAAACTTCTTCAGAGTTGTGATGGATTTCAAAAAATTCCTTCATGATCATCGTCTGTCCCCACACTGACTTGCACTCGCAAGTTAGTAACGTAATCTCAGCCTTCAAAGAATCAGTTGATGGGGGGAGATCGACTGCCCAATGGAAGTCTCTACATCGGTCTTTTCCCTAAAATGTATTCCCAAGTTCGAGTTAATGGCGACGAATGTGAAATCTACTTAAAAGGGGAAACGTATTATTTATGGATTTAAGGCACGTTTGGATACCTAGATTTCACCATATTGGATTGTATTTTGGACTCTGATTCAGCAAGTTTTATGTTTGGTTTGCGGGATTGGAAAAATGGGGCTAATCCCAGGATTTTCAGACAGAATAGGAATCCCGCATTTTGATCTCCGTCAAAATTCTCTCAGATGCAAAAATCCATCATGGTCAAGACAATAGACACAAAAAAAAAGATAAATCCCACACTTACAAAATCCAGCAAACCAAACATAAAATTTTACTTTACGGGATTTTGATATTGCAACATTTCAGCAACATAGGATGGAAAAACTACAAGATTTTAGTAAATTCAGCTAATCAAATGTGCCCTTACTATCTCACATGACGATTAGGATATATGTAATACATTTCGCCCAGCCTTTCACTCAGAATGCCAAAGTCATATAACCCTGCATCCTCTGTGTTAATCCGCAATGTTGCAACTAGACCACAAAGACACCTAGGAACTTCATATGGATCCACTGACATCTAAAACACGATTGTTGATTAGTAACATAATGTGGAGTTCAAAACATAGATTTTAAATCTAATTTGAAGAGTATTTCGATTGGACAAGGTGATTGTTCTAACATATAATTGAAGTTTAATGGATACCTCATACTATATTACAACTATGATGTATTGTAGCCCTCTTCCTCTGTTGAAGAGTCACAATCGGTCGGTAGGTTAAGTAGTTCACAAAGATATTGGCGCCTCTTCCTCAGAGTTGAAATTTCTACTACTAGCATATCGGTGTCTGCCCTTGTCGAACAGACAAAGTCACATTGCTCATATTAGTACTTGCGTTTGTTGTGTGCAAAAGTAAGTTATGTTACTAATGCACCCGTAATTGCAGTAAGGGTGGCCACAGTAGGTTGTACTCGCTATGCAGGCAACATCATATGACATATGTTTGGAACAAGACCCCTACCAACTTGTAAAATATGGCTGTGGGGGTTGTTGTCTTCAAACCGTCCATTTGCCGCATCTGTGGCATCCATGTAGACTCGTACGGTGCATTGGAGGCAACATGGACATGATGACATTCCATTCTCCATTTTCAGACAATCTAATGAAGCATAATGTGACATTTATAATTAGGAGCCATAGAAACATTGTACGAAACAAACCTAACAAGAATTAGAGCACATGTCAAGTGGTAAATGAGTTTAACAATACTACAA
Organism: Alisma plantago-aquatica; assembly: GCA_963693085.1. NCBI lineage: Eukaryota > Viridiplantae > Streptophyta > Magnoliopsida > Alismatales > Alismataceae > Alisma > Alisma plantago-aquatica. Next base: position 182,691,444 of record OY856410.1, on the reverse strand, counting down.
AAATTACAACAAATACAAAGGAAGGTCATCAATTTTTCCAAATTAAACCAAAAATGTTTTCACACAATGCATCACCCTCCTGAGCATCGGCTTGAGTTGTTTTTTGGAGGGAACTCAAGTCAACCCCAGTTCCTGGGAGGTCAATTGGCCAACTATCCTCTACAAAATCATCCATCATAACGTCACCATCATTTTGGCGTCATATGAAATTATGTAGAATACAACACGCCAATATTAGGCGACATTGTGAATGAACATAATACGTCGTGCCTTTTTTTAGGTAAGCAAACCTCCTCTTCAACACATCGGAAGTTCTTTCAAAAATATTGTGTAATTCTGTGTGTCAGTGGTTGAAAATGTCCTTCTTGTTGTTGTACACGTGTTTGTTTTCTCGATACTCAGATATATGGTAAGTTGTGTTGCGATATGGTGCTAGGAATTGGAGGGTGTTGGTGTAGCCTGCCTCAACCAGGTAATACTTATGGTGGGTACTTTAGAACCACATGTGGTCCATGCAGATTGTAGGATCCTCTGGTCTGCTACAGAACCCTCCCATCATATCAGGACATACATAAACTCCATTGAGAAGTCTACTGTAGTCATGATATTCAGTGAGACAGACCTTTTTCTATTTCGGTAACAATTTTAACTAAAATTGTGATGTGTGTCCCATCAATTGCCCCAATGGAATCCTAAAACAAGACAGTTAAGTGCTCAGCTAACATTTTAATGTTACTATGAATCACCATTTTACGTAAAAAAATTATAACCTTGAAGTAAGGGTAGAACCTTGAGCTCTCCAAGATGCGACGGTGCAGCGTTGTAGTTGTGGTTTGCATCACAATATATTCGTGATACAAGCCACACACTACGTCCGATACTTTGTTGAAATTTTTGCTTATGGTCTCACCAGAGTGAATGTAGTCCTCATCTAAAACATGATTGGTATGGCCACGGACAACCATATGAAGGAAGTAGCATACAGCCTCGATGGATGAGACTCCTCTACAACTATGTAATAAGACATGACTCTCAAGCTTGTCCACAAGGGCTAAAATTGTATGTGAATGCATTCAGTACAGGTCATATGCCCTCTTTTCATGTCCATGTATGCTTTCTAAAAACCTTTTGGTGACCTCTCCTTATACTAACTGACCTAGGTAATGGATGTATTTTGTCATCGTTAGTGGGATTGTCCAGGATGGTAGTCGCTATTGAGTCAGTTATTTCTTTAACAGTACGATTTTCTAGCCCATACACGATATCCATAATTTCTATAACTAGGTCTAGTGTACGTGTGTGGTCAATAACAGACATGTTTCCTACAATTATAAGGATGACAAAACTAAGATATGATTTCTATAACAAGAATAAGATAACAACTCATGATGTGTACAAACAAAACTGCAACTAAATTAGATATGAATATCAAATTAAAATGTTCGCTACATATTTAAATTTTACAACAATAACCATATGTAGGCAATGTTATCAAACTTATCAAATAATACAAGAAACATCTAATTGATGGTGTTGAGTCTAACTATGGTGTGTGACCTCTTCTAGTCTCACTTGTGCCAACATCATCACTGGTAGTATGATGCATGGATGACATACTTGATGTGCTAAAAGCCTAAGGGGGGACTGTGAAGCAAATCCATATGGATACGGCCCAAAAGAGGGGGTCATGGAAGGTGGGGGTGTTGCATTAGCAATGCGAGACCTTTCAAATAAGTCTTACAACCAGATCATAACTTTTTGTGGGGTGTGTCGGAGGCAGTGGTAGATACTACAGTTGGTTGACTCCTTCATGGAATTAATAAGAGTAATAAAAACATGGGTAGGGGCATCAGGGAAAGTTTCATGGAAATGTTGTAAAATCATTGCAAACTCTTCCTTTTCAATGGCTCGGGTGGCTACACTGGTGCCTAACTCATGCACCTTTTCATACACCTTTGTGAATTGAAATACCACATCACTGGTTAGCGTACATCACTCAGGTGTCATTGATGTTCATTTCCTACATCTGTGGCTAGGAGGAGTCCTTATACCAATGCCTTGGTTAACCGTTCCGACATTGTCTCCCTCACTCTGAGTGCCAAAATAGGTTGTGCCTGCTGCAAAACTGGTGCTATCTATGTTGACAGGAGTATCAAAAGCATCCAAGTCGACAGAAACATCAGCCTCAGAGGCGAAGCTAGATGGTAGTTGTTTGTCTTATAAAGCATCCAAATCGACGACAACAACATCATCCTCAGAGGCGACGTCAGATGATAGTTGTATGTATGTCTGTCTACTGAAAACATCATCCAAACAAATTTGATAAATAAATAGAGTCACTAAATAAGTTAGGGTTACATAACAAGATGGGACAATTGGATGTAACAAGTTAGTATTAGTAAATAAATAGAGTTAATGAATAATTAGGAAAGATAAGTTAGGGATAATACAAAACATTAGGTTAATAAACATTCATGGTTACTATATAATTAGGGTTACTGAATAATTTAATTTTGCATATATGATGAACGAATATTCATCTTGATCCAGTCACCTTGCTTGGCCCAGTTTTGCTCTTTTTATTCACTTTTATTGCTTAAAACTCCCATATACATGTTTACTTAGCCTAATTGGATTTTTCCTAATTTTGTTTGGTTTATCCATGGTTCTAATCGGATTGTGCATCCATTTATAGGTTGAATTGGGCACTTGGACCCACGAGTACTAGGGCCCATCTGCTAATAGATGACCCTCCATCTTCATGCTAGTCTGATTGTGGTTTACCCTAGCACTTCAGCAAACCGCGATCGCGGTGCCTTCATAACAACTGTGACCAGCAGCCTTACCCACGGTCCTCTCACAACACCGCACATGAGGACTCCCTCTCCACACAATCGCGACCTGCCATAACCACGACTGCGGTTCCTTAGGTGATGTCGTGACCAACCCTCACAGCAGCACTGACACTCGTGATCATCTCCTCTCTTCTCATAATCGTGATCTGCTGCTCAAACCCTAACTACACTCGCGGTATTCTTCTCTTTCCCCCTCCCATCGCGATCAATGTTCTAACAATAGCCACGACCGATGACTGCTTCTGCTTCCAAGACCGCAGATACATGTCCGCGATTCCAGGACCGCAGACACCTGTCCGCGATTCCAAGAACTGCGACCACAGCAAATCACGACCTTCTGCTCCTCCCCTATGAACCGTGACCACGGTTCCCAGTGATCTTGCCCATGGTGTTCCATTCGCCTACAATGATCATGACTTCCATCATAACAAACAGCGATCGTCTGACATCGCGACCTACCTCTGCAACCATCTCTAGAAACTGTGACCTTCCACCTTCATTGATCGCAATCACCTCCGCAGTAGCCAACTGAGCCGTGACCTGGTCTCCTCTCCAAATGTGACCAGATGCAACCCTACCTCCACCTGCTACCCTTCGTCTCAGTTATGACGGCGACAGCTACGCATCCAACCCTCGCCCACGGTCGTTGCTCCAAGAATTGCGACTTGCAGGGAAACTAACCGCGATCGCGGTATCAACTAATTGCGACCCGCAGGGCAACTAACTGTGACCACGGTATCAACTATTCGCGACCTACAGATCAACTAACTACGACTGCGAAAAAACTACCGCAACCTCCTCTGCTGGCCACAGTGCTTCCGCCTCCTTCCTACTTCATCACAGTAGCACCTTCTCCTGCACCAACCCTAGTAACAGCAAACAACCTACCACCTCTTCTCCTTACCACTGCCAATGGCAGGTCCACGACCTGTAACCAAGGTCCATAAAGCCACGCCCGCAGCCTGTGAAGCACAACCACGACCTACAACACCCAAAACCGTAAGCTACTGACCACGATAGAGAAGATTGCGACCAACAATCACGACCAAAGAATCATGACATGCTGCCAAATGACCGCGATCGTGAAAGTAAGTCAGTGCCAGCCTGCCTATAAATAGAACGCGACCCCCCAACCATTGGGGTAGGAAGTCCAGATGTCATTAGGCTGCACTTCTGTCTTCATCCTAAGGAGATGGTCTCCTCCACAGCCAGGTTGCGCCCAAGAAGCGTTCGACCCCTGGTGCAAGCCACTCCATCCAGATCTAGATCTTGATCTATATCCAAATCTAGATATGTTGCATCCATGTCGTGCCTACGCCACCATCACGTCCACAAGCTACTCCTCCTACTGCGAGCAAGGACTACGAGAAGAGAGAGAAGATCTGCCCCAAGTGTCGTGGTGTTCTTCCCTCCTCATCTAGATTTGCCCCGACGTTGTGTAGAAGATCGTTTCTCCACCGAGATGCGATCATCTTCTTCACAATGCTCATGGTAGAATCTTCTCTCTCTCTTATTTTTCTTGTTTCTCATATAATGAGTGAGTAGTTTTCTTTTGTTGGGGTGTGGGGACTAGCCCCGTTGCCCATGCTTATATGTCCTTTTGTTAAACATTCCATGGCATGTATATAACTTTTCATTTCATTGTTAATCGTCGATGTGTGCTTGTGGAATGATCACTTGCTGACATTTATCTTATTCGTTCCTATGTTGCGAGAACTTCAATTTGTAGGATTTGAATGTCAATTAACGTGGTTGACTCCCTGACTAGAAATAGGATGGGATTCCCCGAGGTCATAAGTGAATGATCTATGAGGGAACGAGCCATCTAGCCCACAGTGATGCTTCTGTGTGCCTAAACATCCCTCCGGGAGGGCCACAGCCTCAGTTGGATATCTGTATCTTCAGAACCGTAAGTGCATGATTTGGATGGTGACGAGACATTTGATGCCTAGGGTGATGCTTATGTGAACCTAAACATCCCTCAGGGAGGGTTCGCAGTAGTTCTATTTGGATAGTTAGATCTTTCCTGGATGTTTGTGATTGGATATGTTTGCATGTGTAGTGGTGGTGAAACCCAGGACCACCCCAGTGATCCCCATCATTAATCTAATTTCAACTTTAATTCTACTCTTTACTTTCTTGCATTTAGTTTAATTAAACTCAAATCAACCTTTGTTCTAAATATTAGTCTTGACTTCAACTATATTCGACTGGTAAAAGATTCTTAAAAATGTTGTCCCTTGGGATTCGATACTTAACTATACAGCGATAAGACCCGTCCGCTTGCGAGTGGTATTATTGCACAAGGTTTTGGCTAAAAACTTAGGGATTTCAGCCCTGGGTGAGTTTGTTAGTGTGATAATAGACCACGTCAAATTCTGGCACCGTTACTGGGGACAATGGAAACATCTAGTCAAATCTAGTTCTTTTGAGACTAATCTAGGTTTTTCTTTTACTTTTGAAACAATTGATCATCTACTTGAATTCGGTTATACTGCGTCAATCTCACTTCTGAAAAATCTTTCCATCCCAGGTACCAACAAAGACTAGTGCATGCACCGCTCAAACAATCTCGGTCTCACTGCTAGCTTTGATCCTAAGATAGATAGAAACTTTCACTGTCAAAATAGAGAGAACCAAGCAAGGATGGCTCAAGAGGAGGAAATAGCCCAAAGGGTAGCTCAAGCCCTTAATGCACAAAGAGATAGGCTTATGCAAGAAGCTCGAGCTACAGTTCAATAAGAAATCCAAGCAGCCCAAGCAGCAGCTCAACAAGCTGAGTTACAAAAGGACCTTAGAGAATTCTCGATCCCTAAAGCTACTGATGTTCATCACCCAGTACAACCTCCTCCCATCAACGCTCTGAATTTTGAGATAAGAGCACATTGGGTTATAGCCCTTTCTATGGTAAGCAAGGAGAGGATAGTCAAGAACATCTTCTGAGATTTATAGATCTATGTGCTTTAACAAAGCAGAATGGAGTCACAGATGATGCCATCAGACTCCGTCTCTTTAAATATTCTCTTTCTGATAGAGCCATGAGTTGGTATAATTCCTTCCAATGCGAACCCATCACTACTTGGGAACAACTTCAAAATGTTTTTCTGGAAAAATTCTATCCTCCTCTCACATATGAAATTAGGGGTCAAATAATACAGTTCACTCAGGTCCCTAGTAAAACCCTTGCAGAAGCATGGGGAAGATACAAAGAGATTCTGTACAAGTGTCCACACCATGGCATTCCTAAGAATCAACTAATTGAAATATTTTGTAGGAGTGTGGATGATGATATCAAGAAGTTCTTAGATTCGTCATCTGGGGGAAACTTCATGCATCAAAGATATGATATCGCATGGAAAGTCATCACCCTTAGAGCTGAAAATCAAGCCAACTGGGGTAGACCTGTAGGCAAAGGAGTGCTGAAGGTTGCTATGGCAGAAGCTACTCCTGAGTATAAGTCTATTGCTGAGTCTCTAAAGCTTCTAGTTGCCAAGCAAGACCACCTCGAATCATCTATCGCTTCTTATGAAAGAAGACGCTCACCCCCTCAACAACAAGAGCAAGTTAAGTCAGCTTCATTGTTCTGTGAAGCATGTAAAGGTACCAATCACTCTACTTTATCCTGTAATGTTCTCTATGATGTTATTCTGGGCAAAGTCAGTGGACAAGGAGATAATGGTCAAATGGAAAGTCTATATGCTGTCAACTCTATCCCTGGTCAAGGTTATTACAATCCAAATCACAATAGGAACCATCCCGATTTTCAATATGGAAATCCTTCTGGAGCGGTAAAATCACATCAACTTGGTTCAAACAATCAACAACGAGGTCCGCCGGGATACCAGTATAACCAACAACATAATTTTGGGAACCAAGGTAACTTCAGAAGTAATCTCCAATACAGGAATCAGTTCTAAGATCCAAACTAGGTCCCTTATCAACATCAAGTCGGCCCCATTTCTCCAGATAGAAAACTATCAGCCATTGAGAAGATGTTGTAGTCGCAACAAACATTGATAGCTAACCAGCAAGCCCACCAGAAGGCCATTGAATCTCAACTAGCTCATCTTACAGCTAGTCTCAAGCCACCTGCTAGAGCTTTAGTTGGGCAACCAGAAGACAACTAGAAGCACGTGGAACAACTTAAAGCTGTGACAACTCGTTCAGGCTTGGTCTTACCATAACCCATGACTCCTGTCACTGTGACAAATGTCCAAGGTGCTGAGCATAGTGCAATGGCGACTCAGAATGATATGATTGACAAGGCAAGTTCTGAGGAACCTATTATTGTTGATGCAGAAGACTCGCCAGAGCCAGTTGTTCCAGTGTATAAACCTCATATACCATTTCCAAGTCGACTCAATTTTACCCAGCTCGATACTAGGTTCAACAAGTTCAAAGAAATCATGAGAAAGTTTTATGTCAATATTCTACTCTTGGATGCCATGGTTGAGATGCCCCAATGGTCAAAGTTCTTCAAACTCCTGCTTAGTCAAAAATACAAAACAGAAGATCATCAGACAGTGAAACTAGCAAGAACATCATCTAATTTAGTGATGGATAGGATACCTTGCAAGCATAAGGATCCTGGATCTTTTGGAATTTCCTACTCAATAAGCAATTCCATCAACCGACCAGGTCTAGCTGATCTTGGAGCTAGCATCTCTATCATTCCTCTTAGCCTATGCAACAAACTGGGCCTCACCAACTTCCTACCCACTAGAATGTCCATCGAGCTTGCTGACTCCTCAATGATCAAGCCAGTTGGCATCACAGAAGATATCTCTGTAAGGATTGGATACCTATATGTCCTGTGTGATTTCGTAGTTATGGACATCAAGGATAATCCACGCTATCCCCTCCTTTTGGGAAGACCTTTCCTCTCCACTGCTAGAGCTCTAATCGATGTTGAAGCTGGAATTTTGATCCTAAGAGTGGGGAACAAATCTTTTGATTTATATGCATCCAAAAGTGCAAAGGAATGCACTATAGAGGAAGAGGGTATTTTTTTGACTGTGTTAATCAATTTACTGAAACGCAACAGCAATTCCTTTCCTTAAAATATGATATTCCCTTATAAGAGGACCATGATGAAAAGGAGACAGAAAGTGAACCAGTATATGTAGAGACAAAAGGAACACCACCAACTGTGGAGGAGACACCTCCCGGCCCTATTGTTACACATACTGATCCTTCTCTGGGTTCCCATGAGCCATCTCATCTAGAAACAACTATCATCTTGAATGCACCGGCAGCCAAGTAGACAGAGATTTCTCATTTCATCTTTCCTCCTCAGAAAGATTTGGATTGTGGTTTTTTACTGAGAACATCCCCCAGATCAATATTTGATAGATGTCAGTGACCAAAATTTTTACGAAGAAGGGATAGTACATCAACAAATGAACTTCTCCTCCTAGCCTCAACAACACTACATTATCAATGATGTCGTTCAAATTCCCTACAACTATTCTCTACCTCACATCGAGCAACAAAACTCAAGTGGTTTCCCTATGTGTTCTGACAATGTTCGCGCTTTATGGGGAAGAATACAAGAGGCTAGAATTAAATCAAAGATAAATGAATGAATGAGAAAGAAACCACCAAAAGAACATGTCAATCCAGTTCAAGTTCCACCTAGAGCGCCACCATGGTGATAGTATCCACGTCGAGCCATTGACGTAAAACAAATGCACTTTTCGGGAGGAAACCCGATCAATAATTTTGATTTTACTCTTAATTTTGAATTAGAACTTTTCTTTAATTTTGTTTTTAATTTTTAGGAAATTTTGCACCTGGTAGACAATTCATCGCAAGATGCAGTCTTAAATTTCTGATAATTTTCATTTTTAAGATTTCAGATGGAGGATGCGTCACTGAAAGGAATGCAACCATACCTGGTGGACCAACCAACACGAGTTTTCCCCTCCATATCGGATTTAGAGTTTGCTCGGGACGAGCAAATTTCTAAGTTTGGGGTGGAGGGTGGGTGGTACACACTTCACTTTCCACCAACTCCTATATGTTTCAGACTTACGATTTCATCATTGCAGTTTTGAGCAAATTTTTCAATTTTTTTTCAAAATGTTGAAGTTTTCAAAGTTGTTTGTATAGAAACTTGATGAAGTTTTGATGCTTTTGTTTCAATCAAAGCCATTACCTAGCCAACTATCCCATTTTTCCACGCAGTTTTGAATCATTATACTCTCCTTACTCGAAGCAAAACCTCAAGGGGGACAATTTTTGAAACTAGCCAATGGTTAGAAATCACTGTGTGAAGCTTATGCATCCTAACATTATGTTCAGTGAAAATGGCAAGTATCTTTCGAATTGAGAGGGATCAAACACATTGTGCTTCCTAATTGACGAGTGGAACAATAGCATGGAATCTCCATCGGATCCACATCAAGTCATTATTTGAGCAGAGTTTGATAAGGAGAACAACCTGGTGCACTGAATTGTAAATCAAGTTGCATCCTGATCTAAACTCTCTTCTACACTTCTATTCTTACACCCTCCATCCATCAAAAAGAAACAAATATAGCCAAAATAGTGCCAGACCCTAAGTTCGGAGTGGCACACCATCTCCCTCTTGGTTTTCTTCTTCCATACCCCTCGCTATAAAATAGGGGTGTATCACCAAGAAAAGATGCCAATGTACACACAAAGAAATGCAATCTCGAGTCGAATAGAGAAGAGATTCGCACAAAAAAATGCAATCAATGAAATTACAACCATATAATAAAAATCTTGAGTCGAATAGAGGAGAGATTTACTTCTTCCTTCCATACCACCCTTCACTCCCTTTTCCACCTAAAGGCACGATGAATGCCTACGCTTACCAAATTCCTAAAAACACTAGTGTCAGATCAGGTGCACACTTGTCATTCGGCGGGTATCTCTGGACTCTTACAAAACTCTTAGACATGCTTGATGTTGGAAAAAGTGGAGAGGAAGTGTGTTTTAGAAATTAACTCAGGTACGAAGATATGGAAAGATGTGTTCTATGATATCAGGATGTTGAGATGCTTAGTCATACCGAGCACAAAAGAGATAATCGTGATGTGAAGATGAGGCAATCGCACGAGTTGAAAGTATTCATTTGGTGACTATTTTGGATTTTGTGTTACTCGAGGATGAGCAACGTTTACGTTTGGTGTGTTTTGATGAAGACATATTCATCTTGGTCCATTCGCCTTGCTTGGCCCAATTTTGCTCCTTTTATTCACTTTTATTGCTCAAAACTCTCATACACATGTTTACTTAGCCTAATTGGATTTATCCTAATTTTGTTTGGTTTATCCATTGTTCTAATCAGATTGTGCATCTATTTGTAGGTTGAATTGGGCACTTGGGCCCATGAGCACTAGGGCCCATCCGCTAATAGCTGGCCCTCCATCTTCATGCTAGTCTGATTGCGGTTTACCCTAGCACTACAGCAAACCACGATCATGGTGCCTTCATAACAACTGCGACCAGCAGCCTTTCCTGTATACCTCTCACAACACTACGCCTAAGGACTCCCTCTCCACACAATCATGACCTACCATAACCGCGACCGCGGTTCCTCAGGCGATGTCGCGACCAACCCTCACAGTAGCACTGATGATCGCAATCATCTCCTCTCTTCCCATAACTGCGACATGTAGCTCTAACCCTAACCGCACTCGCGATATTCTTCTCTTTCCCTCTCCCATCACGATCAATGCTCTGATAACAGCCGCGACTGATGCCTGCTTCTGCTTCTAAGACCGCGGACACCTGTCTGTGATTCCAAGAACCACGACCACAAAAAATCATGAACTTCTAATCCTCCCCTACAAACCGCAACTGTGGTTCCCAATGATCGTTCCCACGGTGTTCCGTTCACCTTCAACAATCAAGACTTCTATTATAACATATCACGATTGTCTGACATCGCGACCTGCCTCTTCAACCATCTCCAGAAACTGCGACCTTCCACCTCCATTGATCACGATCACCTCTACAACAGCCAACTGAGTTATGACTTGGTCTCCTCTCCAACCACGACCAGTTGTAACCCTACATCTTCCTGCTACCCTTCGTCTCAATCACGACAACAACAACTACGTATCCAACCCTCGCCCGTGGTCACTGCTCCAAGAATCGCGACCTACAAGGAAATTAACTACGACTGCTGTATCAACTAATCATGACTTATAGGGCAACTAACTGCGACCGCGGTATCAACTAATCGTGACCTACAGATCAACTAACCGTGACTGCGGAAAAACTACCGCGACCTCCTCTACTGGCCACAGAGCTTCCGCCTCCTTCCTGCTTCATCGCAACAGCACCTTCTGTTGCACCAACCCTAGCAACAACAAACAACCTACCACCTCTCCTCCTTACCACTGCCAATGGCAATTCCATGACCAGTAACCAAGGTCCGTAAAGCCACACCCACAGCCTGTGAAGCACAACCACGACCTGCATCACCCAAAATTGTTAGCTGCTAACCAAGACAGAGAAGATCGCGACCAAAGAACTGCAACCAACAATCATGACCAAATAATCGCGACCTACTGCCAAATAACCGCGATCACAAAAGTAAGTCGGTGCCAGCCTGCCTATAAATAGAACGCGACCCCCAGCCATTGGGGCAGGCTCTCCAGACGTCATTAGGCTGCATGTCTATCCTCAGCCTAAGGAAACGGTCTCCTCCACATCCAGGTTGCGCCCAAGAAGTGTTCGAACCCTGGTACAAGCCACTCCATCCAGATCTAGATCTGTTGCATCCACGTCGTGCCTACGCCACCATCACATCCACGGGCTGATCCTCCTACTACGAGCAAGGACTACGAGAAGAAAGAGAAGATGGAGAGAGAAGATCTACCCTGTCTGTCGTGGAGTTCTTCCCTCCTCATCCATATCTACCCCGATGTTGTGTAGAAGATTGTTTCTCCACCGAGTTGCAATCATTTTCTTCACCATGCTCATGGAGGAATCTTCTCTCTCTCTTATTTTTCTTGTTTCTTGCATCATGAGCGAGTAGTTTCCATTCACTAGGGTGTGGGGACTAGCCCCGCTATCCATGCTTATATGTCCTTTTGTTAAACATTCCATGACATGTATATAACTTTTCATTTCGTTGTTAATCGTCGATGTGTGCTTATGGAGTGATCACCTGCTTGCATTTATCTTGTTCATTCCTATGTTGCGAGAACTTCAATATGTAGGATTTGAATGTCGATTAACATGGTTGACTCCCTGACTAGAAATAGGATGGGATTCCCTGAGGCGTAAGTGAATGATCTGTGAGGGGACGAGCCATCTAGCCCACGGTGACGCTTCTGTGTGCCTAAACATCCCTCCGGGAGGGCCACAGCCTCAGTTGGATATATGTATCTTCGGAATCGTAAGTGCATGATTTGGATGGTGATGAGAAATCTGATGCCTAGGGTGATTCTTACGCAAACCTAAACATCCCTCAGGGAGGGTTCACAACAGTTCTATTTGGATAGTTAGATCTTGCCTGGATGTTTGTGATTGGATATGTTTGCACGTGTAGTGGTGGTGAAACCCAGGACCACCCCAGTGATCCCCATCATTAATCTAGTTTCAACTTTAATTCTGCTCTTTACTTTCTTGCATTTAGTTTAATTAAACTCAAATCAACCTTTGTTCTAAATATTAGTCTTGATTCAACTAGATTTGATTGGTAAAAGATTCTCAAAAATGTTGTCCCTTGGGATTTGATCCTTAAATATACTACAAATAGACTTGCAGGTGGTATTATTGCATAAGGTTTTAGTTAAAAACTCAGGGATTTCAGCTCTAGGTGATTTTGTTAGTGCGATAATAGACCACGTCAATATAATAAGAGTTACAAAATACTCTAGTTACTAAATAGTTTTGGGATATTAGATAAATTACAGGTACCAACTAATTAGGGTAACTGTATAAATAAGGTTACTAAATAATCAGGGTTACAAATAGGGTTACTACATATAATTAGGGTTACTGTGTAATTATATTTAGTGGATAATTTATTTAGTACTAAACCATTATGGTCACAACAATAATTTGGCTAATAAATAAATTAGGTTTGGGGTGATTATGTTAGGGCTAATAAATTAATTGTGTTACTACATAATTAGTAGTTACTAAATAATTTGAATTTTGTATATAATAAGGGCTGAAATAATTGGTTACTAAATAATTTTGGGATACTAGATAAATTATAGGTACCAACTGATTTGGGTAACTGTATAAATACGCTTACTAAATAATTAGGTTTACAAATAGGGTTACTAAAAATATTTAGGGTTACTGTGTAATTAGGGTTACTGAATAATTTATTTAGTACTGAACCATTACGATAACTATGGTGACATGGCTAATAAATAAACAATTAGGAGTGCATTTAATTAAGTTAGGGCTAATAAATTTATTAATTATGGTTACTAAATAAACCATTACGTTGCTTAACATGCATGGTTACTATATAATTAGGATTATTGAATAATTAATTTTCTAAATAATAAGGGTTACAAAATAATTTGGTTTTGAGTTATGGTTAAGAGATTATGTGGTTTGGAGTTAGGGCTAATTAATTTGGGGTAATTGGACATCCAATTTTATTTCACATATGACATCCAATTTTATTTCAAAACAAGCTTAGGCCCAGGATCATAAAGCATGATAGTATATGGATGTTAAATATTAGTAAACTCAAATGAATGGATTTTTGGAATTTATACCATGTGTTAATCAGGGATCTAGCAAGATTATGGAACAGTCTAAAATCTAACAGGAGCAGAATAATTTCAAATCAGGGATCTATCACATATAAGATCCATTTTTATTTCAAAAATATCTTAGGCCCAAGATGATTGGAAAAATGTAGTTGGGAGATCGAAATTGCAAATTAAGTAAGGGTAGTGTAAATTAAACCTTTTGGGAGGCTTTAAATAAGGGGTGTGTGTAAATCAAATTAATTTTAAATTATACATTTGTCAACGTGTGAGTGTTTATTCAAGTTTATTTTAATTTCACAGTCCATAGTGTAATGTTAATTAAGTTTAATTTAAACCTTAGGCAACATAAAGAGTAATTTCACAGTACATGGGCTTGCCACTAGTATGTGGAAAGTTGAAGAAATTTATGGAAAATGAAGACTCTATCATTTGATGGAAGAGTAGAACGGGTACGTTCTTACTAGGTGTAATAATTTTTTGAGATTTCCATTAGATGTATTGACAATCAAGTCTTACCTAGAAATGTTGACAAATCAGAAAATAGAGATCTAAATGCATACAAAAAAACCATGACAGTGTATGGATGGTGTTCATGATAAATCTGTGGAAAACAAATCAATGGAAAATGCACATCACACCCTGCTAGGGCCAGCACACATACACAACCATGCCTTTAGTACTGAAATCCAATTTAGTGCATACTCAATAACAAAACAAATTGTTACGTGTACAACATGTACTCTAAATAATAATTTCATAGCATTTACTCATACAACATTTACTGGCGGATCAAAATAATGAAATACCTGAGAATATTTGGAAGGAAGATTTGGGGAGAAGAGACAACATCAAAATGACCCCGAATCAAGCAGCACAAGCCACAAAGGAGAAAAAAATTAAAGCATCAATATAATTGTAGGATCAAAATAACAAATGAAACGAAGAAAATAGGAAGCAAGCTCACCCACCTCTTCACAAAGGAACAAACTTCGTAATAGCAAGGATCAACATCAGCTTCAGAGAACACCTGGTCGAGGATGCAGAGCTGTATGGGAAGAAGGTCCATGAACAATGGAAGCAATATGTAGGCAAATGGGTAGTCGTTGTCCTACCTAGGGTTTGAACTATTCATCGACAAGATGGGATGGGATGATGTTTAGACAAGATAATGGGTGTTAATGGAGGGTGGAAATGGTTGATAACTAGAAGGGACAAGACATGGCTTGCCCTGCTTTTTGAAGAATAAGCCTCCCTTGTAGCCCGAAGGTGGTAGAAGACCGCATTGATTCCCTCTACCCATGCCCCTTTGACTCCGGACGCCTATACACCATCCGCGAACTGCTTGAGGAAGCTGACATTGGAATCGTGTCTCACTTTAATTCACAGAGGCACAGTTGTTGAAGGAGAAGACAACAATAATAGTAGAGGTGAGGGAGAGGGGAGAGGGTCGAAGGAGATGGTAGAGGGGTGAGGGTGGAGAGTGTCAGGGAGAGGAGAGGGGGCAAGGGAGTGGGGAGTCAGGACTTGCTACCCTAACCCAGACTGAGAATTGAAATCCCACCTCCATCAGGACCGGCTTGGTCCATATTATGGGGTTCCATTATCCCAAAATGGAGGAGGATTGAGATTGCAGACCAAACATGTTTCATAGCAAATCGAGACTGGATTTAGCATACGTGGTGCTATAAGACAAGCCAGAATCTGGATCAGATCCTCAACCAAATAGGGGCTTGGGCTTCTACTGAATTTGCAAGGATGGGAAAATGCTTGGAGGCAAGCTATGTGCAACGGTCAAAATTTCCCCTATCGTGAATGAAATCTAAGCGTCAACACCAGGGCTCTTTTCTAGGAGTTTTCAAATTGTACCATCCAGGGTCATTCCTCAATAACTGAACGCTAGGTACAAGGAGAATGATGGGTAGTAGAATGGGGTCTAAATTCATTATTCTGACTCACTGTTCATTAAAAAAATCCTACATTATTTTTTTAGAGGTGTGATTTTGGGATAAATATAAGGTTGAGTTCTTGCATCATTATTGGTAACAGTAGATTTGAGTGCTATAGATAGATAGGGAAAAAGTTGGGTTATTTGATTAGTCAGTTAACATAGGAAATATTTCATAGGAATCTGTAAGCAAATTTTCTTATGATATTGTATTCATCGAATAAGATGGAAATAAATGATAAGAGGTTCTTCCAAGATATATTATATGTCTGCTAATCATATGGTACATTACAAATTTTGTTTTTTTTGCAACATATTTTTTTTTTTATGTAAACTATTTTCCACAAAAAAATTGTCTCCGCAGAGTCTAACTTTTTTATTATATGTGTTTAAGGTAATTCTTACCCTCTTACTTCCTTTCAAGGAGAAAAAATTCCTCTATTAAGTAAACAAAATTCCAAGCAAAACATCTCCCCCTAGTTACACAATCCCTCCCCTTAAAAAATTATATCTCTGCAAATAAAATTCCTTTTCAAGAGATATATCTTCCTCCACATTTAAAGTACCCTCCAAGTGAAGAATTTACCTACCAATATATCTTGTGTAAATTTTGTTTCCTTCTGACTAAAGAATTCCCAACAAAAATTTAGATCCTACCGAAACATGTTTCTATTTAAGTAAATAATCTTTTCAAATGATGTGTTTCCCTCAAAGTATAAAACCTTTTTCTAAAAAATAATTTTCTGCAAATACTACTTTCCGTCCAAGAATCTGGTTCCTCTAAAATACTTACACTAAAAATCCAAAAATTCTAACAAAAAACTTATTAACCTCCCAAGTAAAAGTTTCATATCAGACAATGAGTTTCTTCCACGTAAATCCTTTCATGTTGATATTTATTCCCCTCAAGAAAAAGATTAAACACACTAATTGAAAGATTTATGACATGAACTTTATTATTTAATTAAGCATGCCAAACATAATGAGATGGTTGTTTGCTGACTATAATATGAAAATCGTCAAGTCCCAATTGATGTGACAATGATTGATCACCTTATGCTTATTTATCGAACAACTACATACATATGATGAAACTTGTATTTGCTAATTATTCCTTTAGTGAAAATTTACACTAGTACATTTTTGACTTCAAATTTCACTTCTTCTAACGTCGATTCTACTGAAAAAATAACATTCTAGATCAAACAATGTCGGTTAAATAGCATAAACCTCATCATTGATCAAGTCCTGTCGATTTAAAAAAAATGGGCACAACTTTTTCTTAAAAGTCGGTTAAATTCTAACAAAACAGACATCTACAATAACCCATGAAAGATAATTTTTTAGTAAAAGTTATTTACCTTCAAAAATTTTAAGATACACGTCGGTTGGCCGGGAACCGATGACAGACTCCTTCACATGAAAAAAAACTGCCTCCAAAATATTTCTGACTTCGGTTGTTTCTTTGCTAAACCGACATTGATTCATAGGAAAAACTGCAAAAAAACTACACAATATGTATTGGTCTTATGTTAAGAAATCGACATCAGAGGGTTCGCGCCACGTCCCTACGAAAAAAGTATTTACCCCAAATTGCACTATAGTGTCGGTTCTGGTAGAAAAAACTAACGACCCAGGTCCTACTCCAGCTGATTTTTTTTGTCTAGATAATAGCGTTATGCATCGATTTTTTAGAGTAAACTGACGTCTATTTCACTAGCTTATGTGTCGATATTCTATGACCAACCGACGACTCAGGCCCTACCCATGCCGGCTTTTTTTGTTCGGATAATGGGCTTATGCATTGGTTTTTTAGAGTAAATCAACGTCTATGTCAGTAGCTTAGGTGTCGGTTTATTGTGACCAACCGATGAGTCAGGCCCTACTGAGGCCGATTTTTTTGTCCAAATAATAGCCTTATGCATCTGTTTTTAGATAAAACCAACATTTATATCACTATCTTAGGTGTCAATTTTGTCTTGTCAACCGACAGATATGATCTTAGGTGTCATTTTTACAAACAATTGAAGACTATAGATAACTTAATAGCACATGTACAAAATAAACTTTTTCCAAATCTCTGTTTCATTTGTGATTCCATCCCCCCACTCTGGTGATGCCCCCGCACTTCCACCGTTGCTGCTCTAGGTGCTCAACCCCACCATTTTTGTTGTTTATTTCATCAGTGTTGTGTTCATCGTCATTGCCTCTTTCCTCTTGGTCGTCACAGCTGGATCGCTGTTGGAGTTGTTGTGATAGCCACCATCGTCGTGCCGCCACTTTGCCCACCACCATCACCAACGTGCTCACTGCCATTGCCACTAACCGGAGCTCTTTGGAGTTGCTACTCCAACCGCTTGCTCATCGGAGCTACTACTTGAACCCCTAGATCTGAGCTTGTTCTCATGTAATAGCAACTCAAGTGATCGAGAGGTACATAGAGCTCTTGTAACAACCCCCTCTCCCTATTATCCCATGTTTAGGTGGACAAGAGGGCAAGGGTCATTACCATATTTACATGATCAAGGTTTTTTAAATAAACAAAAATAATTATCAAATTTTCACTAAATAGAAAAGAGTTTAAACAATATAAATGGTAGACTCTCTATTACAAAGTTACATTTAATAGAGAAAACTACTACTTGTAACTAGAAATGAAAATTGTCTATCTATATCCTCCAGAATTGCATTTATTCTTTTCATTTGGTGCCTTCTTCCTAGATGAACATTTTCCATCATACTTGAATAATAACAACATATTAACCTAAAGAGTCATGAAACAAAAACACGATCAGTATAACAAGTTACATTGACACATGGGGGAAACAAAATGTTTACATCTAGGTGTAACAACATACTCGTTCAATTATTGTTATAGAATCAAAATTTATATTTTCGTCATAACTCCTCAACCCTTTTTTACTCAACCTCTGGGATACCCTCTCATAGGTTTATGTCCTTGCAGTGAACTTAGCCACCATCCCATTATGGGGCTTAGTGCCATGTTGGTCTTCTCAATCTGGGGCCTAGCCTCCTATAACCATCCCAATCTAGGGCTTGGTTCTCATATGACCATCCCTATTTGGGGCTTGGTCCTAGTCATCTCTATGACTTTATCTCTTATTCATTTCTCAAACTTCTAAAGTTGGTATGAGGGGTTCGAGCAAGTTATTCATATATCATGTGATATTCATAGGGGCATTATAGATTGCAGGAAATTGAATAAACATCCAACTACTTAATTTGCAATCAATATGACAAATCTCAGAAAACCACAAAAATCATTGAAGTTGGGTAGTCATAGGTGTAACCACATACCTTCCTCAAAAGTAATTTGATGTCCAAGAAAAAGGTAACAAAAGTAACCAATCAAGCAACTACCCTGAAAATAAAGCATAACAATGAAGTATTACTACTTTGTCCATAATCCATCATTAAGACTGACTTGGGTCTCAAGTTAGGGTTTTGGGGTTAACTTAGGGTTTCATTATGGTTTTGGATCTAATTATCACTTTTCATGCCCTTTTGGTTTACAAATCCGAAATATTATCATCATATGCATTTTAACTATATAAAACCCTAATTGGTCAACTTATGAATTATTAATCTCAAATTAGATCCATGATACCCTTTTTATCCAAAAAGATCAGTCCTTGATTATGAAGATCAATTAAACATATTAAGATTATCAAAACCTAGAAATTTGGGTTTTCACATATTAAACACATGAAAGATAGCAACTTTAAGCACTTTTTGAATTATAGATAGAATTAGGTATTTTTCTTACATTTCTCACATTTTTCTAGTCATTTTTCTTATATTACATGCTATCATTGGATCATCTAACGATTTATTAGCATTTTTACAATTTAATTTTCATTTCAACCAATCATAGGCCACCACCTATGCAGTGTGCCTTGGTCCCAACATTGTGAAATAGGTTGGGCCGGCCAGTGGGCTCACGCCACCAAGGCTCTGCTTGGATCGCATAAAATAGGATGAAAATAGAGAGGAATGGACTAATATACCCTTACCTTAAGAGAAGAGGAGGCGGGGCAGAAGAGTAATTTCCTTCGAGTTCATCTTCTACCTCAGCTTGCCTATTCTCATGTGATTAGATGGTCAACCCAGCAATTGTCTTTGGGATCCCAATCCTTAGAGTCACAAGTGAGGGTACTAGGGCCACCCTTACGCTCCCACAAACTCGGCGATGCTTTATACAGCTCAAACACTAGTAGGAGTTGGTGGGATGCAGCTCACTTCTTTTGTTGCTTAAAGTATTCCGCCTTTTGCCTTAGAAAAAATGTTCTACTTGGCGGTCTCCTTGCTTAGCAAGATTGTCACTGGTGGGGGTGAGGGAGGGTTGAAGAATCCTTTGTCATTGTGGTTAGTATGGTCTTCTACAGATGTCTACTTTTCCGTCTCATTTCTACCCGAAGGACCATTCCCTGCTTTGTTCTTGCGCTTCCTGATTGCCAATTTCTTTCTTTCTACTGGCTTAAGTTGCTCTGCTTCTGGCGTTGTAGGTGTTATATTGTTGTTGGTCAGATTGGGGATATATATTTCTCCTGATTACACTCGAGTGCATCTTTTTCACTTCCTCTTCGGTGGGCCACAACTTGTGGGCATCATAGTACGCCATTTTAGGGAGAGGTAGTAAGAGTTTGGAGAAGCTTTGTTTATAGAACAATTTTCTACCCTTCGACACCAAGATACTAGTATATATCAAGGACTTGATATCTATCTTTTAATGTCCCTCTGTGTGCTTATATTTTAGTACTCACTCGGCCCCTAGGAAATGATACATGATGCGAGTTACGTAACCTGCCATGCAGAACTCCTTAGTCCTCTTTACTTCAGACCCTATAGTAGTTGATAATCTATCTATCAGCAGCCATCCTATATTTACAGGTCTTTATTCAGTATAGACCATAGGAGGAAAAGATCTCCTTTATTAACTCCCCTAGTTTTAGGCCTAATGAAGATGGTGTTTTCCATAACTTTCTACATGATCCTTATAAAGCAGGAGGCGATGAGCGTTGCCTTAGAATTCTTCAGACTATGATCAGGTTCTCCTATGAGTTTTTCCCACATCATGTGGCTGTTGTAGCCCACTGTCTTTGTCACCTAGTGTAGTTGAGAAGGTATGTGCTTCTTCTGTCGTATTTGTGAAGATAGTATTTAGGATGGCCTCAGTGATCACATGATCTTTGCCCCCTATCCTCACCTCCAACATGAATTCCCTGCCACATTGCTTGTGTTCAATGTCATTGACAGGAAGCTTCTCCACTGATGACATGAACTTAGTTGTGAGTTATGTGAGAGAAGGGGCATCATTGTGCATAGAGTACACAAGTTAGCCTTCTCCAGAGACTTCATTGTCCTCTCATATATCCCCATATTCTTGAAGTCGGAGATATCTAAGTATCGTGTCGGCCTGAAGCTCTTGGTGTTCATTATCTAGTCAAGGTGTGGCTGATGGAATTAGTCCCTCAGTGTGAATGTTCTTAACTACTTGATTTCCTTTTCTTGCATTTCCTTTATGGCCATACTGGAGTCTACTTCTTGCCCTGGGGTCCTTGATTCATCTTCAACTATCAGCTTCTTGTTGTTGCCTTTTGTATCCTTGGAATGTTGTTTGCATTTCCCCATTTTTTTTAGTTCACTTTCGGATGGCTGATAGTATAATGTTTCTATCTCTGAAGTCCCATGGGGCTCCATAGATTCCTCTGGTGTCTTGTGGTTTAAGATGTTCTCATACTTTTCCTTGATCGGCTCTTGGCAAGCTCTGTCCTCTTTAGTCAGATTTCCATCTTCACAGAGCCTTTTCTTGATCTTACTAATGGTTTCTTGGACTTCTGCAAGTGACGTCACCTGTTTCACCAGGGTGTCAGAGGTGGAGGAAGACATCATGTCATTTTAGTGAACAATAGGTCGTCAAGCACTCTTTTAAGAATGTGGTGTCAATTTTGTATTATTGTCTAGGTTTTTCTTTTCACTGATTTATATCAATCACAACCTGGATAAGAAGATGTCAAGGTTGCGATGGTTTGACTAGATAGTTTCTTGACCATGACAAGCATCACGATCAAAATGGGCCAAAAAAGCAAAGGTGGACATGTCACGACAACGGAAGTTGTAATCATCACGGCCGCGATGCGTTCTCAAACTTAGTGAAATGAGAATGAGAGCAATCAAGAGCGGAGACAAGGTCGGAAGGGGATGCACAACATGTCATGATCGAGGGTAAACTTTGTCAAATACAACAGGTCATTAGAAAGGTCGAGACGAAAGTTGCGATCATGGCGCATGCCGCATTCGCGGCATTTCAAAAAGTGTAAAAGAAGAACGGGGGTAGGTGTGGTCGAGATGATTGTTTTTGTTGAATTGAGAGTTATACATTGCCCATATTTTGATAATGACTTAACCATTCCATTCCTATGTATTTAATATGTTTGTTCAATATTGATTTCAGGCTTTATGTACATGAAAAGGATCAAATTACACAAGACCTAGCTTGTTCAAGTTCAAGTCAAAAGTAATGCAAGTATGCATTTTGGGAAATCACTCCAAATGACCTTAGATTAATTTTTTAATCACTTTTATTGATGATATGACTTGTAACTAAGATGAAAAAAATTAGGGAGACTTAATTCCTACATTTGGTCACTCAAAAGTCAAATTTGAAAATTTGTCACAGGCTGTTTATTGGTTGAGTTGGAAACTTGATTGATCCAATGATGGATTTTCTGAAGAGACCAATTGGTCGAGTTGCACACTCAACTAACTAGATCAATCAACTAAGTAAAACTAATTTTGACTCATCAGTCGAGTTTCCCATAACAAACTCGACCGATAGTTTGAAAATTGTCTTTGTCACTTAGTGGATCGGTCGAGTTACCTTTATTGAAACTCGACCGAATGTATTGTACGGAAAATGTAGAAAAAGTGATTATAACTGTTGAAGATTTGTTGTGAGAGAAAATAG
This sequence comes from Alisma plantago-aquatica, assembly GCA_963693085.1. NCBI lineage: Eukaryota > Viridiplantae > Streptophyta > Magnoliopsida > Alismatales > Alismataceae > Alisma > Alisma plantago-aquatica. Next base: position 182,668,938 of record OY856410.1, on the reverse strand, counting down.
ATCTGTTGCAACTTGTAAAATGGCTACATTTTGTCCTTAAGTGATCCACACTCAAAGGGACACCCCCAGCTATAAATAGGACCCCTTGGAGTTCATTCCAAGTTTGCTCATTCATGCTATTCTAAGTCCTTGATATAGTTGAGTGTGTTGTAACCCTTTGAGCCCATTTCTCTCTCTCATTTACAAAGCCTTTCATGATTATGAGTGAGTTAGGCAAGTTTTAAGATATCTACCTCCATGTGCTTGTAAAGCTCTCATTCCTTCCATCTTCCCAACCCCCTTTCTCAAAGAGCAATGGTTGAAGCAAGCTACTCCGAGTGAAGGTGAAGTTGTTGATGATCTTCTTCAATGTTGAAGAGGAGGTGAAGATGGTCTTCTCCAGATGAAGGAGAAGGTCAAGGCCAAGATTCAAAAAGAGTTGGTAAATCCTTCAAGGCCAAAGACTTGATGCAAGTGTGGGTAAGTCCTTGTTGAAGACTGAAGACATCTTAATCAAGTGGGTAAGTCCTTGTGTAGGTGGAAGACTCTAGTCTTGAATAGGTAAGTCCTTGGGTATATGGTGGTCTCCTTATATCTTTTATGAATGAATATAAGTATACACATATTGCAAAGTCCTAGAGGTTGACCTTTCTAGGTAGTGGATTGACTATCTCCTAGTTTGGAGATTGGAACCACTCTAAGCCACCTTGTCCAAGTGCATGTTTCAATTTTTCTCATCCTTGCTATGCTTGCTTAGATAGGACTTCATATTGTTATTAAGCTATTGGTTTTTATTGATATAATTTGAAGGTATAATTTATTTTGTGAGAATTTTGAATCTCTATTCACCCCCCACCTCAAGAGCCCTAGATCCAACAAGTGGTATCAGAGCCAAGGATCTTCACCAAAAATCTCCCACAGGACAATAAGATGGGTGACAACCTACTTGGTTCACTCAACCTAGAGGGAGGCTTCTCCATGCATCCTCCGGTCTTTGACAACACCAACTTCCTCTATTGGAAGAGGCGTATGCAGCTATAAATTCAAGGGATGAACTTTGATATGTGGAAGGTGATGGTCACACCATACAAGGAGCCAACTTGAGTTGTGTCAACATGGAATGAAGCCACACTAAAAGAAGCCCAGCTCAATGCCAAATCCATAATCATCATCTATGCATCCCTTACCCCAACGGAGTTCGACCTCATCTCCTCATGGGATACAACCTATGAGATTTGCGATAAGTTGTGAATTACGTATGAGGGCACAAAGCAAGTCAAGGAGGCTAAGATCTACATGTTGAACAACCTTCTACAACTTTAATATGGGTAAGAAAGAAGGGATTGATGAGATGTACTCTAGGCTCAATGTCATCATCAATGGCCTAGCTGATTTGGGCAACAATTTGTATAGAGGTGTAATCAACTCCAAGATCTTGAGGACTCTACCAAAGAGATGGGAGTCAAAGGTGACCTCCATTAAAGAAGTGAGAAGCCTTGATGACATCCCAATCGAAGAGCTCATTGGCAATCTCCAAGCTCATGAGCCAAGGCTTGACAATCAAGATGAACAAGCCAAACAAGAAGAGGAGGAAGCAAAGAAGATCAAAGATAGTGCCTTCAAAGCTCAAGTGGAAGCTTTCATCCTTCAAAAAAAAATTTCTTTTCAGACCTCTCCCTCCTCCTCTAGTGAAGATGACGGCCCTAGTGAGCATGAAGCCAACTATACAAAGGGCAAGCACTTCAAGGGAAAGCGTTCCTCCTCCTCCTCTACTCCTAGATGCTACAAGTGTGGCCAAAAGAGACATTACAAGAATGAATTTCCTAAATCAAGAAAGTCACACCACAAGGGTAGCTCCAAGAAGGAGGAAGAGTACAAGAAGGAGAGCAAGTACAAGAGGAAGGAAAAGAAGGAGAAAAGCCACAAGAATGCAGTTGATGCAGTTTGGGAAGAATCATCCTCAAGTGGCTCTAGCTCTGAAGAAGATGGAGAGTGCCACCTTGCACTCATGGCCTCTAAAAGTGAAGAAATTGGTGAGGTAAGTGAGGTAATCTTGCATGAGTTATCTAAAGAAACTCTTATTGATATGCTTGTTTCTACCCGTTCTTCTTTTTTAAAATTTAAATCTAAAAGAAAAAGGTTAGGAAAAATTATTGATGATTTGTATGTTAAACTTGAGATTCTTGAGCAACATGAGAAAACTCATATTGAGAGCATTGATAACTTGCAAGGCCAATTTCTTGATCTTGAGATCCAATACAATGGAGTTGAGTTAGAGAATGATGTTTACCATAAGAACATTGAACTCTTAAGGAGGATAACCAAATGTGCCTAAATGAGCTTGAAATTCTTAAAACTAAAATTTCTAAATTTAAGCTCATTATTGATGCTCGTAGGGATGAGAGGGATTTTTATCTTAAGGAAATTCAAGTGCTTAAATATAAAAATGCTAGGTTTCTTGGTCAAGTTAATGATTTATCTGCTAGACCTATCCTTCCTAGTAATTATGTTGCTTCTATTTCTCTTGAGAAAGATTCTTATTTGACTAAAGCCCTCTATTTAGAGGCCAACCTTGTTCAAGCTAGAGATGATCTTGCTAGTTTGTCTTCTACAGTTATATCTCTTAAGGGTGACAATCATAGACTTAGATCCTCTCTATAGAAATTCCTCAAAAGGAAAACTCCCTAAATGAAATCATTGACCATTCTACCAAACAAAGTGGTACTAGTGGTTTGGGATTTGTAGGGGGAGCACCTAAGGGAAAGAACAAAGCCAAAGGTAAGAAAAAGAGTAAGGAAACCTCCTTTTTTGATGGAGAGTCTTCTGGAACTAAGAACCCTATGATTTGTTCTCATTGAAAATGTGATGATCATTACTGTACTTATTGTCCTTACAAGCCTAAGGGGACCAACCCAAAGATGAAATGGGTCCCCAAGCTAACTCCAGATCCCAAAGTTTGAATTAGGAACTGACACTCTCCTTTCTTACAGGAAAAAGGAAGATAGATTTTTGATAGTAGTTGCACTAAACATATGACAGGTGATATAAGCCATTTCAACAACTTCACTAAGAAGTTACCTTTGGGGACAACAAGAAAGGTAAGGTTAAAGGTGAGGGTGATGTAGGTGAATCCTTATGTATCAAGAATGTTCTTTTTGTGGATGGCCTACATCACAATTTGATAAGTGTAAGTCAATTATGTGATAATGGTCAGCTTGTGCTATTTGCTTCCTTTGAATGCTTGATTCTAGATTCTATCACCTATCAAGTCATATATAAGGGAACTAGAAGTGGTGATATTTATGTAATTGTACTTGACTCTATTAAGCATGTTGTTGGTAGATGCCTAGTAGTCAATTCGAATGATATTTTTTGTTGGCATAGTCGGCTTAGTCATGTAAATATGCATCACTTGAAAAAGTTGAGCAAAAAGGACTTGGTTAAGGGACTTCCTAAAATGGATTTTAAAAAGGATGGGGAATGCTAACCTTGTACCCAAGGAAAGCAAACCAAGTCCTCCTTCAAATCCAAAGGAGTCCTTAGTACCAAGAGCGATCTTGAACTTATTTACATTGATCTATTTGGACCGATGAGAACTCAATCGCTTCGTGGTACCAAATATTGCCTTGTTATTGCTAATGATTTCTCTAGATATATTGGGACCTTCTTTCTCGTTTCCAAAAGTGATATGCTTGATGTTTTTTCTAGTTTTTGTAAATGAGTTGAGAACGAAGCTTTTTGCTGAATTGTTTCCATTGTAGTGATCCTGGGGAGAATTTGAAAATGATCTTTTTGAACATTTTTGTGAAGAATCTGGCTAAGCACATAACTTCTCTTCATCTTAAACACCTCAACAAAATGGGGTTGTAGAGATTAAGAATAGGTCACTACAAGAGATGGCTAGGACCATGATTTTAAAGTATGACACTCCAAATAAGTTTTGGGCCGAAGCCGTCAGTACCTCATGTTTTGTGCAAAATTGGGTTTTTACACAACTTTCTTTAAAGAAAACCCCGTATGAGATATGGTGTGGTAGGAATCTTTCTATCGAGTATTTCCATATTTTTGGGTGTCCTTTTTTTGTTTTGAATTCGAAAGATTCTCTCAACAAATTTGATCCCAAATCTTACAAGGCTTTCTTTCTTGGCTATAGCACTACTAGCAAGGCTTATAGAGTGTTTAATGTTGATCTTGATAAAGTAGAAGAATCCATTAATGTTAAGTTTATTGAGACAGACCCCTCCATTCCCAAAGATATTGTTCCAAATGATTTTGTTGCAAGTGACGTAATTCCTATTCTAAAAGAACTCAACATCACCCAAAAGGGAGAAAGAGATGGTCACTCAATAAGAAGAGAAAGATGAAGAGAACAAGGATCCAACCCCCCGCTTTGCAAAGAATCATCCAAAAGAGATGATCCTAGGTGAACCATTTGAAAGAGTGCAGACGTGGGCTGCCTTTAACAAAGAACAAGCCAATAGTGCCTTCATCTCACAACTCAAACCAAAGAACGTCAAAGCTCTTGGGGGTGATAAATGGATCCTAGCCATGCAAGAAGAGTTGGAGCAATTTGAAAAGAACAAATTATGGACCCTAGTGCCTAGACCAAGTGATATAAAGATCATTGGCACCAAATGGGTCTACCGCAACAAGCTAGATCAAAGTGATAAGCTGGTAAGGAACAAAGCAATCTTAGGGCTCAAGGCTACAATTAACAAGAAGGTATAGATTTTGATGAAACAAATGCACCTGTAGCTAGACTTGAGTCCATTCGTATGTTTCTTGCTTTGGCTAGTTATAAAAACTTTCTTCTTTATCAAATGGATGCTGAAAGTGTGTTTTTGAATGGTATAATTAATGAGGAAGTGTATGCTGCACAACCCTCAGGCTTTGAACATGATAGTTTACCTAACCATGTTTTTTGTTGTAAAAATCTCTTTATCGAATCAAACAAGCACCTCAATCTTGGTATGAGAAATTAAAAAACTTTTTTTAGATCATGGATATATCATGGGCAAAGTAGATTCTACCTTGTTTTTCAAACACACTTCTAACAATTTTCTTATCATTCAAATTTATATCGATGATATATGTAATGGCGTGGGCCCACTGCCCAATGCTCTAGTAGAGTTTTAGGAATGACGAGTGTCCCCACAGACCACCACTAGCCTTAACTGCGTGATTTTTCATCACTCATGTGCAAGCCGGGGTCAACTTCCCGACTGGTCACCCATCCTAGTACTACTCCAAGCTGAGCATGCTTAACTATAGAGTTCTTTAGTGATGGGCTCCCGAAAAAGGAGGTGCACCTTGGTGATATGGGTAGTCCAATCATTCCTTTTAAGATCATGTTATCTGACGCATCAAATCCTGGGATGTTACAATCTCCCCCACTTAGACTCTTGACGTCCTCGTCAAGGCTCAACTATAAGGCCTCATAATCTATTCCCCATTTCAGTGCAGACCCACAATGGCCCATGGACACTCAGCTCCCGATCACAGAATACTAGCGCATGGGTGGCTACGTCAACCATAGATAGCCCTTTCCTACATGCTTGGACCGCACGGCTCAAGATTGGCATGTCATGCCCATGTGGGCCCCACCTACTAGATGGGAATTGGCTCTGATACCATTTGTAACGACCTGGGCCCACTACCCAATGCTCTAGTAGAGTTTCATGAATGACGATTGTCCCCACATACCACCACAAGCCTTAACTACGTGCTTTTTCCTCACTCATGCGCAAGTCGGGGTCAACTTCCCGACTGGTCACCCATCCTAGTACTACTCCAAGCTGAGCACGCTTAACTATGGGGTTCTTTAGTGATGGGCTCCCGGAAAAGGAGGTGCACCTTGGTGATATGGGTCCAATCATTGCTTTTAAGATCATGTTATCCGAGGCCTCAAATCATGGGATGTTACAATATCATTTTTGGCAGGACTAATCTCAATCTTTGCAAGGAGTTTAGTGATCTTATGCAGAGTGAGTTCAAGATGAGCATGATGAGTGAGCTTACATTCTTCCTAGGCTTTCAAATCAAGCAAACTAAAGATGGGAACTTCAACAACCAAGGCAAGTACACAAGTGAGCAACTTAAGTGCTTTGGGATGGAGAACAAGCCAACAGACACACCCATGTCAAACACCGCCAAACTTGATAAAGATGAAGAAGGTGAGAAGGTAGACGAGAAGCTCTATAGAGGTACGATTGGAAGTTTACTTTATTTAACTACCTCTAGACTTGATATAATGTTTAGTGTTGGCTTGTTTTTTCGCTTTCAATCAAATCCCAAGAAATCACATCTTATAGTTTTTAAGAGGATTAAAGGATCTCGAGCTACAACTACTAGGAGGTGGAGAAGGAGGAGTCTTCACTGAGCTCATCATGGCTTTTCACTCCTCTACTCATTCTATCTCCTTTCTCTTTGTATTTTTCTTTGTTATGAGTAGATAGGCCCCTTGGGTGGGCTATTTGGGGGAAATTATGTTACTTTGATACCATGTTGGGGGAGAATGACATGTAAAATTTGTAATTCCATTTTTTAATGATTATATTCTACTTGCATCTCATTCTCCATGGATTGCTTGTTGGTTTGTGTGTGAAATCACCAAGGAATTTAGGCAAATTGCTTATATGTGTGAATTTTGGTATTTGCCCCTAGGTCCAATTCTTGGATCCCTAGGCTGCCTCCCATCTTCCTACATCCTAATCAATCTCCCTAAACCTAAGTGAGAGATATAAGTAGCTAAATTAGATGATTCTAGTGAAACTATCATGGAGCCTTCTCAAGGCTAGAACATGGGGGGATTGGGGTCTAAAACCATAATTTCACCTCCCCATTACTACCCTCAGCCCCTAATTGCCCTAGGACTGCCTAATCTAGAAACCTAGACTTGATTAGACTCTAATTGAATTGAACCTGATCCGTAACCCAATTGAGCCTCGTAAGGGTAGTAGGGGTGTTAGGGACTAGTTCCCCTATACACAACCTAACATATCCATGGCCAGTTAGTAGCTTAGGTTAATTCATTAGACTCTAACTTTTTGTGTGGTTTGGATAATCTAAATGGAATCATAATGTCCATATGTTACCCCCCAACTTAAGTGATAAGTTCATACCCCTAAACAGCCCATACCCCTCTTTATTGATTAAAATCCTAGATTTGTGCTCGCTTATGTTAATTAGTTCTTTTCTTTCTTAGTTAGCTTCTTGCCTTGCCCTTTCCTTGCTCATGCTAGCTTAGCTCTTTAATTGTTGTTTTGCTTCTCTCTTACTTGCCTTAGTGTAATTTTCCCTTTCATACCTAGCTTAATCCTTTCTTTCCTGTTTAGCCTTAATCTAGTCTAGGGTTAACATAGATTTCATTCTTGCCTTTAATTCCTTGTTTGTTCATAGTAGTTTAACAATAAAATCAATCTTCAAACCCTTAACCCTAGTCTCCATAGTAGGAACCTAGTGAAACTAAACCTATCTCTAGTGTCCCCTCTTCTCCCTGTGGATCAACCCTATACTTGCCACCTTCCTATACTATGACACGAACCTGTACGCTTGTGGGTGTAGTTGTTTTAGTGTCCGTAGGTGTTGAGTTAGGTTTTATAAATATCAAAAGTGAATCCACCATGTGCTTTCGTCCGCAGGTTTGTATCTATTCAAAACTCCAATTGAGTAGCGTGTAACACATTGGTGGGAGCGCACCACTGACTCGAACAAAGAGTGTCCTCTCATGGTGTCTTGTATACGAGAATCAATGTGTTCCTTACCTAAGCAGAGAGTTATGATTCCCTCTGTGACATCTATCAGAGCTCTTTTGGTGATGAGGAATGGTCTTACAAATATCATGGGGCATGACGGATCTTTGATGGTGTCAATCACCACTATATCACAAGGTATAAAGAATCTTCTGACGCAGATAGGAACATCGTCTACTACTCCTACTGGCTTTGTAAAGGTGTGGTCAGTGAGATGAATTCTCATGCCTATCTTCACCATGTCTATCAGTCCAAGCCTTTGGGATAAAGAAAGGGGCATAAGGTTGATACTTACTCCGAGATCGGTGAGTCCATTTCTTTCTACATTGTCTCCAACATTGAAAGGAATAGTAAATGCTCCTGGATCTCTCTTCTTTTTGGGCATGGTAGCTTGAACAAAAGCACTCGACTTCTTGGCTAGTTGTACTATCTCAATGTTAACATCTCTCCTTCTCTTTGTGATCAAATCTTTGAAGAACTTGGCATACGTAGGTGATGTGCACATGTCATATCTACTTTTTGCACACATTTGCACACAAATTCAGTTCATTTTGCCTTCCATTTAGCCTCTATTCATACTTAACTTGCCATCTTTTAGATATATTACTTGTTTCATGATGTTGTTCACAGGCACACATTGAAAATAATAAATTTGAAGATAGTCCAACCCAAATCTGACCTCAGTTGGACCTACTTTTCAATTGTAGCAGATTCAGAGTTCATCCTAAAGAAACAGCTCTGAACACGACCTGTCTTTTATAAGACATGATGTGTAACTTTCTAGAAAGGCTCACACAACATAGAACACTCTGTGTGCTATTAAACACATGGGTGTCTAAGATTCCAGCGGCCTTGATGTCTGAATTACAGAGCAAAAGACACAACATGTCCTTACTAAAACAAGGTGTGTCCACACGTTCAAAGGCCGAATCCAACTTGTTGCCAATGCACACGGGCGTGTACTTAATCGAACACGGCGTGTGACTTATGCCCAGATTGACCCCAGTAGCAGCTACATGACATGCCTCTATGAGGACACACCATGTGCAGTAGTAGTTAATCAACAAGTTACACGATGGCACATTACGTGTCTCCTCAAAGACATGCATTTCGTGTCTTCACCAGTTTCTGTAGAAATCAACAGAAACAACCCCTCATTTTAAAACATGAGTCCAACCTTTTAGGGCAATTATCACTTGCCATTTGAAACACTTTTCATCCAAGAGAAGTTCTATAGAAAAAGGAGGGAAATTTTGGGGTGTTTGAAGTGGTTTCTTAAGAAAGAACCTCCATTCTACTTCCATTCTTCACCATTTATTCTCCAAAAGGTGCATTAGAGCTTTTCTTCTCACTCAAGCTTCTCAGAATGGAGGATTATCTAAGTTGAAGTAGCTCTAAGGGTGGAATCTCATCCTCTAGCTAGAGTTCTACTTCCCCTTGACTACACTTTTGGTTCCTTTAGCTTTTTCTTCTCTTATCTATGCAAAACTCTGAAAATTCTACTATGTACTTGTATTTCTCCATTATGTGTGAGTAGAACCTTCTTCTTGGGCATGGGAGAGTAACTCTCATGCCATTTCTCATGTAAAATCGAATTTATATTGAATGCTAATTAATTTGCTTCTCCTTGGATGCCTACGGTGCTTATTAGCTTGTATGCTTGGCTGGACTCCTTTTATACATGTTGTATGCTTCTTTGTGCCTCATGAGAATGCATGAATGAGTAGGGAGTAGGATCCATGGCAATATGCTCCTGATCACATGAGTGGCTGGAGAATGTTTTTTTTTGTAACCGAGAGAACCCACCCCGGACGAGCCCGACATGGTAAACTATCGAGGCATGAGAGGGTGTGGTCTGGTCACCCCCCTCCCATGCCTAATCAGTGTGGATTGCCATTCGCAAAGTGCCTTCGGTGAGGTTCGAACCTGGGTCCTTCATTGGGACTTACCGAGCTCTTACCACCCGGGCTACTATGGTCGGACTGGCTGGAGAATGTTGATAGTTCATGGCTATGTTTAAAACTAAGCATAGACACGGGAGTGTTATGTGAAGTTGAGAACCATCTCATGTCATCGGGAGGTGCATGACGATGACCCTCTTTGCAAATTGATGGCATACTTTAATTTTGTAGTTACATATGATGTGATGGTGTGGTTGTGAAATCTAATGTCCATGTCCCATAAATTATGAATTGAACCTTAACTTAAGCTATTTTGTTGTTACTCGTCTTTTAGCTATCTGTAATCAAACTCAACCTTTGTAATTTGACTTAGATTAATGAAAGTTCATGATTTTGCACCTAGCTAACCTAGATCCTTATGTTTGACACTCGACTACAATTGAACCCGTACACTTGTGGGTGATAAGCAAGTTGAGACTTTCTTTTAAAACTCCAACAAGTTTTTTTAACCATTTTCAGGGAGCTATAGTAATTCTAGTTAGAGTAAAAGAGTTAACAAGTACTTGAGACTAAGTCATCATTTTCATATACCATATCACGGTACCTCTTTGATTTTGTGATTCTCACTCAATTATTGCTTTTTAGGTTGCATGCATCATTCTAAGAGGGTTCTATAGACATCAACCTTTCTAGACCCAGAAATAGCGCAAACCTTTAGTAGTCGCAGGAGAGAAAGGAGTGATAACTCGTCAAGTTTGGAGGGATCACAACCTTTGTCACCACCTTATTCACCTTCACCACCGCCTTCACCCGATCCTATTTCGGAATCAGAGATGGAGGGAAACAATCCGCTAAAAGATTTTGTTGTGTCAGCTGCCATCAATATTTGTGGAGCCATAGAACATCCTACCATAGAAGCTAATAACTTCTCCACCATCCCTACAATCATGCAGATGATCCAACAGAAATGCTTCAGAGTAACTCCTATGGAAGATCCAAATCTTCACATAGAAGAGTTTCTACAGTATATGAACACCTTCAAGATCAATGGTGTTCCTGTTGAAGGAGTACGCCTACTCCTATTTTCATTGACTTTATGAGACTGGGCCAAGGCATGGCTCTCTTCATTGCCTAAGCATTCCATCAAGGGCTGGGATGAGTTGATAAATGCTTTTCTTACTAAGTATTTCCCTCCTAGCAAGGCGGCCCAACTAAGGAACTAAATCACCAACATCAAGCAACAAAAAGGTGAGACACTTTATGAAATCTGGGAGAGATTTAAGGATCTGCAACACCTTTGTCCTCATCATGGTTTGACCAACTGGTTGCGTCAAACTTTCTATAATGGGTTATTCTACAACACACATATATCCATTGATGTCACTGCAAATGGAGCCTTAATGAATAAGTCCTATAGTGAAGCATATGCCATTATTGAAGATATGGCACTCAACCACAGCCAGTGGAGTTCCGAAAGGACCACTCAACCCTTCTGTTTTACCAGCTCAAGTGATAAGTCTAGTGGGAAGCACACTATAGAAGGAGTAGATCTGATTGCAACCAAACTTGATGCCTTGACTCAGAAGTTTGAAAAGTTGACCACTCACTCTATTCAAGAAGTTAAGCGTGTGAGGCATTTGGAACATCCTACTACAACTCTTCTTCTTGTTTCTCACCATAATTGAATTCCACTGAGACACTAGAACAAGTCAATGTTGTAGGCAACTTCAATAACAGACAAGCCTACAATCCTTTCTCAGAGACCTACAACCCAGGATGGAGAGACCATCCAAACTTTTCTTATAGGAACAACAACTCACAGAACCAACAGCAAAACGGTCAAGCTCACGGTCAACAACCTATGAGCAATTACCAGCCAACAAATGCCAACTATCAAAAGCTGCCAGGGTATAATAACAACAACAATAGGAACTTCAATCAATTTCAATAGATGACTCAACCACCGCCAAAATCCAGCTTGGAAAGTCTCCTTTTGTGACTACAAAAATTTAGTAGAACGATGAGTTTTGGGCACATGGAAGTTTCTTGAAGGATGCCATCACAAAGTTGTCTTCTAAAGTTGATGGGATTGTCACCCACACCAAGATGTTGGAAAATGAGATAGCTCAACAAGCTTTAGCCAACCTAGGAGAAGCTTCAGGTTCTTTGCCCAGTCTATCAGTTATGAATCCCAAAGGAGACTTGCAAATCCATGACACTAAGGAGTGGAACAGTCATAGGAGGGTCTACATTGCCTTCCAAGAGGAAATCTGAAGAAGTTTTCGACACCACTGTTGAAGAGAATGTTGAGAATCAAAGAAAGAAATCTGCTGGAAATCTACATCAAGGTGATTCTTCTAGCAAGCCTAATGCTCCTTTCCCTCACATGTTTTCTAATAACAAAGATGATGTTAAGTTTAATAAGTTTATGGACATTTTTAACAAGTTGTATGTGAATCTACCCCTAGTCAAAGTCACGGATTTGGTCAAGTCAAGACTGTTATGTTATCTGATAGGATAAGCTCTATCATCCAGAATTGCATGCCTGAAAAACTAGATGATCAAGGTTTTTTCACTCTCCCTTGAAAGATTGGAGACTCGACTTTTGATAGAAGCCTTGTTGATCTTATAGCTAGCATCAGTTTGAATCTTGTTTCTTTGTGGGAAAAGTTTGACTTGCGAGACTTCAAACCGATGTCAATGACAATTCAGCTAGTTGATCTCTCAATCAAACATCCTAGAGGAGTGATTGAAGACGTCCTCGTACAGATAGGGAAGTTTTTCATTCCTTGTGACTTTGTGATCTTAGACATGCATGAGGACCCAATCAATCCAAACCTCTTTGGAAGACCTTTCCTACATATTGTAGGCTATCTAGTTGATGTTAGAGAAGGAAAACTCATTGTCAGAGTTGGAGATGAAGAACTTGTATTCTCTGTTTATGATGCCATGAAGGCACCCAACTCTAAGAAGTACCTTTTTCTAATAGATTTTATTGATACACTGCTTGAGTAAGAAAAGAATAATGTAGAGACCATTCTTGATTATCTTGAAGAAGAAGATACAAAGTCACTTTCAATGAGGAAATTTCTAAAACCTTGAAGATTCCACCAAGTGAGGAAGAATCAAATAAGAATGAAGAAAGAAACACCACGGCTCCAAAGAAATAGGTAGAATTAAAACCCCTCTCACCAGGGTTGAGGTATGCTTTCTTAGGCCCAAACTCCACTCCAGTTATTATAAATGCTGAATTGAATGATGATCAAGAAGAAAACTCTTAAATGAACTTAGAAGCTATAAATATGTGATAGGGTACTGATGGATCTTCCACTCACGTGGAATTCCGTGCACCACTAAAAATCCTAAAGATAATAAGTCTTTAAGTTTAGCCTTGCTTATACTAGATCGAGAACTCCACCCACGTATGCTAAGATACGTGGAAGTCTTATCGTATTATAGTTAAGGGTCGAATCCACGGGACAACGGTCTTGTTGGGAGCAACAAGATGGAAAACGTTAGAATTTCACTTAATCTCTTAATAGTTGGTATTTAAATCAAAAGGTTGGTTTGGTTGTTTTTAAACTAAGAGCAAGTAAAGTAAAGCAAGTAAGTAAATTTAAGGATGTTAAACAATGATAAGGAGCCACTAGGATGTGATCGGCTTTCACCGCCACTACACATGGATCAAAACATGCAATATAAAACATAACCTGCAATAAGAGTCTAAACAGCTAGTATCTTTGTAGATTTAGTTTCCTTTCGGAGGACTAACTACGAGAAGTGTGGGAATGTTGCAATGCCAGCCATCCCCGAACAAATGGTCACCTACTTTACATCATTCCCTTCATAAAGTGTGTTCCTCAACTTACCAAGGTTGTACTTTCATACGTCAACTGATTCCATTTCATAGTATGAAAGTGCAATGATGGAAGTGAGTTTACTCCACTTCTTGAAAACACTCCTAGATACCAAAACAGATGCATGGTGGATACATGCATCAAGAACCAACATTCAATCGAGATTCGAATCTAGTAGTACAAATATAGACAATTCATACTAAAAGATAAAAGATAACACAAGTTGGTGATCAAGCAACAAGCATTCATTAAACGATTGATGTTGAACTGAAAAGAAAGCATCTCTATATTGCAAACTATGGATTACATTACATGAAATGAAAACATGGGTAGCGGGGCTACTCCCCGCACCCTAGTGAAAGAGACTACTCGCTCATAGCTAGAACAAAGAAGGAGGTGAGAAGAGAGAGAGAGAACATCATCCCCACAAAGGAGAGAGGAAAGTCAACCCCTTGGAAAGAGAGAGAATGACGATCTTCAAACTTCACAGGTTTCTCAATGATGAGGTCTCCTCTTCCCACCTTCTTTGGCGAAGAGAGAGAAAGCAGCTTCACGATGGAGCGTGGATCTCAGACCGGCAGCCTTTGGGCGGAGGATGGAGGTTGGAATAGCTCTAGAGTAGTAGAGGAAGCCTCTGGGCGTATGAAGACTTGATGTCCTTGGGAGGACCCCTTGGGTCTTATTTATAGGTCTTAAGTGAAGTCCTAACAGTTTGGTCATTTTTGGGTCACCGTTTGGACTTTGAAACAGTTTGGACCCTGAGACCGTTTGGACTCTGAAACCGTTTGGACCCTGAGACCGTTTGGACTCCGAGACCGTTTGGACTCTGAAACCGTTTCGACCCCGAGACCATTTGTCTTCATGCAGTCTTGAGATCGTGTGACTCCATGTAGTCTTGGGACTGGTTGGCTTCATGCGGTCTTGGGACCGGTTGGCTTCATGCGGTCTTGGGACCGTGTAACTCCATGCGGTCTTGAGACCGGTTGGCTTCATGCGGTCTTGGGACCGTGTGACTCCATGCGGTCTTGGGACCGGTTGGCTTCATGCGATCTTGGGACCGCGTGACTCCATGCGGTCTTGGGACCGGTTGGCTTCATGCGATCTTGGGACCGCGTGACTCCATGTGGTCTTGGGACCGCGTGACTCCATGTGGTCTTGGGACCAGTTGGCTTTATGCAGTCTTGGGACCGCGTGACTCCATGCGGTCTTGGGACCGTTTGGCTTGATGCGGTCTTGGGACCGCGTGACTCCATGCGGTCTTGGGACCGTGTGAGTCTTTTGTGATTTTTTTGTGTCTTTTTCTATAAGTAAAAAGGAGAAAAGTTAATCTAACAGTATATTTGCAATAAGAGAGGATAGTTAGGGATTCTGTCTAATTTATCTGAGAAAGAGTGTGGAAAACTGAAGAAAATTACTAAGATAACATCATAAAATTGGAGGTTATCACCCCCCCTAACTTAGAGTCTAGCTTGTCCTCAAGTTAGATAGAGCTGAGGCATGTAATGGCGAGGTGATTTTATTTATTAAAGGTTTCCATACTCTTGCTTCAATTCTAAACCTGATATCTCCTAAGGTTGTATCGGAGCTTTTTGCTTGCCTTAACTCTTTCAGGTATTGAGAGTTGCTTGGATCTCAGGTTTCTTCCATATCTCGAAGTCTGCATTGGGACCACTTTTTATTCGGTGCATGTCATTGACTCTAATCAGCTTTATACTTCTCTGAAAATCCTACTGGAAGCTAGAGTGGGTATGAGGGTTGGCTAAAGGCTTAATGTGTAACTCCCCCTTCAAGTGGGGGAGGGGTTGTCTATGCTTTTAGGATCTCACTACCGGGCACGATACATCTTCCTTCTTGAGGGCAGCTGAATGTACCGGCCGGGTGAGTCCATTATCAGCCTTTCATATATTTAGATACCTTAGGGTTTCACTACCGGGCACGACACATCTGCCTTTGTGAGGGCAGCTGAATGTACCGGCCGGGCGAGACCTTCATAGGTTCTTTATATAGATCCTTATTCATGGCACAACTCTCATAGTTTTATTCAACACTCTGGCTTTTATTCGTAAAACTCACAAGCTTAGGTTATGGGTTTTTAGGGAAATTAATTGGGCGGCCAAGCCTCTTTTATTTGAAGAGAAGAAAGTTGTTCTTAGAGTTTCTCGACATGCACTTATTTGGTTCACTTGCGAGACTTCTTGATTTGGATTTCACCTGATATCCCTCCCATCCTTGAGAGTGATTGGCTTATTTTGGCCTTGATGCTAACCTATGGGGAGTCAGATGTAGAAATGAAGCAAAAGCATGAAAATTTAAGAATGGAGATATTTTATTAATTCGCCATTACATGTCTAAGTGCTATTCTTATTATTACTTTTTGAGGACTAGCTGGATTCTAAAGTTAGCTGGAGATGACTTTGTTCCAAAAGGGATGTTCTTATTTATGTGCGAAGCTTATTTTAACAGGGAAAATGCTTTTAAAACAAAAATTAATTGTGCAAAGAAAACTGTAAAATTTTGTACAGAATTGAAAGCAAATGTAGAGAGGGAAGGGTTTTGAAAATGATACCTCACCCTTATCAGTGTACTCCCCCCTAACTTATTACTCACTCTGTCCTCAGAGTGTCAAAGTGATAGTTTGAGAAGTACAAGGACAAGGGCATCAGGCTTCTGTTAGTCCTTTATTGGCGCCATGTGTGCGGAGGAGATTAGCGGCGAACTTCCCTTGTAATGCGTGATAATCCACTTCTATCATGTCTTCTACTGGTCTTCCAAGTGCTATGATGGTGTATATCCAGTAGAGGACGTGGAAACCACAATCGTTCGACTCGCGTATCTACTGAGGGCACTTGTGGCTGAAGGCGGGGCGATGAAAGTGTTCTTTGTTGTATGCCCGTGTATGCATGCTGAGAAGGACATGAAGTTGGTCAGCACACTCCTTTGCCACCTCCTCCATATGCATTCTTGGTGTCGTAGTGTAATGTTGTTGGTCTTGATTGTACTAGCTGTCGGAACTGTTGTATATGATTGTTGTTCCTTCATGAAGGTTTGTTGCCAACAACATCTGGTGTTCTGAATGAAGGAAAGGGAGCATGATGAACTTCGGGGTCGTATGCTGTAAGAAGGAGATGAGTGCCTCAGTTGTTCCGAAGTTCTTTAGCTTTAATAGATCGTACTTCATGTAGGGGGATGCCATATAGGTTGTAGGGTGATTCTGTCAGAGAAGAAATTGATAAGCGGCCATTAAGCTTACGGAGAGAGACTCTTTTAGCTGTACAGTTTCTCGTAGTGCGTCTGCCATGACCAGAATGTCACCGGACATGAAAATGAGGTCATCTTTTTCAACATAAAGCCTTGACATGATGAGACGAAGTTCATTGTCGGAGAGACGTTTGCAAGCACTGAGGTCAAAATTGGGGGATGTAGGTGAAATGGCAGACAGGGGGTCCATTTGTGAAGATGATCTATTGATGGGTGCCCCGGTTAGCAACTCAGTAACCCCTTCATCATCCGCCAGATCGAAAGAGTAAGGGTCCCATTTCTTCTTCTCGAGAGCCTTGGCGGGCTATTGTTTCTGCAACTCCTTTATTGTTTACCTGAATGGCTGTTTTGGAGAACATTGGATAGCTAAAAAGAGATAGTGAGGAACATCATTAGGTGCCAAAGTTGGGTCCTTGAAGAACCGTCTATCACAGATTAACTCCATGGCATAATGACCTCACAGAGAATGGAAATCTTTTGTGGCTAGATCAGTAAAATGGATTTGTTGATTAAGCACTTGTATATGATGTATTACGTAGAAAGTGCAATCCCTAGAACCTTCTTGAGTTTGAGCTTGGGGGTTGATGATTTGGAACCAAGGTTGGTTCCAATTATTGTGGAGGGATGGGCAAGCAGCCCAGATCAACTTTAGGAGCCGGAATGGTATGCATCTGGCCTCCCCGGCCTCTATTCCAGCGAAGTTGATTATTCCGTCTCTTAGTTCAGTGGCGCAAAAGTTGTACACCTTAGCGTCTCAGGCCGCGGTGTCCACGATCATAAGCATCCAGTGACCAGAGACTTAGAAGGGCACGGTAATGTAGCGTGCCTTCCTTGCAATTCCCCTCTGCAACCGTTCGATGGATTTGCTTTGTAATTTTTTGTAAATAAGGCTCATTGCTAGAGCCGGTGATGCGTTTAGAATGGGTTGTTGCCGCCGAGAGCTTCTGTAGGTTTCGATAGAATTGGTGAGGAAGACGTGGAAGACTTCCATCTTCACCGTTGATTGTGGTTGAAGGATGGAGCAGAAGTCCTCGCGCGTCAACTTTTGCTGAGTCTTTATGTTTTGGTAGATAATGTCGCCCCCGTCTTTGGCATCATCTACTATAGTGTTAAGGATGAAGATGTCTTGAGCGTCGAGAGTAGAGATTACCGTCATATCAAGATCATGCATTTTGTGCGGTAGTGGTGGTGGCGGGGGTAGCTCTTGCAGAGGGAGGGGTGAAGTCTGCTCCATATTGTCTATGTATTGCTGCAGATCTTCATCTTTGTCTAAGTCAGAAGCTGATTCCAGATCTTCGTCTGTATCTAAGCTGACTCTTTCTAGATCTTCTTGTTCTGGGGGAAAGAGCACCGTTTGGTCTAGTGTGGAAAGATGTTGAGCTGATGTTTCTTGTTGTGGACCTGTGTTGGTTCTGAGTAGACATTGTTGGAACTCAGTGAAGGCTGCTTCTTTAGCAGATTCCCCCAGAGATCCCATTGCGGAGTAGTCAAGGAATTGATCCCTGTAAGACATATTAACATTGTCAATGTGAGTCGGGGATTTGGGATCTTTATCACCGTCATGGTGATCTTTTTGTTTTGATGCAGCTCCTCGATTTGTGCCCTCCCCAACATTGCCTGGGTTGTCAGATTGGTCGTCTGAGGAGGTGCTATTATTGGAGTTAGTCGAGGAGTCAGAATCCTCATCATTGTTATCGTCTTCATCATCATCGTTGTCTGCCTCTTTGTCTGCTGGCTTCGTTTGTGGAGGTTTCTTGCACTGCCGATGGGTTTCTTGTAGCTCATCAAACACCACTTGCACATGCTCGTGGGATTCGAGTAGTGCATCGTGTGTTTCCTTTAGATCTGAGTATCATCCCTTGGCAGAGAGGAGGCGCGCTATAAGATATGTTACTTGAGCGCGTAGTTGGTGAAGCTCCGTGTTTGCTGACTCCTCTTGGCGACTGTGGAGCTGTGTGAGGGTGTTGGTGATGTCATCCAAGCGCGTGCTTAAAGTAGTTTGTTGCTGCTTAAGCTCACGCAGGGTCTCAGGCAGAGGTTGAGTCTGCGTAGAGATCATGTCAACTTGCTGAACCAGCGCTTCATGCTGGCTTTTTACTCCAAGGATCAGCTCAGGCAAGTGTTTGTAGTGGTCATCGATATGATCGAATTGCTTGGCCACTACGTCCTGTCGTTGCTGAATACTTTGGAGAATGCTTGGCAAGGAGTTGTGTTGTGCGTTGATCTTGGTGACCTGTTGAGAAATTCCCTGCACACATGAAAAAATAGAATGCATAATGTTAGAGGGGTCGGCGAGGAGGTTTCGGATGTTGTCAAATTGACGTCCGAATTCCTCACTGATATTTGAAAAAGGGACCCCAGAAACATAAGGGTGGTATGGTTGGGGTCGGGGTGGGAGGGTGGTAGTGCCTTGTGAAGGAGACACTAGTGATGGTCCCGCGAACTGCATGGTGATCGTAGATGGAGTCACCAGTGGTGTCGGGGTGGTGGCAGATGAAGGGAATGGTAGATGGATGGGTGAGATATGAGGGAGTGAAAAAGTTGAGGAAAAGAGGGTGGATACGGGGGCGGAGAAAGTGAAGTCGGGTGTTGGAGCGGAAAAGGGGGTGCTCGGGGAGGAAGATGGGGAAGTGGAGAGTGTGGGTGGAGGGATTGTTGTGGAGGGAGGTGGGGTGGTGGTAGATGGTGGGAGGGTGGTGGATGGGAGTGTGGTGGGGGTGGTGGTGGTGAGCTCATCATGTAGGCTCATGATGAATGAGTCAATTGAAGAGGTAGTGATTGGTTCCTCCAGAGGGGGGCATTCTGTCTCCGGTTGTAGCTTTGATGCTGGGGTCCCCGATAGTTGTGGTGGTTGTACACGTACCTTAGGTGGTCGTTTTACTGGTATTTTTGTTATCCTAGTTGTCAGGGCGGTTATGCTAAGCTTCGTCTGTCCCGCTTTGGTTGTCTTTTCCTGTACTTTGACGGAAGCTAGGACTTTGGTTATCTCTTCGTCAATGAAGAGAAGTTTGTCTTTGTCATAATCCGCTAGCTCCGGGAGCGGCAATAGAGTCCTAGTAGATCGGACTATTGGGCAGAAAATGTAGTGTAATTTCGCATCCTTTTCCTTGATAATATAGGAATTTTTCAGAGTTTGCTCGTTGGTAAGGATGTCGCCCTTGATCTTCGTGTATTAAGGGAGCAATCTGTCCATCTTGAGATATTTGATGATGGAGGTTATGTGCCCGCCCATGCTGATTTCTTTTCCTATGGCATAGGCTGAGAATTTTTGTATCATATGTCGTCCGATGTTGATCGGCTTTCCTTGCAAGATGGACCATAGGAGAAAAAGGTCGGCAATGATAACATTGCCTCCCTCTGTTCTGGGGAACAGTGCACTGGTAAGGATTTTATGAAGCGTGCGCACGAACCCAGACTGAATGTTGGAGGCTTTGCATGTCTTTGCCTCATAAGCGGGGATCCCTGTTAGGTCTTCCAGAAGTTGTGTCTATTGAATTGTGAGTTCTCTGTTCAGGCAGCTTTGGCTCGTTTGAGTTGCTCTGGGTTGTCAATGAATATGTCATTCAGAAGATTTTCTGTTATAACGACGTCGTTTCCAAAAAGTTTGGGGACTAGCATGCGGTCACCTCCATCCCTTAATTTGTGCGTAATGTCCACCGCTTCTTTGGTGAGATGTGTGAAAAATTCGGTAGTTGGTTCGACATATGAAGCTTCAGGGACAAAGCATAGTCTGGATAGATTGGCAGTGTCTAGCATGGTGAGGATTCTGTCATAGATCCCCATTTTGAGGAGTACGCTTGAGCAGACATACTTTGTTGGTTTTAGTACTTTATTGATGGATGGGAGGGTATGGATGTAAAGGTTTTCTGGTGGTGGTGCGGTGGTGGTTAGCACTGAGAAGATGGGGGTTCTAGTGGCAGGTGTTGCAAGGGTTTGTTCCCTTGCAGTAATGGGGCGGACTTGCTTCCTTGTCCTTTTTTTGGGAGTTGTTCGGTCGCAGCCTCGTGGACCTTTCATTTCCCCTTAGACTTTTCAGCGGAGGATTCGTCCTCGGAAAGTGGCTTGTATTCAGAGCCTTCATCATCACTGGAAGAAATGGTTTCCACTTCTTCTTCAGGCTCCTCAGTTAGACATTTGTTGATGCGGTCGATTTCACACAGGACCGCTATGATGTTGACCTTTAGTGGGGCCTTTCCAGTCTCATTTTAGTTATCGATGATCGTTTGGAGCTTGGCACGGCTTTCTATTAGTTGCTCCTTTGTCCAGAAGGGAGCACCTTCATTTTCAGTGGGTTGCTTTGCTGGAGAAGCCATTTCTAAAAATGGAAAGGCATGTGTTAGAATAACAAGTTTATTAGAGGGAAAAATTTTGATTTTGTATGTGTTTATATATTTTCATGTTTTAACGAAAAGCAGGCGGTTTTGAAAAGCCAAACGGTTTGAAGACCATTTGGTTTCAAACGGTTTGAAGACCGTTTGGTCCCAAACGGTTTCAAGACCGTATGGTTCCAAACGATTTGAAGACCGTTTGGTCCCAAATGGTTTCAAGACCGTATGGTTCCAAACGGTTTAAAGACCATTTAGTTTCAAACGGTTTCAAAACCGTTTAGAAGGTGAATGGTCGGGGAGCAGTCGGCGATAGCGAAGGCGGCGGTGATAAGGACGATGACGGCTATGATCTGGGTGCCGCGGCGGCGCCGAAGATGTCGGCGATGGTAAAGACGATGGCGGAGGTGAAAAGAACGATGGTGCGATAGAACAGGGAGCCACGGCAGTGTTGCAGTCGTCGGCGATGGCGGTGTGTCTACCTTGCAGTTGTCGGTAAGGAAGACGACAGCGAAAGGAAATGCAGCAGCGGCCAAGTCATGATCGTCGTGAAGATGCATGGAAGATGGAGCGATGGTGACGGAGAAGACTTGCGTCAAAGGTTGTGCGGGAGCAGGGAGCGCGAGTGAGGGAAATTCGAGAATCAAAAGAAAGAAAAAGGAGGGGGGATAGTGTTGTATTTATAGGATTCGGGGGTTGACCTTACAAAATCCCTAGGTCGACCATTTGGACTTCAAAGGGTTTCGAGACCGTTTGGCTCTAAATGGTTTAGTGACCGTTTGGCTCCAAATGGTTTTAGGCTCCAAATAGTTTCAAGACGGTTGGTTTCAAGACCGTTTGGGAGGGCTAAGGTTATTTTGATTTTTATATTTTTATATTTGTTTTGGTTATATAAATTTTTATATTTTTATAAGATAAACCTAAGGTAACTAAAGGAACAGAAAATAAAAGAAGATGCTCAGATCTTGGGTTGCCTCCCAAGTAGTGCCTGGGTTTAACGTCGCTGGCTCGACGAGGTTTTGATGTTGTTATGATGATGTTGTGGCGTCTTAGATCTCAACAGTCTGTCTCGGCATTTTATCAGCTGGAGTGTAGTATTTTTTCAATCGATGGCCATTGACTATCCTTTCTCCTCCATTGTTGTCAACAATTATGATAGCTCCAGTCGAGTATATATGTTTGATGGTGAAAGGCCCGAACCACTTTGTGCGGAGTTTTTCGGGGAACACTTTGAGCTTGGAGTTGAAAAGGAGGACTTTGTCACCCATGGCGATGTCTTTCCTTTTTAGATGACCGTCGTGCCACATCTTGGTTTGTTCTTTATAAATCCTGGCACTTTGATAAGCGGTCATTTGGAGCTCCTCGAGCTCTTGTAGTTGGATTTGTCTGTTTTCTCCGGCACTTTTGAAATCAAAATTCAGTTGTTTAACGGCCCACCAAGCCTTATGTTCCAGTTCCACTGGAAGATGACATGACTTCCCGTATACCAAACAGAACGAGGTTGTCCCGATTGGTGTTTTGTAATCTATTCGGTAAGCCCAAAGGGCATCGGGAAGCTTGGTGGACCAGTCAGTGTGGTGTCTATTGACTGTTTTTTCTAGGATTTCCTTCAGTTGTCTGTTTGAAACTTCAACCTGACCACTGGTCTGTGGATGGTAAGGCGTGGCAACTTTATGTTTAACTCCGTATTTCTTTAAGAGGGCTTCAAAGCTTTGTTTTAGAAAATGGGTCCCTCCGTCAATTATGACAGTTCAGGGGACTCCAAATCTGGGGAAAATGATATCTTTAAACATCTTAATGACTGGTTTGGAATCGCTGGACATTGTGGGTATAGCTTCGACCCATTTTGAGACATAATCTACTGCGACCAGAATGTAGGAAAAACCATATGAAGAAGGAAAGGGGCCCATGTAGTCTATCCCCCACACGTAAAAAAGTTCGATCTCTTGCCACATGGTGAGGGGCATTTCATTCCTTTTAGATATGCCGCCAGAAAGTTGACATTTGTTGCATGATTTTACAAAATCATGGGAATCTTTTGCTATTGTTGGCCAAAAGAAACCCGATTGCAGAACTTTCATAGCGGCTTTCTTCGCACTCATGTGTCCCCCAGTGGGGCCGGAATGGCAATGATCTAAGACAAGGGTAATCTCTTCTTCAGGTAAGCAGCGACGGAAAAGTCTGTCTGCGCATAGGCGAAAAAGGTAAGGTTCATCCCAATAGTATTGCTTTACATCGTGGAGAAATTTCCTTTTGTCGTGATGAGAGGCGGAAGGGTGTATGATTCCTGTAGCCAGATAATTAACAATGTCGGCATACCAGGGGAATCCTTTGGTAACTTTCATTAGCTGGTCATCTGGAAGGGAATCTCGGATAGGTACTTTATCTTCATCCTCGACTTCAATGCGGCTGAGATGATCAACGACGACATTTTCCAATCTGCTTTTGTCTTTGATTTCCAAATTGAATTCCTGAAGCATCAACACCCAGCGAATGAGTCTGGGTTTTGCATCTTGTTTCTGAATTAGATATCGTATGGCGGAGTGGTCAGTGTAGACAATGACCTTGGCTCCAATCAAGTAGGAGTGGAATTTCTCGAATGCATAGATGACAGCTAAGAACTCCTTTTCTGTAGTGGTGTAGTTCTTCTGTACTTCATCGAGCATTTTAGATGCGTAGTAAATTACATAAGGTTTCTTGTCGATTCTCTGTCCTAATACGGCCCCTATGGCATAATCGTTGGCATCAAACATGATTTCAAAAGGTTGTGACCAATCTGGGGCTCTTAGTATGGGTGCAGAGATTAAAGCATTTTTCAGAGTTGTTTGTAAGCATTCTTGATTAAAATTGAACTCGGTGTCTTTGGTCAGGAGTTGGGTCATGGATTTTGCTATTTTTGAGAAATCTTTGATAAATCTTCTGTAAAACCCAGCATGACCTAAGAATGCTCGTACTCCTTTTACATCTTTTGGAGGAGACAACTTCGAGATAACATCGATTTTTGCCTTGTCTACCTCAATCCCTCTGTCGCTCACTCTATGTCCGAGGACGACACCTTCAGTTACCATAAAATGGCATTTTTCCCAATTTAGGATGAGGTTTGTTTCCTCGCATCGTTGTAAGACTTGTCCAAGGTTGAGTAGATAGTTATCGAAGGAATCTCCATAAACTGAAAAATCATCCATGAATACCTCCATTATAGATTATGTTAATCCTGCAAAAATAGCAGACATACACCTTTGGAAAGTAGCAGGTGTGTTGCACAGCCCAAATGGCATTCTTCTGAAAGCATAGGTCCCAAAGGGGCAGGTAAAAGTAGTTTTCTCTTGGTCTTTCGGGTGTATAGGGATTTGGTAGAACCTAGAATAACCATCTAGATAGCAGAAGAACTTTTGATGGGCTAAGCGTTCTAGGACTTTGTCAAGAAAGGGCAGAGGGTAGTGATCTTTTCACATTGATTTGTTTAGTTTCCTATAGTTGATACACATCCTCCACCCTATCACAGTCCTTGTAGGTACTAACTCATTCTTGTCATTTAGCACGACAGTGGTTCCCCCCTTTTTGGGGACCACTTGGACAGGGCTGACCCATTGGGAGTCTGAAATTGGGTAAATTATGCCAGCTTTCAGCAGTTTGAGGACTTCAAGGCGAACCACTTCTTTATGATTGGGGTTCAGCTTCCTCTGGTGTTCTCTTAATGGCTTGAATTCTTCTACCATGGGCAGTCTATGCATGCATAAGGCTGGGTTTATACCTATCAGGTCAGTTATTTTGTACCCAATGGCTTTCTTGTGTTTCTTCAGCTCAACAAGAAGCCTTTCTTCCTGGTTTTCCGTCAGGGTGGAACTGATGATAACTGGACATAATTTTTCTTTGTCCAAGAAGATGTGTTTAAGTCCCGTTGGTAGAGTCTTCATCTTAGGAGCCTTGGGTGTTTCTGTTGCTTCTAAAATAGTGACAGATTTGAGCTCCTCAAAGGTGGTTGTCGGTGCTTCTTCAGCTTTCTCTAAGTGTTGCAAACATTGTTGGACCAATTCATTTGTAGAAAATTTGACTTCTAGGTTGGTTATAACATTCTCTAACTCATATGATGGCTCAGATATTTCTAATTGGGACATTTGATGTATTGCATCTAAGAGAAAGACCTCCTCTTGAATGATGGGACCTTTCATGTTGTTGAGAACTCAGAATTGAATTGCTTCTTTTCCCAGTATTAGAATGATCGTGCCAGCTTCAACATCAATAAGCGCCCAGGCTGTGGCAAGGAAAGGTCTGCCAAATATTATTGGGTATCTCAGATCCTCCTTGATATCCATAATGACAAAATCGCACGGGACATAGGCATCTTTGCCTATCCTGACTGGAATATCTTTGATAATTCCTAGAGGTGCAGTGATAGTGGAATCAGCTAACTAAATTGTCATCGTTGTGGGTAGCAAGTCAGTGAAACCTAATCGTTTACACATGGAATAGGGCATAATTGATATGCTAGCCCCTAAGTCAGCTAATCCCTTTTTGCTCGAGGCATTTCCAATATAGCACTGAATACCGAAGGAACCAGGGTCCTTCTTTTTCTTTGGCATCTTATTAAGAATGATATCGGAGGTGGTTTGAGCTAGTTTGACGGTCTCTTGTTCTTCAGTAATGTATTTCCTTGATAACAGAGTTTTTAGGTATTTAGCCCAAGCCGGTACTTCATAGAGAGCATCGAGGAACGGGATTTCGATATAGAGTTTCTTCATCGCCTCCTTAAATCTTTGGAACCTAGTGTCCATTTTTGTCTCTCGCAATCTTCCCGGATATGGTATCCTAGGCTTATACTGCGGAATTCCTAGCTCTTTGGAAGCTTGTTCTTTTTCTTTGCCTTTCGCGTTCTCTGCGGACTCCTCAGTTCCTAGGTCCGGGCTTGCATTTGGAATAAAGACAGGTGTATCATCATTGTCATGAGCAATTCTCATAGTTTCGTTAAGGACACGACCAGATCTTGTAGTGACGGCATTCAATTGCTCTGGTCTATTTTGGTCGTGTCTAGGGTTTGACTCAGGTTGTCCTACAAAAGTGCCTGCTGGTGGCTTCAGTTGCGCAGCAATTTGTGCTAGTTGAGCCTCCACCGCCTTCTGCTGAGCTTGCTGATTGGCAAGCATGGTTTGTTGTGACTGTAGCATCTACCTGATCATAGTCATCTCATCTACTGGCTCGAAGGGGGCATTATTCTGAGCGAGTTGTTGTTGTCCTTGATGTGGTTGTTGCGGAGGTGGTGCTAACTGAGGTTGCTGCAACTGAGGGTGCAATTGCAGGTGCAGAGGAGGATGGGTATATTGATAGTAGGCAGAGGGGTTTCTAGGGTAGTTGGATCTTGGGAAGTTCTTTCTGGGGTTCCCTTGATTTTGATTAAAGTTGCTTTGGAATCCATGTGGCAACCTATTGGAGGATCTGCCTTATGTCTGGTGTTGTGAGTTGGCAGTCCCTGCAGGGTTCCCGTATTGAAAACCTGGGTGGTTTCTTGATTGATTTGGATTATAGTAAACTTGTCCCAGTATGGAATGAATGGAATTAACTTGTTCGGGCATCTTCTCTTCAGGGTGTTCGATGATTGGTTCGTATTGCTATTGTGGTGGGTGCATATCCATCATCACATTGTAAAGCAGACCGCATGACAGAGTAGGGTGATCGGAGGCGTGACAGGCTTCACAGGTCCCTATGGCAGCTTTAACCTATTGGACTTGAGGGTTTTTCTTCTTATCATATTCTCCAAGTGAAGTTTCAAGAGCCTGCTGTTTATGAGCTATGGTCTTTAGAGCTTCAGCAATAGCCTTCATTTCCATTTATTCCTCATCTTTATAAACTTTGAGGATTCCCTTGCCGGATGATCGCCCCCAATTGGATTGGTTTTCCGCTCCAAGTGTAACGATCTTCCAAACATCCTCGTAGTTCTTACTCATAAAATTTCCTCCAGATGAGGAATCTAGGAATTGCTTGATGTCATCACTCACCCCCCTATAAAATGTTTCTATTAGTTGATTTTGGGAGATGCCATGATGAGGACACTTTCTTAGAAACTCCTCGAATCGCTCCCATGCTTCTGCGAGTGATTCTCCAGGGAGTTGGGCGAAGTGGTTAATCTTCCCCCTAATTTCGTAAGTTAACGAAGGGGGAAGAACTTCTCCAGGAACTTTTCTTCCAAGGGAGCCCATGTGGTGATTATCGGCTCCCTATCAAGCGAGTTGTACCAGCTCAAAGCTCTTCCTGATAGAGTGAAGTGGAAAAGATGTAGCATTATTGCGTCAAAAGCAACTCCGGCCTGTGGGACAAGTCGGCAAAGTGCCTTGAACCTCTTCAAGTGATCCATACAGTCATCTCCAGAACCACCAGAGAATGAGATGCCCTGCATGATTTGAATCCATTATGTCCGAATCTCGAAGTTGGGTATGTTGATGATCGGAGTCCGAATTGGATGATTGTCTTCATAGTTCTTGAGGACGGCATAGTCCCTCAATTGCTTGTTTCTTAGCTCTAACTAGGCAGCTTGGTTAGCTGATTCGTTTTCAGCTCGGATGCGGGCATGTTCTTCCGCTCGGATCTCCGCTTGAATCTGAGCACGGGTGTCAGCAATGAGTTATGCTCTTTGAGCGGCTATGGCGGCATTGACCCTTTCCATTACTAGTGCAGCTTGGTGTTGATCTTTAGCCATTTGCCTGGCTCTTTGGCAGTTAAGTCTGATGCGGCGGTGGAAGCTTCTCTCTACCTCAAAGTCATACTCTGGATCAGGGGAGAATCTGAGGTTATGTGATGATTGCATACACGTCTTCTACCTGAGTAGAGAAAGAAACACACCTTTTAGATGATGCCAGGAGATATGATGAATTCAAGAAGATATGGGCTAATGGTTAAAAGAAAGTGTAAAACCCTAACCAACTAGCAAGATACTAAATGAAATTAAAACGTTCTGTTGTCCCCGGAAATGGCGCCAATTTTTGATGGAGCTTCCACTCACGTGGAATTGTGTGCACCACTAAAAATCCTAAAGATAGTAAGTCTTTAAGTTTAGCCTTGCTTATACTAGATCGAGAACTCCATCCACGTATGCTAAGATATGTGGAAGTCTTATCGTAGTATAGTTAAGGGTCGAATCCACGGGACAACGGTCTTGTTGGGAGCAACAAGATGGAAAACGTTAGAGTTTCACTTAATCTCTTAATAGTTGGTATTTAAATCAAAAGGTTGGTTTGGTTGTTTTTAAACTAAGAGAAAGTAAAGTAAAGCAAGTAAGTAAATTTAGGGATGTTAAACAATGATAAGGAGCCACTAGGATGTGATCGGCTTTTACTGCAACTACACATGGATCAAAACATGCAATATAAAACATAACCTGCAATAAGAGTCTAAACAGCTAGTATCTTTGTAGATTTAGTTTCCTTTCGGAGGACTAACTACGAGAAGTGTGGGAATGTTGCAATGCCAGCCATCCCCGAATGAATGGTCACCTACTTTACATCATTCCCTTCGCAAAGTGTGTTCTTCGACTTACCAAGGTTGTACTTTCATACGTCAACTGATTCCATTTCATAGTATGAAATTGCAACGATGGAAGTGAGTTTACTCCACTTCTTGAAAACACTCCTAGATACCGAAATAGATGCATGGTGGATACATGCATCAAGAACCAACATTCAATCAAGATTCGAATCTAGTAGTACAAACATAGACAATTCATACTAAAATATAAAAGATAACACAAGTTGGTGATCAAGCAACAAGCATTCATTAAACGATTGATGTTGAACTGAAAAGAAAGCATCTCTATATTGCAAACTATGGATTACATTACATGAAATGAAAACATGGGTAGCGGGGCTACTCCTCGCACCCTAGTGAAAGAGACTACTCGCTCATAGCTAGAACAAAGAAGGAGGCGAGAAGAGAGAGAGAGAATGTCATCCCCACAAAGGAGAGAGGAAAGTCAACCCCTTGGAAAGAGAGAGAGTGATGATCTTAAAACTTCATAGGTTGCTCGATGATGAGGTCTCCTCTTCCCACCTTCTTTGGTGAAGAGAGAGAAAGCAGCTTCATGATGGTGCGTGGATCTCAGACCGGTAGCCTTTGGGCGGAGGATGGAGGTTTAAATAGCTCTGGAGTAGTAGAGGCAGCCTCTGGGCGTCTGAAGACTTGATGTCCTTGGGAGGACCCCTTCGGTCTTATTTATAGGCCTTAAGTGAAGTCCAAACAGTTTGGTCAGTTTTGGGTCCAAACGGTCTTGAATACCGTTTGGACTCTGAAACCGTTTGGACCCCGAGACCGTTTGGACTCTGAAACCGTTTGGACCCTGAGACCGTTTGGACTCCGAGACCATTTGGACTCTGAGACCATTTGGACTCTGAAACTGTTTGGACCCCGAGACCGTTTATCTTCATGCGGTCTTGAGATCGTGTGACTCCATGCAGTCTTGGGACCGGTTGGCTTCATGCGGTCTTGGGACCGGTTGGCTTCATGCGGTCTTGGGACCGTGTGACTCCATGCGGTCTTGGGACCGGTTGGCTTCATGCGGTCTTGGGACCGGTTGGCTCCATGCAGTCTTGGGACCGTGTGACTCCATGCGGTCTTGGGACCGGTTGGCTTCATGCGGTCTTGGGACTGCATGACTTCATGCAGTCTTGGGACCGGTTGGCTTCATGCGGTCTTGGGACCGCGTGACTCCATGCAGTCTTGGGTCTGGTTGGCTTTATGCGGTCTTGGGACCGTGTGACTCCATGCGGTCTTGGGACCGTGTGAGTCTTTTGTGATTTTTTTGTGTCTTTTTCTGTAAGTAAAAAGGAGAAAAGTTAATCTAACAGTATATTTGCAATAAGAGAGGATAGTTAGGGATTCTGTCTAATTTATCTGAGAAAGAGTGTGGAAAACTGAAGAAAATTACTAAGATAACATCACAAAATTGGAGGTTATCAGGTACTCAACTAATGATCTCAAAGGAATTAACCCATCTATCTATATGCACAGAATAGCTTTGGAAGAAAATACCAAATCTCGCATAAACCCCTCAAGGAGACTAAACCAAAATATGATGGAAGTTGTAAAAAGGGAAATTTTCAAACTTAAAGATGCCAAAATTATCTATCCAATAAGTGATAGTCCTTGGGTGAGCCCTATACATGTTGTGCCAAAGAAAGGAGGAACAACTGTAATAAAAGGGGAAAATGATGAATTAATACAAACAAGAATCATCACTGGATGGTGAATGTTCATTGATTATAGGAAATTAAATAAAGCCACAAGAAAGGATCATTTCCCTTTACCTTTTATTGACTTAATGTTAGAAAGGCATGCCCATCACTCTTACTTTTCTATCTTGACAGGTATAGCGGGTTCTTTCATATTCCCATCTACCCACCTGATCAAGAAAAGACCACTTTTACATGCACCTATGGAACTTATGCTTATAGGTGCATGCCCTTTGGGCTTTGTAATGCTCATTCCACATTTCAAAGGTGTATGATGGAAATATTCTCTTATTACATTGAAAATATTATGAAAAAAATTCATGGATGACTTTAGTGTTTATGGCAATTCTTTTGATGATCGTTTATTGAATCCGACTAAAGTTTTGCAATGATGTCAAAAAGTCAACCTCATGTTTAATTGGGAGAAGTGCCACTTTATGGTGTATACAGGGGTTTTACTAGGCCATGTTATTTGAAGTAGGGGAATTAAAGTGGATAAAGTCAAAGTGGAGGCTATTAAAAAGATGTCAATTCCAACCAATGTGAATGAAATTTGCAGCATTTTGGGACATGCAGGTTTATACCAAAGATTCATAAAAGACTTTTCAAAGATTGCAAAGCCTTTATGCTCCTTTCTAGCCAAAGATGTTGAGTTCAAGTTTGATGATGATTGCCAAATAACTTTTCAAAGACTAAAAGATGCTTTAGTTTCATCTCCTATCATCCAACTACCAGATTGGAGTTCTCCTTTTGAAATAATGTGTGATGCAAGCGACTACACTATAGGAGTAGTTTTGGGACAAATAAAGGTGATGGAGCTAGAACTTACACCAAAAGATTACTCTTCCAATGGAAGTCCTAATATGCACCAAAAACCCTAGACAGTTGATGTCCTCTCTAGGTTTACCTACAACTGGTGCTAGATAAATGCTCCAACCCCACAAGAGTGTGGAAGCCTTATCATAGTACAAATTTAGGATCGAACCCAAAGGACAACGTTAAGAATCTGAGTGTTTTTTTCTTATTTCGTATCAATCCAAGTTAATCATCTAAGACCAGAAGTTTGATTTGAGTTATTTAACCAAAACATGCAAAAGTAAAGGCAAGAATAAAAACTAGTTTAATGATTAAAATCTAAGATTAGCAAATGATGATGGATCACTGGGGTGATGTGGGTATTCACCACCACTACACATGAATTGCACTTGTACCAAACATAGCAAGACTTGTAAGCAAGATACATGGATGTTGTACAATACCGATGTCTTATACGACAAGATTAATGCACACATCCTTCACGGGTTGAGTAACTCTCATCCGGTACATATCTATGTGTCAATGAAGATATGTAGTCTCCGAAGAGAAAATCTTACTCAACCTCATGAAACGTGCATCGGAAAACTAACAAGCGAGTGATGATTACCAAATCGATTAGTATCCTTATAGTCTATCCCTCTTTCAAGGATATAGCTACGAGAAACGTGGGAGTGTTGCAACGTCAGCCATTCCCGAACAAATGGTCAAGTACTTTGCACCACTCTCTCCTCAGAGTGTGTTCCTCGACCCGTCAAGGTTGCACTTTTGTACGTCAACTGATTCCATTTCATAGTATAAAAGTACAACGATGGAGGTGAGTTTACTCCACTCCTTAGAAAGCGTTCCTAGATACCAAAACGGATGCGCGGTGGATACACACACCAGAAACCAACACTAAATCGGTATTCGAGTCTCAAGAGCGGTCGTCGACAAACTACAACGAAAGACAATAAATGCATACAAGAACGCGGCCAACATTGAAGCATGTATGAAACGATTTAGTATTGAATCGGAATGATAACATCCTTTTAGTACAAGATACAAGACACGGGCAGCGGGGCTAGTCTCCGCGCCCCAGTGGATGGAACTACTCGCTCCTCATAGAGGAAGAAACAAAGAAAGAGAAGAGAGAGAAAGGAAGCATCGTCGGAGCAGAAGAGTAGATCTGTGACAGCCCGGTGTAGATTGTCGTAGTCTCCGGGACTGCTTCGTCGTAGTCGATGTCGTCCGTCTCTCCGCCTCGATCGTCGTGTCTACCTCCGGTATTGCACGGGTAGAATGAGGTAGGACAATGGTAGAAGTGAGATGATAGAGGTGAGATGGTGATGGAACAGCCTTCTAGATCTGTCCCCAGTCTGGTAGCACACCGGATCTGGACTCAGGCCGGGATTCTGAGGTTGTGGGTGAAGTTTGGTCGGAAACGGTGTTCGGGCATTCTGGCGGCGTCCCGGCACTGATCCTAGTCCGGCAGCCTTGGGCCGTAGTGAGATGGGATCCTTAGGCCATGCCTCTACCCTTCTATTTATAGGCTTGCCAAAATATCTTGGCTCAAGGAGTCACACTTTTTACGTGCCCTTTTGTTCATGCGGTTTGCTCTAATAATGCTTATGCGGTTTGCTGTAGCAGCTATTCCATGTGGTCTTGTAAAGAAATTGGCTCATGCGGTCTTGGAAAGCAATTTGCTCATGCGGTCTTCGCAACGGTTGTTGCTATCCATTCGGTCTTGCATTGGCAACCGGCCATGCGGTCCTGCTACTGTGCTCCATGCAGTTTGCTAAGTCACGTTCTCATGCCCACGTGGGGTCATGCGGTCCTCCCTTGCAATTGCCCATACGGTCTTGCTGCATTTGCTCATGCGGTCTTAGAAACCGCAGGCCTCCTCACGGTCTCATGCGTTCACAATAGCTGAATTCTAGTGGGGTCATGCATTCCTATCCAGTAGCATTGCTTGATTTCTCATGCTTCACGTGAATAGCTACTTTTCCTTTTGATCTATACGTGAGTAAGTTGGTTTCCAGCACATTGGTTCATGCGTTTTGGCAGCTTCACGTGCATGCGGTCTATACGATCCTGCGGTTTGGTTTCTCAAATGCTCATGCAGTCTTTACTTGCAAATGCCCATGCGGTCTTTGCTATTTTGGAAACCGCTAGCCTTCATTCGTTCATACTAGCTGCCTTCACGTGGGCTTAATGTTGCTGGCCGTTTTGTTTGCAGCGCTCCATTCATCTAGCTGAGTCACGTGGACTCATGCGGTTTCACTTCCTATTGCTCATACGATCTTGGTGATGTGCTTCTCATGCGGTCTCGTGATCACATGCCCATGCGGTCTGCCTCCACGGTCTTGCTGCCTTGTGAACTCCAAACGGTTTGGTGTTTAGCAGCAGCAAATGATCTCACACCAAGGTTCTAACGGTTTGCATGCATGTTCCTAATGCAAACAGTCTTGCATGCGTGGTTGGCGAGGGCGGCATGGCTGCTGCGATGGAGGAGACGGTGGTGGCGCTGCTTCGTGCACGTGCGATGGCGGCGGAGCAAGGTTGGTGAAGACGACGACGCCGGTGGTTGCGGACAGCAGTGGTGTCGACGAGTAGGTTGCATGTGTTGTTTGCGTGAGCTGCGGAACGTGGATGTCGACGGCGTAGGTTGCAAGTGTTGGGGGTGCCGTCGTTACTGCTGCTGATGACGTGGGTGTCGTCGTTGCTGCTGCTGACGATGCGGGCACCGTCGTTGCTACTCTCCAAACGATCTTGAGACCGCATGGGCTCAAACGGTCTTGAGACCGCATGGGCTCAAACGGTCTTGAGACCGCATGGACTCAAATGGTCTTGAGACCGCATGGGCTCAAACGGTCTTGAGACCGCATGGACTCAAACGGTCTTGAGACCGCATGGGTTCAAACGGTTTTGAGACTGCATGGGCTCAAACGGTCTTGAGACCGCATGGACTCAAACGGTCTTGAGACCGCATGGGTTCAAATGGTCTTGAGACCGCATGGGCTCAAACGGTCTTGAGACCGCATGGACTCAAACGGTTTTGAGACCGCATGGGTTCAAACGGTCTTGAGACCGCATGGGCTCAAACGGTCTTGAGACCGCATGGACTCAAACGGTCTTGAGACCACATGGGCACAAACGGTCTTGAGACCACATGGGCTCAAACGGTCTTGAGACCGCATGGGCTCAAACGGTCTTGAGACCGCATGGGCTCAAACAGTCTTGAGACTGCTAGAGTCAGTGTTGTAGGGGTCCTGACCGTTGGTGATAGTTGAGGATGATCTGTAGAGGAGAGAGATCGTGAGTAGGGGAAAATGAGATCAAATAAGCTGGAAACTAGGGTAATTTGAGCTAGTAATGCACTAATTACACGAGACTGAAAAGATACTTAAAGTAAACCCAAAGCGAGGGTAGATCAGTCGATATGCGGCATAAAATCCTTAGAATTGGCGACTGAGAGGGTGAATCTGGAGGATTCATCACCACACCAAACTTAAGCGTTGCTCGTCCCGAGGAACGAAAAAGCCCAAGACAGACGTCGAAATGCATGCATGTTGGTCTTGTAATTACCTCAGCTTTGTGCAAGTGTCAGGATTTTCACAAAAACAAAGAGAGAAGAAAAATGATTCAAAACAATGTCAAAAATCCTTTGAATTGGTGACTGAGGATGAGTCTGGAAGATTCATCACCACACCGAACTTAAGCGTTACTCGTCCCGAGAAACGGAAAACTTAAAACAGTCGCCAATGAAATCGTTCATCTCAGGATTGCCCCATCCTATTGTCATATCGTAATTTTGTTCATGGCTCAGATTGATACAGCATTAAAGTTTCCTTAGATCACGGAATACATCTTATGATATCCTCATTTCTGAGTTCATTTTGCTGAAGTATTTCCTTCTCATTCTCTGCCATATCAGTCATGTTTAAAAGTTTTATGAGACTTCGAAAAGACCCACAGAATCAACAAAATGCATACGATCTGTCACTGGTGTTAAAAAAAAAAGGGAATGGGGGTATGATCAAGAGATAAAAGTCTCTCCTCTTATTGAATCAAGACTCTTATTATTAGTTGACTCATTGAGAAACTTTGAATGATTTATGCACAACTCTGGTTGACTTAGCCTTACACCCGATTTTTGTTTTTTCTAAAGGTAACTCAGAAGTGTGTATAGGTTGGCTTAAGGCTTTAGGCTATTTTACCTCTTCGAGAGGAGGTAAGGGGTTATTTTTGGATCCTTAGGATCTCACTACCGGTCACGACACATCTGCCTTTATGAGGGCAGCTAATGTACCCGCCGGGCGAGACCTTTATTGGTTATCCTTATTCAGGGCACAACTCTCATGTTTTTATTCACACTATGGTTTTTATTAATTCTCACTTGGCTTGGGAGAAAGGGTATTTTTGTATTTTTGTATATTTGGGCTGCCAGGCCTCTTTTTGGAATCGGGGTAGATTTTTCACCAACCTCGGTATGTGCACAATCATCATTGTATACTCTTTGAAGCGAAAAGAGGAGGTGGTACGCCCCTGTTATGTATTGAGGGGTATGGAAGAAGCGGTAGTGGAAAAAGAGGTGTGGTGTACCACACCGAACTTAGAGTTTTGCAGAGGTGTGGTTTACCACACCGAACTTAAAGTTCGGCAATGTTCTAGTTTTCACTAGAAAGGAGTGTGGCGTGCCACACCGGACTTAAAACTTTGGCATGGTTAGTGAACAGAGGGGTATGAAAATGAAGGAAGAAGTGTAGAAGAGAGTTCGGATCATGATGCAGTTTGCTTGGCAATTCCATGTGACGGGTCTTTTCTCCATTACACTCTGCTCAAAAAAGAGACATGATGAAGCATCAAATGAGAAATCCATACAACAGATCCATTAATCAGATAAAGGCGTGATGTATTTGATCTATCTCATCCTTATTGAAGTGTATCATATTTTCCTATTTGAGGGTATGACATTAGGTTTCATAGACAATTCAAGATGAAAGACACGCATTGGCTAATTTTAAGCATTCTTTTCTTGGAAAATTGCAACGAAAAGAGGTGATGATCACAGATTCGAAAAACAAAAAGCCGACTAGATAAAGGCTTTATTTTTGGAAGACTACCGAAAGGCAGAAAAATTATGAAAAAGAAACTAGAATGGAAAAATAGGAAGCAATAAAGATAGAGGGTGGAGTGAAATTCATACCACCCGCCCTCCACCTTGAACTCATGAATTCGCTCTTTTCTGAACAAATATTAGGTTCAATGTGGAGGGGAAGGGTTACTCAATGTTAACCAGGCGGTCCTCGTAGTTGGAAGAAGGTGCGGCAAAGATGTCTCGCGATAGCTGGTGCCGAGAACGAGGAAGTGGCCCGAACAACCTGTTGAATGGGTGGTTGTGGAGGCTCGAACGAGTCTTCTGGACTACTTGGATGCACATTTCTTTCGCCTCGTTGTCCGTCTAGAAGAATCCAAAGACCTTCCCCCATCAGCGAGGGAGGTGAAATATAAGCAGTCGCAACTGGAGGACTATGCGAGAAATTAAGGTTATGCCCACTTGTGCCCTCCAGTTGTGGCTCACCCTCGAAGTTCAAAGTAAAACTACTTTCTTCAAAATCTAGGGCAGTTGATTGAGGGTCGGCCACTTGAACTTCCTCCTGTCCAGGATCAGGTGGTGGATCCGGTTCCGGCTTCATTTCGTCACCTGGCTTTTCTTGTGTGGGATATGGTAGCCAGGATGACTTTTCTTCATCAGAGGAGTTATTTTGAGAAGTATCATCATCTTTATCAATGTTGAAATTGGTAAGAGCATCGTTCTTCTTTTCAAAGTTTTGTTCAGGATTTTCCTCGTAGAACATCCTTAGTTCATCCAAGTAACTAGAAGAGGATTTGACTGGTAAAATGAAATCTTGCTCGGGTAAGGAAATCATGGGGTCCTGAGATAGAGGTTCCAATGATGTATCTTCATGGGAGGGATTAGTCCATGACGTATCGTTTTGAGGGTTAAAATCCCCTGATGAACCCATTTCTTCGATATTGGGACTAATGTAAACCATTTCTGAGTCATGTTGTTGTTCCAGTTCTTCTTCATAACACTCCTCCGGTTCTATTGAGTTCTCAGGAAGAGTTTCTATGGGAGGAATGGAACCTAGCTCAGGTAATGGGCATATCTTAGTTTCTTGAATATCAGGAGGGGCTTCTTCATTGGGATGAGTGACTATAGAGGGATAGGTTTGTGACTTGATATCTTCCCAAGGGTCATTTTTGTCATTACAAGAGTTTACGGTAATATCGTAATCCATTCCAAAGTCAAGAGATGGTTCATGTTTCTCTTCATAGTGCACTTTCAACTCGTTCAAGCGACTAGAAGGAGATTCAATAGAGAAATCATGCTCTTGTTCGAGAACTGGCTCCGTCTGGACTTCTTGTAGAGGTGGTAGCTCCGGTGACATCATCTCATGGAAAGGATTGGTCATGGATTCATCATCATGAGATCCATCATCTCCCCATGATTTTTCTTCATCACTATCGGGTTCAGTGAGAGTGGTATGGTCCGTCCCTGGATCAGGGTCTTGGTCAGCCCCATCCTCAAAGTTTGTTTCTAGATCAACCGAATGATCAGAAATTTCTTCATAAGGACAAATCGGATCCTGTTCCAGTAATGGAGTCATTTGAGTCTCTTGCATAAAAGACATCTCCTCATCTGAATCAGTCTTGTATTCATCTGTGTCTGACTGTGAAGGAGTGTAGAGTTCATGTAACATAGATCCTTCTTCATTGGGATTCAACGACAAGACAGTTGAAGTTGAAGAATATTTGTCGTATAGGGAGTCAATCATTGCTAATTGCCCCTCAATCTGTATGGTTGGATCTGGGTCTATGGAGTCAGAAGGTGGGTAGGTATTGAAGTTTATCCCCCATTGATCTTCTGACTGTAGACAATCCTCATATCGGTTACTCAATCTTTCACCTTGCACTGATGCATGAAGATCATTAGAAGGCATATCCCACATGATTTCATAATCATCATCGTAATTGATTTCAACATGTGGGCTAGGGATGTGCTTAGTTGAAATAGGTGGTTGTTCTACATGTTGCTCAGGAGTGTCGATAATTCGATCAAGATCGGCTATCAACTTCTTGATCGCGGCTGTTTGATCAGCTAGTTGTTGAGCCACCGATGTCTGTAGAGCACGTAGTTCTTCCATCAATGTGTGTTGGTCTTCATGCACTTCATCATCTTCCAGGTTCCCTTCTACATTGTAGTCCACGCCTTGAAATCCACCATAGTTAGGTTTTTCGTAGTTGCCTCCAGGGTGATACGGATTATAACTTGTGTTATATCCATAGTTGTAAGAAGAGGCCGCTTTGAGGTTCCCAACTATACGATTCACGATCACTTGACGCAGAGCCATCATGTAGAGAGGAGGGACATTGAAACAGTAAATTGATGCGTGAGAATAGTCACCACATAGTTTACATCTAACGGTTGGTGGTGTCGACTGCTCCATTTTGAAGAGAGTTGGTACCTGAAATCAAGGAAAGAGTGTATCAGGCTTGACCAACTGCTTCAAATCCAAGAAGATATGTGAGATTAAGCCCTTCACTTTTTAGGTTTTTGAAAAGAAAAATGGAAAACCCTAGAGAAACCTAAATCGACACGGAATTTGAAAAAGACGATTCTTATACCGCTGTCCCCGGCAACGGCGCCATTTTTTGATGGAGCTAGAACTTACACCAAAAGATTACTCTTCCAATGGAAGTCCTAATATGCACCAAAAACCCTATAGAGTTGATGTCCTCTCTAGGTTTACCTACAACTGGTGCTAGATAAATGCTCCAACCCCACAAGAGTGTGGAAGCCTTATCATAGTACAGATTTAGGATCGAACCCAAAGGACAACGTTAAGAATCTGAGTGTCTTTTTCTTATTTCGTATCAATCCAAGTTAATCATCTAAGACCAGAAGTTTGATTTGAGTTATTTAACCTAAACATGCAAAAGTAAAGGCAAGAATAAAAACTAGTTTAATGATTAAAATCTAAGATAAGCAAATGATGATGGATCACTGTGGTGATGCGGGTATTCACCACCACTACACATGAATTGCACTTGTACCAAACATAGCAAGACTTGTAAGCAAGATACATGGATGTTGTACAATACCGATGTCTTATAGGACAAGAGTAATGCACACATCCTTCACGGGTTGAGTAACTCTCATCCGGTACATATCTACATGTCAATGAAGATATGTAGTCTCCGAAGAGAAAATCTTACTCAACCTCATGAAACGTGCATCGGAAAACTAACAAGCGAGCGATGATTACCAAATCGATTAGTATCCTTATAGTCTATCCCTCTTTCGAGGATATAGCTACGAGAAACATGGGAGTGTTGCAATGTCAGCCATTCCCAAATGAATGGTCAAGTACTTTGCACCACTCTCTCCTCAGAGTGTGTTCCTCGACCCGTCAAGGTTGCACTTTTGTACGTCAACTGATTCCATTTCATAGTACAAAAGTACAACGATGGAGGTGAGTTTACTCCACTCCTTGGAAAGCGTTCCTAGATACCAAAACAGATGCGCGGTGGATACACACACCAGAAACCAACACTAAATCGGTATTCGAGTCTCAAGAGCGGTCGTAGACAAACCACAACGAAAGACAATAAATGCATACAAGAACGCGGCCAACATTCAAGCATGTATGAAACGATTTAGTATTGAATCGGAATGATAACATCCTTTTAGTACAAGATACAAGACACGGGCAGAGGGGCTAGTCTCCGCGCCCCAGTGGATGGAACTACTCGCTCCTCATAGAGGAAGAAACAAAGAAAGAGAAGAGAGAGAAAGGAAGCATCGTCAGAGTAGAAGAGTAGATCTATGATAGCCCGGTGTAGATCGTCGCAGTCTCCGGGACTGCTCCGTCGTGGTCGATGTCATTCGTCTCTCTGCCTCGATCGTCGTGTCTACCTCTGGGATTGCACGGGTAGAATGAGGTAGGATAATGGTAGAAGTGAGATGATAGAGGTGAGATGGTGATGGAACAGCCTTCTAGATCTGTCCCCAGTCTGGCAGCCACATTGGATCTGGACTCAGGTCGGGATTCTGAGGTTGTGGGTGAAGTTTGGTCGGAAACGGTGTTCGGGCATTCTGGCGGCGTCCCGGCACTGATCCCAGTCCAGTAGCCTTGGGCCGTAGTGAGATGGGATCCTTAGGCCATGCCTCTACCCTTCTATTTATAGGCTTGCCAAAATATCTTGGCTCAAGGAGTCACACTTTTTACGTGCCCTTTTGTTCATGTGGTTTGCTATAATAATGCTTATGCGGTTTGCTGTAGCAGCTATTCCATGCGGTCTTGTAAAGCAATTGGCTCATGTGGTCTTAGAAAGCAATTTGCTCATGCGGTCTTCGCAACGGTCGTTGCTATCCATTCGGTCTTGCATTGGAAAGCGGCCATGCGGTCTTGCTACTGTGCTCCATGCGGTTTTCTAAGTCACGTTCTCATGCCCACGTGGGGTCATGCGGTCCTCCCTTGCAATTGCCCATACGGTCTTGCTGCATTTGCTCATGCGGTCTTGGAAACTGCAGGTCTCCTCACGGTCTCATGCATTCACAATAGCTGAATTCTAGTGGGGTCATGCGTTCCTATCCAGCAGCATTGCTTGATTGCTCATGCTTCACGTGAATAGCTACTTTTCCTTTTGATCTATACGTGAGTAAGTTGGTTTCCAGCACATTGGTTCATGCATTTTGGCAGCTTCACGTGCATGCGGTCTATACGATCCTACGGTTTGGTTTCTCAAATGCTCATGCGGTCTTTACTTGCAAATGCCCATGCGGTCTTTGCTATTTTGGAAACCGCTAGCCTTCATTCGTTCATACTAGTTGCCTTCACGTGGGCTTAATGCTGCTGGCCATTTTGTTTGCAGCGCTCCATTCATCTAGCTGAGTCACGTGGACTCATGCGGTTTCACTTCCTATTGCTCATACGATCTTGGTGTTGTGCTTCTCATGCGGTCTCGTGAGCACATGCCCATGCGATCTGCCTACACGGTCTTGCTGCCTTGTGAACTCCAAACGGTTTGGTGTTTAGCAGCAGCAAATGATCTCACACCAAGGTTCTAACGGTTTGCATGCATGTGCCTGATGCAAACGGTCTTGCATGCGTGGTTGGCGAGAGCGGCATGGCTGCTGCGATGGCGGAGACGGTGGTGGCGCTGCTTCGTGCACGTGTGATGGCAGTGGAGAAAGGTTGGTGAAGACGACGACGCCGGCGGTTGCGGACAGCAGTGGTGTCGAAGAGTAGGTTGCAGGTGTTGTTTGCGTGAGCTGCAGACCGTGGATGTCGACGGCGTAGGTTGCAAGTGATGCGGGTGCCGTCGTTGCTGCTGCTGACGACGTGGGCGCCGTCGTTGCTGCAGCTGACGAAGCGGGCGCCGTCGTTGCTGCTCTCCAAACGATCTTGTATTTGACTGCCCATTCGGTCTTTACAATCACAGCAAACGGTCTTGAGACCGCATGGGCTCAAACGGTCTTGAGACCGCATGGACTCAAACGGTCTTGAGACCGCATGGGCTCAAACGGTCTTGAGACCGCATGGACTCAAACGGTCTTGAGACCGCATGGTTTCAAACGGTTTTGAGACCGCATGGGCTCAAACGGTCTTGAGACTGCATGGACTCAAACGGTCTTGAGACCGCATGGGTTCAAACGGTCTTGAGACCGCATGGGCTCAAACGGTCTTGAGACCGCATGGACTCAAACGGTCTTGAGACCGCATGGGTTCAAACGGTCTTGAGACCGCATGGGCTCAAACGGTCTTGAGACCGCATGGACTCAAACTGTCTTGAGACCACATGGGCTCAAACGGTCTTGAGACCGCATGGGCTCAAACGGTCTTGAGACCGCATGGGCTCAAACGGTCTTGAGACTGCATGGGCTCAAACGGTCTTGAGACCGCTAGAGTCAGTGTTGTAGGGGTCCTGACCGTTGGTGATAGTTGAGGATGATCTACTGAGGAGAGAGATCGTGAGTAGGGGAAAATGAGATCAAATAAGCTGGAAACTAGGGTAATTTGAGCTAGTAATGCACTAATTACATGAGACTGAAAAGATACTTAAAGTAAACCCAAAGCGAGGGTAGATCAGTCGATATGCGGCATAAAATCCTTAGAATTGGTGACTGAGAGGGTGAATCTGGAGGATTCATCAAAAGGACAGCAAACTCCACACCATACACTATGCAAGTAAGACCCTAGATGATGTACAAATGAACTATGGCACTACTAAG
Source organism: Alisma plantago-aquatica (assembly GCA_963693085.1). Lineage (NCBI taxonomy): Eukaryota > Viridiplantae > Streptophyta > Magnoliopsida > Alismatales > Alismataceae > Alisma > Alisma plantago-aquatica. The sequence continues at coordinate 182,626,558 of OY856410.1, read as the reverse complement.
AAGGAGATGCTTGCCATAGTCTATGCCTTTGACAAGTTCAGACAATACCTAGTGGGTTACGAGGTCATTGTATATACATATGATGTTGCGATAAGGTACCTTATGAGTAAGAAAGATGCAAAACCTCACCTCATTTGCCAGATACTTCTATTACAGGAGTTTGACATGGAAATCAAAGATAAGAAAGGGACAAAAAACAATGTAGTTGATCACCTCTCACGCTTATCAACCAGTGCTGAAGACAAGGTTCCAATTGATGACGATTTGCCTATTGAGAAGTTATATGCAGTGAACTCTCTTGCTATGCCATGGTGTCCTGATTTTGAAAATTATCTAGCTATTGGACGCCTTCCTCCTGATTTCACATACGAATAGAAGAAAATGTTCCTCCATGATGTTAAGTTCTATTATTGGGATGACCCCCTACTGCTCAAGCAATGTGCAGATGGTCTTATTAGGAGATACATTCTCGATAAAGTGATTGCAAGTATAATTTTAGATTGTCATTCCCCCCCCTATGGTGGACACTTTAGAGAAGACAAGACTGCAACCAAGATTCTTGAAGCAGGTTTCTATTGGCCAAGTCTATTTCATGAGGCATACACATTAGTCAAAGCTTGTGACAAATGTCAAAGAGCTGGAGGGATTTTAAGGATGAAATGCCATTGAATTCTATCCTGGAGATAGAGGTCTTCAATGTGTGGGGAATAGACCATATGGGCCCTTTTCCATCCTCATGCAGCTACAAGTTCATCCTAGTAGCATGTGACTATGTATCCAAATCAGAGGAGGCAAAATCCACCCAAATCACCAGATGCCAAGTCTGTGATAAAATTTTTCCTGAAGATTATTTTTCCCAGGTTTGGAGTCCCAAGAGAAATAATATCCGACGGTGGTAGCCACTTCAATGAAATGAACATTAACAACCTACATAGAAAATATGGAGTGAAGCACAAGGTGCCCACACCTTATCATCCTCAAACATCAGTCAGGTGGAGATCTCCAATAGGCAACTAAAAGCTATTCTAGAAAAGACCGTCTCCAGCTCAAGGAAGGATTTGACACTGAAGCTAGATAATACACTATGGTAGTACAGGATGGCTTTTAAAACTCCAATTGGGACAACTCCATTCAAGCTAGTCTACGACAAAGCTTGTCACTTACCCGTAGAATTGGAGCATGAGGCACTATGGGCAATCAAATTCCTTAACTATGATCTAAAGAAATCAGGTGAGAAAATATTGTTGCAACTCCAGGAGCTCAAAGAACTCAGGATGGATGCATATGTGAACACAAATATCTACAAAGAAAAGACAAAGCAATGTCATGACAAAAGAATCAAGGTTAAAGAATTCAAAGAAGGAGACTGTGTTCTACTATTCAATTCCAAGCTTAAATTCTTTATAGGAAAGCTAAGATATAAGTGGTCTGGACCATTCTTAGTCTTGAAGGTATATCTGTACGGGACAGTGGAGCTGTAAGGAAACCAATCGACATTTAAGGTTAATTTATAAAGATGCAAGTTGTATACCAAAGGAGAGGAGATTGACAAGGGATCCTCTTGCTCCCTCCAAGATGCATGATCAAAGAATTGAAGAGTCTTACTCTGGACTTTAAATGGAGGAACTTGTGGGATTTGACCCCAAATTAGGATAGATTTCATTAATTAGTTTCAATCAATAACATTTTTCAATTCTCAAAATAAACTTGTCATGGATGAATATAATAATGTAGACACTCATAGATACATATCATCATCTCTGTAGGTGCTGATCAAAGAAGACAATTTCTACATAAATTCAGAAAGACACGATGTGTCTTTATTTGCACATGTCATGTCACTACTCACAGAAGGGATGACTATGTAGATACTCAACAGTACATGAGGTGTAATATTTTATACATGGCATGCATGATCACAGACGACACCCGTTGGAATCAAACATGACATCTTTTTAATCAAACACGGAGTGTCCTCTAAGTCTTTCAAATGCACTAAGTTTTTCTGGGAAAACACATGACATGTCTTTATTTGACATGTCATGTCATTATCAGGTAGAAAGTGCACAGTTTTAACCTGGAATGTTACACGATGTGTGTTAATTTGAACACGTTCGTGTGCGATGCTCAATCTAGAATGTCTATATTTTTCCTGGAAGAATACACACTGTATCTCTATGTGAACACAGTGTGTCAATATCAATAAGGAGACTTCAACCTTGGCTTATGGAATCATACACGACGTATTCTATTTCAGACACATTGTGTCCTCTTTAGTCAAAATATGCTCAAAAAGTAGCAGGTGATCTATACAAAAGAATAGGTAGTGTCTTTAAGAAGACACGTTGTGTCTAAAGTCAAGAAGGTGGGTTTAAAATCCTATTCTACAGCCTCCTCCCTCACTTCTACCCTAAATCAACTGTGTCCTTTGACCGTGTGCGACTCCTTTGACCATGTGTGGTGACTCCAGCCCCAAATCGATGGCCAAGCTACTCCACCAACTCTGATCGAAGGCTCCAAGCACTGCCTCAGTCGTTCACTTCTCTAAAGCTCCTCGAGGTAGCTCCGCACACCTCGAAGCAAGCCTACCTTCATTCTAGCAGTCCTCTGCCACTGTAACAAGCATATCCTCCATCCTGACAAGCAAGGAAACCCATTCACCACCTCCGTCGACATCTGCTCCTTCACTGACTCCGAACGACACGCCATGAGCAACTCTGGTCACACCGTGTGAAGATCACCACCATCCCCAACCTCCGGTCACTACTACGCTCCAGATACACATTGTGTCTTCCAAAAGACACGTCATGTCCTATGCCCAGTTCGGCAGCCCTCCTGTATGAAGACATGTCGTGTCCAAATCTAAACACACCGTGTTCAAGGACGTTTCATCAACTTTCCAAGAACCAATGGAACCGGTGAAGCAATCATCCAAATGCAAGCATGACGCGAGCTAATCTTCTGCCCCTGCCTATGTCTCCATGACCCATTTTAGGGTGACTGTGAGCAGGATCTGACATATCAATTCTTCATCTCTCATAGGATCCTCCCTACCCATTTTTCTTGTGAGAAAACTATGAATACTCTGGGGTTCAAGAATGAGGATAAGGGGGGCCTCAAGGACATTGGTATCAAGTATATCTGTTGCACGGTAACAAAAACTTACCCTCACCTTGTCAATGAATTTATGACTGCTCATAAGGTTGAGGAGGACCTAAAGCATAGGCTCAAACCATATGCTTTTATTCATTTCTGTCTTCTCGGTCAGAGCTACAAGATCACCTTCAAGCAATTTTGTGAGCTGTTAGAGTGCCACTACAAGGGTGCTATAGCCTACCCTCTAGATTTTGAAAGTGATGTTTTTTGGAATGAGATCACATATGAGGGGAGACATGACGTCGTGAAGGCCAGGTCGTCTACTATCCATAACCCAATCTTCTGTTACGTCCACCGCCTCCTCAGCATAGGGGTTTTCACTAAGAAAGAAACACAAGGTGTGTGCGGGAAGTAGGATTTGTTCTTTCTGTGGGGTATGGTTTATGATTTCCAGATCAATGTAGGTTATTCCATCCTCACCCAGTTCTTGGACATCAAGAAGATCAAGAAGAGAGAATCTGGGGACATCATGTGTGGTGGATTAATAACTCTCTGGGCCACCAAGATTGTCGTGGACCTGATTGGTCTAGAAGCTACACCAGGAAGGAACATGGTAGACATCCAATATATGATCTCTATAGGGTTGATTACTAGGGTCCCCAATAATGATGCCAAGTTCAAACAATACTTTGAAAATGATCAGTACATAGACCTACCTAACTTGGAGAACATCACTTTGACGAATAACAACAACCGGAAGGTCGACCTTAGTGGCCAAGATGATGATGTTGATGCACCTGAGGATCAAGATACTCCAACACTCAGCCACATAGAGCACCGCCGCCCCCCACCAGCACTCAGACAGTGTATAGTTGGGTGATGTCTGATGTTAGGCATCTTTATGGCTATGTTCAGCAGTTGTTTGACCATCTGGACAGCCGTCTTGATTTGATGGGTGAGTAGTATTCGGTGACACAAGAAATGGTCCAGCGCATGGATATGTGGCATATCTCTCAAAATCACTATCCAATGCCCCATACTTTCTAGCCTCACAAGTAGTAGTCAGAGCCTACTCCACAACCCATGTCGATCGACATTCCCGATGATGTTGATTTGGACAACCAGTTTTTCCCTACTGGTCATGGGGGTGCTGGTTCTTCTTGCTGATATCTCATATGGTAGGTAATTGATTGCTTCTTCCTTAGGTTTGATTAATGTAGTTAGGACACTGTAAATTTCAAGCTTAGGGGGGTGCAACCGGCCTATAATTTAGTTGTAGTTGTTTAGTTGTTTTGTTGTGTTTCATTTTCTAGTTCTCCAGTTCATGTCTTTAGTTTCTATTTTTAGTTTTTGCTTTTCTCTTGGCAAGTTTAGTATGATGTGAGGATCATTTTATGTAATGAACTGTCTTTATTCACAAGTTTGAACTATCTTGTCCTGCCTCATCAGAATTATCATTTTAAGAAATTATAAAAGAGCATGCATGAAGCAAATGAAACTTTATGGTCACCAACACGTGTTTAATTTTAGATTTATGTTTGTAGCCTAAATTTTCATCTTTACCATCCTGGATTGCCTAATACATGTAATTGGTAACAAATTTTGTGAATATGTCAACATTGCGGCACTATTCACAACATGGGATGATTTTGCCAAACTTTTAGTGATTTTACAAGCACCCCTTTTCGATGAAAATTTTTTAAAACAAATGAATGGAATCTAAGTGATGTTACAATTTGGTTAACTCTCTTTTGTTCTGGGAAAAATAATTGAAACTCTTGACCAATTTAACTTTCATTATGGTTCACTTCACATTAGTTATCCCATAAAAGATGATTGAAACCGCCCACATGTCATACTAACCTAGTGTAAGTCTGATATGACCACGACGGTTAGGTGATATATCCTAAAAAGAGGGTAAAACACCCCAACCGGCACTCCTTGTTTGCATAACCCTACATTAGTAGTCGAGTTTCAGAACCCCCAATCCAATATCATATCTTTCAGGAAAATAAGAAGAGAGAGCTAAATTTTTCTAACATTAACTAAGATTCCATCATATGCATCTGTTATAGCTGAAAGTCTAGTTGCAACTCACTGATTGTTTGGCTTTGTCATCCAAACTCCATTTAGTTTTGCCTAGTTGACTACTTCATTTAATGTGTTATCATCCTTGTTGAACTTAATTTTCTTTCTTGGATGTCTGAACTGAAATCAAGGCTATGAACATGAACCTGGTGATTATGGTTGGTTTGGCCTCTTTTATATCTTCCATTTCATTTGATCTATACATGAGCTTTGCAATTCCTTCATTTGTGTTCTATGCTCTTTTTTCTAGAGGACAACTGATATTTCAAGCTTAGGGGGATTTAATGTGCGCATTTCATATCTACTTTTTGCACACATCCACACACAAATTCAGTTCATTTTGCCTTCCATTTAGCCTCTAATCATACTTAACTTGCCATTTTTAGCTATTTTACTTGTTGTGTGATGTTGTTCATAGGCACACATTGAAAATGATAAATTGAAGATAGTCCAACACAAATCCGACCTCAGTTGGACCTCCTTTTGAATTACAGTAGATTTAGAGTTCATCCTGAAGAAACAGCTCTGAACACGATGTGTCTTTTATAAGATACGACGTGTAACTTTCCATAAAGGCTCACTCAATAGAGAACATGTCGTGTGCTATTAAACACACGGGTGTGTAATATTCCAATGGCTTGATGTCTGAATTACAAAGCAAAAGATAGGACATGTCCTTACTGAGACACGGCGTGTCCACACATTCAAAGGCTGACTCCAACTTGCTACCAACGCACACGGGCATGTATTTAATCGAACATGACATGTGCCTTATGCCCAGATTGACCCCAGTAGCAGCTACACGATGTGTCTCTATGAGGACATGCCATGTACTTTTTACACAGCAATAGTTAATCAACAAATTACATGATGACACGCAACTTGTCTCCTCAAATGTGTCTTCACCAGTTTCAACAGAAATCAGCAGCAACCGCCCCTCGTTTTAAAACATGAGTCCAACCTTTTGAGGCAGTTATCACTTTCCATTTGTAACACCTTTCATTTAAGAGAAGTTCAAGGGAAAAAGGAGGGTGATTTTGGGGTGGAAGAAGAGGTTTCTTGAGAAAGAACCTCCATTCTACTTATATTCTTCACCATTTCTTCTCCAAAAGGTGCAACAGAGCTTTTCTTCTCACTCAAGCTTCTCAGGTGGGAGGATTGTCCGAGTTGAAGCATCTCTAAGGGTGTAATCTCATCTTCTATCTGGAGTTCTACTTCTCCTTGACTACACTTTTGGTTCCTTTAGCTTTTTATTTTCTTAGCTATGCAAAACTCTAAAAATTCTTCTATGTGCTTGTGTTTCTCCATTATGTGCGAGTAGAACCTTCTTCTTGGGCATGGGAGAGTAACTCCCATGCCATTTCTCATGTGAAATCAAAATTTATATTGAATGCTAGTTAATTTGCTTCTCCTTGTATGCCTACGGTGTTTATTAGCTTGTATGCTTGGCTGGCCACCTTTTATACATGTTTTATGCTTCTTTGTTCCTCCAAAGAACGCACGAAGGAGTAGGGAGTAGGACCTATGGAAATATGATGCTAACCACGGGAGTAACTGGAGAATGTTGAGGGTTCATGGTTGTGTTTAAAACTAAGCATAGACATGGTAGTGTTATGTGAAGTTGAGAACCATCTCATGTCATTGGAGGTGCATGACGATGACAACCTCCTTATGAATTGATGACATACTTTAATTTCATTATTACATATGATGTGATGGTGTGGCTATGAAATTTAATGTCCAAATCCCTTAAATTTTGAATTGAACCTTTAACTTAAGCTCTTTTGTTGTTACTCATCTTTTAGATATCTGTAATCAAACTCAACCTTTATAATATGACTTAGATTAATGAAAGTTAATGATTTTGTGACTAGCTAACCTATCTCCTCATGTTTGACACTCGACTACAATTGGCCCCATACACTTGCGGGTGATAAGCAAGTTGAGACTTTATTTTAAAACTCTAATAGTTGCATTTCCTCGATCACATCTAAAAATGGGATATCTAAGTGCAGTTTCTTTACAGCCACCATGAACTTCTCATATCTCTTCTTTAAATGAGCTTTAATTATTTTGCAAGGGAACGAGACTCTTGGTGCATATGGACTTTTTTGCATAAAGAAATCTTCAGTGGGGTCCGACTTCTTGCCCTTTGCATCTTTCTCTTTCTTGTCATTTTCTTCATCCTTGTCTTCCTTTACTAGTTCTTCTCTTTCAAATTCCTCCTCTAAAACAATAGGCTTAGTCTTCGTATCGATCACCTTTTCTTTTTTGTTGTGAATTCCTTCTTGATGTTTTTCTACAACTTTCCCCGACCGAAGAGTATCCATCTTTGCAATTTCTATGTTCGACGGGATATTCCCTGGGGGATTCTCCACAAGTTCTGCCAGCTGGGATAACTATTGATCAATCTATCTTTTATGAGTTTGCATGTCAACCATCTGAGTTTGCATCGTGGTTAACACTCTTGAGTTTGTGATAGCACTCTGAGTAATCTGATTGTTTACCAAAGCTTGCCTTTTTGCAAAATTGAACAGTTGAGCTATCATGTCACGTTGGTTGTTATCGTTGGTTTGCTTTTGACTCTGGTTTTGTCCTTGATTTTGATGGCTCACATTTTTGCTTTGATATTGACCTTGATAATTGTTCTTGCTTGATTGGTAGCTAGTAGTTCTGGTATACCGAGTTGGTCCACTTTTTTTCTCAAATCCTAGGGGTGGTTTAGACAAACTACCCAGTTGATGAGAGTTCTCGACAACGTCTTTGTTGCCATAATTAAATCCCAGATGGTCTGAATGTTTGAAATTTGCATAAGAGATGTTTTCTTTTCTTCTTCACTTTCTTCTAGGTGTGTATAGATACAAATGTCAATCCCATGTCCTCCTTCATCACATGTGACACACTTAATGACTTTATCAATAGGTTTCTTGCTCTTACCTCTAGTGTCTTTTAGTTGTTTGACATTTGTGGAAAACTTCTAAATTTGAGATATGATGGTTTCTATGGCTTTGTCTTCAAATGAAGGCCCTTCAGAACCAACCTTCTTGGTTGTGCCTCTATCACTTCTCTCATACTCCATGCCTGGTTATAGTACAGCCATGTCGTCGATGATCTTCGTAGTTCTGCTCAGCTTCTTTCCAAGAAAATCACTTTCAGTGACTGCATTCAGCGAGGTCCACTCCATGGGATTCAACCCATTGTAAGATGTTTTCACCAGAAATCCTTTGTGGTAATTATGGTGAGTATAGTCCCTTTGATATTCCTAATATCATTGCCAAGCTTCATGAAGGTTCGGTCCAGACATTTGCATGAAGGAAGTGATCTTTTGCCTATTTCGAATTGTCTTCTCAGTGGGGTAGAATTTAGTAACAAAAGCATTAGCAAGGGGTCTCCATCCATCTATGGATTGGTGAGGTAGATTAAGGTACCAAGATAGAGATTTATCTTCAAGAGAGAAAATGAATCCCTTGCAATACATGACTTCTTGAGGCACTCCCCCCATCTTTATGGTATCGCAGATGTTTTTGAAGGCATCAAGATGATGGTAGGGGTTCTCATTCTCCGAATTCCCTCAGAAAGGCTTGTTCTGGATCATTGAGATGACATTAGGTTTTAGCTCGAAATTAGTTGCATTGAAGTGTGGGATGATGATTGGGCATCTTGACTCATTAGTTTCGGTGGCAACCAATTTCCTAAGTGTTTTATCTTCTTCATCATCTTCCTCTTTGATGCTATTGTGATCACATTTGCGATCATGATGATTCCTTCTGTGCCTTTTGTTGTGGTGGTGGTGGTGCTCGTGATGGTGTCTCTCCTCTTCTCATCACTCTTCACGATCCTCTTTGTCGTGGTGATGACCGCCAGAGTGACGTTCGTCCCGTTCTTCTTTGATTTTTGGAGGTGGACAATTATGTTGGTCGCTTGCATTTCGATCCTCCCCGGTAAGGCTACCATCTCTACGAGGTGGCATGGTGTCATAAAAAGTGGGTGAGGTTTTGATTAAATCTTCTTCCCTTCAGGCTACCTAAATAGATCCCACATTGAAGTTAGAAAACTAGACGTGCAAAATGAAATATTCTAAGAAATCTAGACGTTGCAGATTTAGAGTTTTTTGTAGTCAAGCTTATTGCTAAGCTTGAGGCAACGGTGCATAGTGAGTAGACTCGTGTTCTCAATAGTACTGTTTTTCCTTGTCCCTGGAAACAACACAAAAAGTTGACCGACCTAAATCACACATCCAAAATGGAGCAAATCTAGAGTATTCAAACTCTTAGATTTTAACCCAACACTCAGACCCCCACAACTATTATATAGGGTTTGTTGTAGAAGATCGGGGTCAAACCACGGGGACAAGGTTGGTATGTTCTAGGAATGTAGAGCCTCAGACTCAAATACACCAAACGGAAAGGGTAGAATAAGGCGGTGTTCCCAAAGGAACTATTTCACTCCAAACAAAATAATAAAAGCAAAGAAAAAGAAACAAAAATAGGAGAATAAAATCAAATAAGAAATGATGTAACCAAAATATGGAAGGGAACTTGGATTGGGTTTCACCTACTAAGATCTCTCACCAACCTGCAATACTCACATCCTTTTGTACACCCTTAGAAAGATCACAAGAAATCATCATATATGCCTATTTCCTCCTCTCTTGAGCTTAGGATAGATCTAGATTATAAGGTTGTCTCTCTCTCAAGATGGAAAACAAACAATCATAAAGCAAACTATATGACCATTATCTTTGGCATTCCAACAGTTTCATGCATTCATGCAATTCCATAACACTTAGATAACATTAATACTACTCTTTCGAGGCATTAACAATCAAACTTCACAACATGGTAGATAATCATGCAAGTGAAGCATTAAGAATAAGAGTATGGAGATAATCCTTGCTAGGAGCATATACATATTTAAAAGGATGTAAGTATATACATGTTGGGAGAGCCTTAGTGGCTACTCCCAACCCAAGTAAGGTGTTTAGTCACACATGTTAACATATAGCATAACGGCGTTACAAATGCATAGATACATCAAGAATAATGAAGAGGGGAAGATACAACGTGGAGAAGATAATAGATCTGAAGAAAGAAGGAGGTGATACACCAACAGTAGTTCTTTAGATCTAGATCTAGTGTGGACGTGGAAGATGGAAACTCCTTCTCTTGAAGAAGAGGATGGTAGACCTTCCCTCTCCTCCAACTTTCATCTTTGGAGATCCAAGACCTATGGAGACAAACGAGAATGGCTCTGGAGTTTGGCAACACTTCGTTTCTCTTATTGATCCCCTCCTTTTGTGTGTGGAGTCGGGGGCCTATTTATAGGCATTGCCCACCAACTTAACATCCTTTTGTGGTTGTGATGCATGTCTCAATCGTGACCCTTGTCACGGACGTGGTGATAAGTGTTGTTACGACCGCAACTCCATCAGAGGTCATTAGGCGGTCGCAGTTGTGGTGACATTCTTGATCGCAATTGTTTCTTCTATCTGGTACATGACCCCATCTCGGTCGTGACTCCCTCTCTTTGTCAACATCATCAACTGTGGCTACAGTGAATCATCATGGTTGTGATTAGTGTCGCGGTCACGACATGAAATTGTTGATTGTTGGATTTGTCTCAGTTGAGACATCCATGGGCCATAGTGTCACGTTCGCACCATGGTATGAGCTTGCATGGAGTGGGAAGGGGTATCAAATCTAGATTTTGTCCAAAGATATTCAAATAAACATAAAATTCATAAAAGGGATGCTAAAATAAGAATAAAACATATGCAAAAAGTTTACAAAATGAGATGTTATCAACTCTCCCAAACTCAGAGTCTAGCATGTCCTCAGACTAACAGATAGATTAAAATTACTGAATGATGATCTATATATGATTTCTCTCATTATGAACATACCATTACCAAATTATTCCATCCTTATAGAAAAAACCTTTGCGTTAGGCTTGGTTCACTTCCTATACTTCCATTTCCCCCCTTTTGTTTCCAGAGTTTCTTGACTTTGCACCCAATCCACAACCTTTTGTAGTAAAGGACTCTCCTTCACAATGACTTTTGTGCCCTAAGTTTCTGGCTATACTTGTAAACAGTTCCACTAAGGGGTAGCTTTCACACACTACCTTTATTTTGGTCGAGCCTAAGCTATTGTGTTTGGGTAGGTCAGGCTTTTAGTGTTTTCCTACACCCCTCAGTATCCCTTAACCATGGGCTTTCATAAAGGCAGTATTGCCCAAATGGGCCCTAATGCAATGTCAAGTGCTCATGCGAGGGTTTCCTTGGAATGCATGTGGGTATAACTCGGCTTCAGGATTCCACTTACGGGCATGACATATCTGCATTCATGAGTGCAGCAATACACCGGCCGTGTGGAATTCTTCGGTATCTTTTTAGGCACACTCTCTTGAATTTTTTTTCTTTTTAGCTTTTCATTCTACTCTCAAGCTTGGGAAAGGGTTTGGCAGAATTTTTGGGTGGCCAAGACTCTTTTCATCCCAAAGCAGGGATAATTAAATTGGAAGGGTAGATGTTTCCTTCTTGTGGGAGATGTATACTTTTTAGCTAGTACTTTTGGACTAGGAAGATTGGTCAGGAGAGTGGTGGGTAAAGTACTCTTTATTTACAGGGGTTCCATAGATTTAGGGGTGTTCTTCCTCCTTTACATAACATTTTGGTGTAAGAATGGAGTAAAATTGTATTGTTGTGTCCTTCTCTTTTTATGTGAACTAGTAGCTCATTTGCACCACTATAGCAATGATTATGTTAAAATTTAGCAAGAGGACAAACAAGTTTGAGAAGAGGGAAAGTTAAATCACATAGAGAAATGTCAAAATTGTGAATTATATCAAGAGTTTGTTCAAGATGGTTCAAAATTTTCAAAATTTCCTACTGTGCAAGAGGTAAAAGTAAGAATGTATACAAGTGGAAATTAAACTTAAGTGATAAAATTGTACCTTCCATGCCCATTTATAACTCCTCCCCCAAACTTATCATTCACTCTATCTTGGAGTGTCAAAAATGAAGGTGTAGGTATAAACGGGCTTATTTTATGGTTGTTGGCTTTCACTAAATGCCCATTTTGATTGTAGGAGCATGTTGGCGTATATTCCACGAAGTGTGTGATATTGTTCATGATGCATGCTTTCAACCTTCATATTCATCAAGGCTAGGGTTGTCTTCCAACCCAAGCAGTAGAATTTGCAGTCATTGGATAAGTGCACTTGTTGGGAACTCCTCTGGTGGAATTGTGTCTTTTTGAAGTCTTTTCCCTTTGTGTGCTTGTATCCCTTCCCATGATTGCGGATCATCTCGATGATTGTTTCGGTGCATGTGTCTACTTTTTCTCCTATAGGTGTCTTCACCGTAGTCATATTGGTGTGTTTGTTCAATGTGAAGGCTGAATCTAAGCTATTATATAGAATTGTGGTCTTCGCTATTACATTGACCACCAGAAGAGTCCAATGGTTATCATGCAGAATAGTCAGGAATATATACTCTGGAAAAGAGTTTGTCAGACATTGTTGCAAGCGTTCTTTTTGCCCAACCTTTTGTTCTTGAGTATATCATCAATGAGCAAGAAGTATGCCATGTACACATTATTCATGTTGTCTCCCAACAAATATTGATAAGCAGACATAGCATTTACTGATAGGTATCCTCCTGTTTTCATAGTATCATGGAGGTCATATTTTAGTACACATATTCCCTCTCGTTTGAATATTACCTCTCCTAAGGTATCATCTTCCTTCAAACAATTTGTCATCAACTATAAAGATTCCAATGATAGGCCTTCACAAGCCCATCTATCGAAGTTCTAGAAAGTAGGCTCTATCTCCCCTGTTGGCCATCTGGCTTGATTTTAGGCATATCATCTTCGTTAATTTCTCCCTCTTCAGGCTCATTGATAGCAGGATCTTCTTGCTCTTTCTCAGTTGTGGGGGTGACTTCTTTCTTGTCTGTAACTTTATTTTGTTGTTCTTTATTTTGAGTGGAGTCTATATGTTGACTGTCCGACCCCCACCCTTCTTTCCAAGCAACTGCCCTAGCTAGTTCATCAGGATTGATCCATAAGGTCTTTAGCTTTTCTCGCCATGTCTTCTTTTTAGGCTGGGGAATTCTTGTGTGAAGCCTACGTGATATCACGTCTGAAGGCATCGCCGGATCGTTGAAGAAGTAGTGATCATAGATCATTTCCATAGTGTAGACACCACATAGGTTGTGTAGATCTTCATTGCATAGGTCTTCTGGTGGAATTCCCTTGTTGATGGCTTCCGTAATTCATAACACAATGAAAGCACAATCTCATGTCCCTACCTCTTCCTGAGGTACCTTCTTATAGATAGAGATTTGTTTTCAGATTCCTTGGTGGTGGTCTCCTACTATTTGGATTGCATGTTGTAGACGTAGCGGTACCTTTAGGATATCCATGGCTTCCTTACTTTTGTAGATCAGGGATGTACTATCCAACTCAGTGACACAGTAGTCATATACTTTGGTGCAACACTCATATAGATTCACAATTATTAGAGCCCAGTGCTTGACCATTTTTATAGGTAAGATTACAAATTGGGTTTCTACCTTGTTCATAGCTCGTTGCAGTTCTTTGACATATTTAGAATTAAACCTTTGATTGAATAGGTTCCTTGCCAATTGAGTGGTGCCATTAAATAGTGGTTGCACCTTGTCAGTGTGAAGGAACTCGTCAAGCAATGTAGCATAGATCACTTTAAATAATTTCTTGTGAGTTCGTGCTCTCTTCAGAAAGACTCCTCTGAAGTGTTCCCTAGTCAGAGGCCTTTCTTTGTTATGATACAAGATGTCTGTGCCTGGGAGGTTTTTGTCTCACACATCTGCCAGGACATGGACATCCCTGCACGTTATTCTTGAGAGTGAGGCCATGTCCATATCCACCATCTTGCATGGGAGAGGTGGAGCAACACTCAACTCTTCTTACTCAGCAGGTGGACTTTTCTTTTTGTCTAGTTCTTTGATAAATAAAAAATCAAGGCCACCTTCATCATCTTCAGAAGTTCCTTCTCTTGCTACTTGGATTGGTGAGGTTGGGGCAGTAGGAGTAGGGATCAGCTCTTTAGTGTTCTCCTTCACCTTTGGCTCTACTTGTATTGCATTTTTGGCAGTAATTTTTGTAATGGACTCCTCCAGGAGTTTGTTTGCCTCTAATGGAAACTCGAGTATTGCTTTGCTGAGTGCAACTAAATCTGCGGCCATGTTACTGTCATAAATGGCATTGTTGTGTGCATTGTGTGATGGTTCTTGGAGGTAGTGTCATAGATATCCATGGTGATGTTCATTTCATCCAGGTTTTATTTATATTTGTTATCTCGCTAGACATCAACTTATCAGAAGTTGTGGTCTCCTCTCTGACAATGCATTTGTTTTGGTGCTCTTCAAAGACTGTCTCATCTTATGTTGGGCAAAAGTTCGAATCAAACTCTTATAATTATGTGTTGGTCTTGTTCCCATCAACACCTTGTGGTTCTTTAGGTTGAGGTGGCGACTCTATTGTGGTTGGATCCTCCCTTTAGGCGGGCTTTACATTTGTGCTTTCATCTTTGGGGGATGAGGGTGCACCTGCTCCACCTACATAGTCATCTTTGTGATCTATGCTTAAAGGGGTTGAGGAAGCGTGAGATGTGGAGGGGCTGGTCAGATACCTTGACCTCTTTTTGTTTCTCTAGTTTTCCGACTCCTGGATCTTTGCTGCTATTTCTTTTCACTCTTCATCTAAACACTGGCATTCATTCTTTAGGTCCGGCAATGCTTCCTCGTGCCCCTTTTGTATCATTTCTTTGTCATCCAGCATGTTGTCCCTCTCTTTCTTGAGTTCTGCCATTTCTTTCGATATCATCTTGATAGCCCCCATCATCATCGCTTGGTTATTGATCACCTCTTGCATTAACTAAGGAAGCAATTCGGTCTTTTCATTCAAACTTTGTACCTACATTGTTAGTGTGCACATGCTAAAGGTGATATGGAAATTAGATTCAAAATATTGTTTCATTTGTACCCACATGGCATCAAATCGATGCCTTAATACATCACCAAAAGTTTTTGGGTGTTGTTGTTGTTCGGCTTCTGGAATTGATGGTGTTGTTTTTGCTACTTCAGGGATAGGTTGTGGAGGTTGTGCGGGTTCTTATACACTTTTCTTTTTGCTTTAGGTACAAGTTGTGTGTGTGCTTCTTTTTCAGCGCATTTTGCTTGTGCAGTGGCTGATGTGTTTTGGTTGCACAGTCACTTCAAGATACACCAACAATACTTCTTCATATCTAGATCTGGTTCAGATGTGGAAGATAGCAACTCCTCTCAAAGAAGAGAATGGTAGACCGTCTCTCTCCTCCAACTTTTGTCTGCAGAGATCCAAGTCCTATGGAGATGAATGATAATGGCTCTGGAGTTTAGTAGCACTTCATTGTTCTTGATGATCCCTTCCTTTTGTGTGTAGAGTCGAGGGCCTATTTATGGGCATTGCCCACTGACTTAACGTCATGTCGTGGTTGTGGTGATAAGGAATTGTTGTGAACACAACTCCATCAGAGGTCGTCAGGCGGTCATGGCCGCGGCGACATTCTTGATCGTGATTGTTTCTTCTATCTGGGACGTGATCCCATCTTGGTCATGACACCCTCTATTGGTCAACATCCATTACCGCAGCCACAGCAGATCATCACAGTCGCAATTAGTGTCACAGTCACGGCATGAAACTATTGATCATTGGCTCTATCTCGATCGAGACATCCATGGGCCATAGCATCACAGTCTCTACATGGTATGAGCCTGCATGGAGTGGGAAGGGGTATCAAATGTAAATTTTGACCAAAGATAATCAAATAAACATAAAAATCCATAAAAGGGATGCTAAAATAGGAATAAACATATGCAAAAAGTTCACAAAATGACATGTTATCAGCCTCAAGATCAACCCTTCTAAAAGTGAAGTCATTTTTAGTAAAGAAGCTCATTATGTCGATTTAAACAAGATCCTGAACTTCAATCTAGCTAAGCTACCTTCTAAGTAATTAGGTGCCCTGCTGGTTATTGGCAATATTAATAGATTAGCCTATGCTCCTCTGCTTGACAAAGGTACAAGCAAACTAGAATGTAGGAAATCTAGATGTCTCTTAATGGTAGGTAGTCTTGAGCTCGTTCATTCAACTCTTAGCACTCTATACCTTCACTGCTGCAACTTTTTGCCCATACCCAAGTCTACAATGGATGATATTGAAAAACTCTATCAAATGGGGAAGGAAGGAGAACAAATCCTAGCTTCATCTTATCAAATGGGAGAAAGTAACTATACCTAAGAATGAAGGTGGTCTTATCATAAGGAAAATTGAAGACGTGTCTCTAACCTATCTTCTTCTAAATGGTTGGGACATTGATAGCAAAAAAGACTCTCTTTGGGTCAAATGGATCAATGGGATATATCTATCAGAATCTTCATTTTGGTTTATTTCTGTTAAATATGTCTTGGATGTTTTCTAAAATTTTGAGTTGTAGAACCATTCTCCTCGATCATACCACTTTCAAGCCTAGAAATGGAAGTAAATTCAAATTATGGTTGGATCCTTGCATTCCAGGGAAGCACTTTCTTAGAGAAAAAGTGGGTGATGACGTTGTAATCAAGCTGGGCTTGCCTTATAACTGTGATATGAGCTATATTATTTTCATTAACAATTGGAATATTCCCTCCTCCAGAAACAACAAGAAGTTGGCAGACTTCTTATTGACTTGTCCCAGCCCCAGTGAAGATGATGATATTATTTTGTTTTACAACCAAGAGCACCCAAAACTTAAATTGGTTTGAGATTCTAGTAGAATAAAATATAGAACTCTTGACCACTTTGAATGGGTATGTTCTGCGAAAGCTCCTAATAGATATCACATTCTTATGTGGAAAGTCATTCCCAATAAGTTACCAACCTCAGATTATTTGAGGGGGTATTTAGACTCCATCTATGTGATTCTTATGTAGGTGTGACTATGAGGACACAGATCACATTATCTTTTCATTTTCTCTCACCAAATCTAGGTGGAGTTATATTGCTTCTGAATCTCATAATGGTTGCATTCTTGTCTCTTGGGTAGATCTCACTCAGTTCAAATGCCATAGGCTTGTCCTTTTCTCCATGTGTGCTTGTTATAATATCTAGCGGGAGAGAAATCTTCAGGTTCATGAAGATAAAGAAAGAAGCTACAATGATGTTTGGAATATCATTAAGGTAGATGTGAGCCATTTCTTGGCCTGATGATACTTTTTTTCTACCACATTTCTGAAAGTTTTGTTTTGATTTGGAGTTATACTTTTCACCTAGAAGCCTCTGACCTCACGAGCTAGATTCTTTGATCCTTGGTCCCTAAATTTTTCCATGGTGTTTCTTGTGGCTGGTGGAGTTTGATATAGTCGTTGTTTTTCTGTATAGATACTTCCTTTGATTCCTTATATAGTCTTGTATATTCCTTCCTTTGCCTTTTGCTCTTATGACAGCATGCGTGTTGTGTATTTTCTTTTTTTGATAGAGCCATTTAGGTGTCTCTCTCTTTCTCCCCTCTATATTGTTTCTTTTTTACTTACCCAAAAAAGAAGAAAAAAAAAAGCAATAGGGGTTTGATCGACCAGAAATAAGATAGAAACTTTAAGAAATTTTCAAATTAGAGATAGAACTAGGTCTTGATTATATTTTTATTACATTCCTCATTTTTTTGATCATTTTTTCATGAATTACATGCTATCATTGAATTATTCTACTATTTTTAGCTTTTTTGCAATTTTAATTCAATTCAACCAATCACAAGCTGCCACCTAGGCAGCGCCCCCTGGTCCTTTTTTCATCTAGGCTGGGATGACCAGTGGGCTCGTGCCACCTATGATGGGTGCGCTAGTGTGGATCGCATACGCTGGGATGAAAAGAGAGAGGAATGAACTAATATGCCCTTACCTTAATAGAAGACGAGGCGGGGGCTGAAGAGTAATTTCCTCTGAGGTTATCTTCTACCTCGACTCGCCTCTTCTCATGTGAGTTGGTGGTCACCCAGTAGTTGACCTTAGGATCCCTCAAAGCAACATGCGAGGGTACCAGGGCCATCGTCGTGCTCCCACGAACTCGATAATGTTTTCAATGGCTCAAACACTAGTCAGAGTTGATGGGATGACAAGGGAACAACTCTAGCAAGATCACAAAGAGGGGTAGAGGTGGAGGGAGAGAATGAAAAAGCAACTGAGGGTAGGGAAAGATGTGCAAGATCGAGTAGAGCCTCACAAGACAAAGTGTGGTCTCACAAAGGGTCTACGGCCCCCTATTGATACTCATCCATGGCGGCAGAGTTGCTCTTGGGATCATGAATTGGGAAAAGCTTCTAAAGCCCTCCAAACTAGGCAAACCCTAGGGTAGGGGAGTTAGTCTAGGCCTCATGAAGCTGATGAAGAGATTTCCCAACCTGTTCCTGCATTAAATTGCGAGGAGATCGGTTTGGAAATCTCTATTCACCTGCTCCTTTTCTTATTCATCACGATCTTGGTGACGATCTTTGGATCGTCAGATTCATATCTAACAGTTGGCATGGCACACAACATATCCAATTATCCTAATATGAAAAGGATTTTCATGACATTTAATACAAATCCATGTTAAACTATTCACTTTAGGAATTCTAAAAATTCCATATCTCTTAATCCTTAACTCCTTTTAATCCTAAATTTTAAGGGGAAGTCTTTAATGAATTTATCTGAGTGTAGGAAAGGTTTGAGGCCAAAAGTCAAAAATAAAATATACTTTTCTTAGTATTCAAGTGTTCCTATTATAAGGCATATTTAGGTATGAAATCTATTCTTTTTCCTTTCTACTTTTCCCATATTATTTATTTTGCTTACCTTTCTTATTAGGAACCATGTGAAAATGAAAACCAACTACTAGTGCACTTTCAAACCACTTTTCTAGAGTATTCAACACAATTCTCAAAAGTACATTATTTATTGCCCATTATCTTTTGCATTGTTCTTAATATTGAATATCATTTTCTTCCATTTTCTCTTATATCCATTATTGGACTAATAAAAATAATAAGAACCACGAAATCCATAGTAAAGGAAAATTTGCAAAAGAAAATCATACTCTTAAACAAAGTACACCAAATTTCAAATGCATCCTTTTTATTGAGATGATTGCATTTCAACTAAGTAATATACAAGTAAAAACTAGGTTATAACAGCTCTACTCAGGCCATCTCTTGTTCTATTTTTTTATTTGTATACAAGTAACAAAGTCAAATATAGAAAGTAGATTCAATGGATTAAAATTTTATTAGTGCTAACTATGTTATTATTTTAGTTACATTTTTGTTTAATTTGATTAAATGTAAGTGGGGTTTTAGATAAAACTATTTTTGTAATTTGATTAAACGTAACTAGAGTTTCAATACCTATATTGATATCAATTGGAGAAATTATACTTGTATAATTATTTTATAATTGAAATTCATGTATCAAGTGTTTGTATATTTTGTTATATGAATGACTTAAATTGATATGTGAATGGCCTAAATTAACTTGATTTAGAATAAAATTGTTAAGTATTTACCTAAACTTCTATTAGCCAAGAAACCTATCTGAGATTTACTCATTAGGAGTAAATATTGGATAGTCCCTAGTTTGGGACTGTTCTTGAACAAGACAATGGTTGGGCATGAAGATACCATATGATGTGATATATGGACATGATTGTCAGATATGGGGCAACACATTAATTAAATACAAAATATAATATATGTATATATATATATATATAGTCTTGATGATCATAAGTAAATAGTCTCATTTGATAATATGAAAATATCAAACTTTTTAATTATATATGTCATTCTCTTTGCAGGTTATTGATATGAAAAGGCCCTATATAATAGAACAACTAGATGAGATACATGAACAATGGGCACAAGCCTTCGTTAAGGATGTGAACTTTGAATTTTATTGGGATAAAGATTGAGTTTTCTAAACTTTGATATCATTATTCTATATATATGTGGTGCTTATGAATTCTTACAACTTTAAATTTGAAGCAAGTAAATTATTGGTGCATATATGAATAATGAATATATATACATGTGTGTGGATGTGAAGATGAATGAATACAATGAGAAATGTGTTTCTACATGTCATGAGAATGGAATTTCTACATGTGATGAGAATGGAATTGGTGCATGTGAATGAAGTATCATGTGTGTGAATGAATGTGAAGACGGATGAATATAATTATGTTTGTACATGTGATGAGAATGGAATTAGAAAACAGATCTTGTATGTTGGTGGATTTTATTTGTTATTACATTATCTGTAGGCTTATTGGCATGTTGTTAAGTTGAACACATGATGGAACTTGTAGTTTAGAACTTCAATTCTAAACAACACGTCCTACATCCTAGTGAACATCCAGACAGTAGGTCTACAGACCTGCTATTTTAAAAAAACTTAGTCATCAGTTAAGACAAAAAAACCATCATTGTTGGTATTTGTCGTCAATTTTAGGCCCAAAAAATGACATTAAAGGACTAAACTAAAGCAGTCGTGCTGGATAGCACAGTCATAGTCGTCAGTTTCTTCTAAGACACCGTCATTGTATCTCTTAATCATTGGTTGTATGTTACATAACTGGCGGCTTAGATGCAAAATCAGTGTTAGTTTGATTTGTAAACAATGACTTGGGAACATTTATAGTTACAAATGTGACCTTCTACAGCTTTATGACATCAGGTTTGGTTCCTAAACCAACGTTCCAGACTCCAACTTGTGTCAATTTCTTTTATCATAGCAACCAAGGTTGGATCTCCATCGTTGGTTTGTGTGTCCCCAAATAATGCACGTCTTAGACATGTGATTGTAGTGTCTTCCACTTAGATATCATTCAGAAACCGAAGTTATAGGGTCATTTTAACTGACGCTAGAAGTATTTTTTTGTACTAGTGTTACTTTTCACATATTGTTAACAGTTGAATTGTTGGGAATCCTCTATATTTATAGTGATATTAAATATATTTTTGTACAAAGTTGGGATGACTAAGTTATGTTGATTTTTGTGTACAAACTTATGATGAGGATAATTGACCGTGTTATATTTATATACAAAATGGACACAAACCATGTAAGAAACTTTTTGTTTGTTGATTGTTTCTTCACTACTAATATTTTAGTTTTCACATTATTATCATATTGTTAAGAAATTAAAATGTTTAGATCTTCCATATTATTTATATATAAATATATATATAGTGAAGTTGGAATACACTCGAGTGTACTGGAGACAAGTTACACCTCAATTATTTTCCATCATAAAGCAATTATTAAAAAAATTTGAACCATTGATCTTCTTAAATATCTTAAGAACATCCTACATAATGGACACTTATAGGTCAAACATCTGAAGAGGGAAAAAATCATACATTTCAAATTAGTTTTGTGTGTCCATTTTTTTGTCCTTGGATGAGTGACTTACACTCATCATAATGGGCTCAAATTTTACATGGAGCCTATTAATATTGTAATAATGAAGATCAATGGATTATATTTTGCAAAAATATGGCCTAGATAGGCAAACACCATTGAGGTGTATGGTGCAATCTATACACTCGAGTGTATTCTAGCCTGACTCTCTCTCTCTCTATGTGTATATATATATAAAAGCATGCCAACCAACCTCTTCCTAGTCTTCCCCATCCAAGGTTTCTAGTAACACCCCAATTTTCTAAAATGTATCTATTACTGATTAAAAGTTTGATTATCATTGGGACGTCAAAAAAATAATAATAGTTGCATAAAATAAATTTTATTGAATCAATACTGGATAAAAAAAAGTAACATTTCTCGTGTCTCAAGTTCCACAATATAAAATTTTAATTTTTAACTAAGCTAAAGTAGTACATGAATTTTATGCTAATAGAAAAATTGAACTAAATGTTATAGAATAGTTGGCAATCCACCACAGTTAAACTCCTATCATCCATGAGATGTATGCTCATTGGTTGTGACCCCTTATTCTTTCCTCATGCTGACATCACATTCCCAACCATGCATGTAATAAAAACCACATTAGAGTAAGCGACATTGAGTATTGTTATAATAAAAATTATATTTTGGCTTCCAAAAATGAAACTAATTGAGCGTTAGACTTATGTTCAAAAATTATGATCTTAGTGTTTATTATAGTGTCCTCTACCCTTATGCACTAGTTGTTCTCATAAGGCATGTAGACTCAACTGATTTCCACTTGATGTCATGATTTACACCTAACTACCATTATGTATGCTCCAATGGAGCTCATGATTGCACACACTAAACTCATAGGGCTTGAAGGCTCAACATTAACATGACGTAGATAAAATAATACAATCAATTACATGATTCTTCATTAACTTGGGATAACTTTTCTTCAATTGTTCATATGATCATGACATGGATTCTTGAAATAACATTGAAATTATAATAGTAATTCAATAACTTTTAGGGAGTATTTAAGCAAGTAATATTCAACCTAAAGTAGATAATTATGCATATAATTATCTTGATCATCCTGATAATCATAGGGCAATGAAAACCAATACTAAATACTGAATGTGCATGGATCTAGTTAAATAAGCTAGTGGGAGTTCTAGATCAACCTTCATGTAACCAAATCTAATTACCTACACCAAAAACCAATATACATTGTATTGATTCCTAGATAAATTTAGGGTTGATTAGGGTTTAGGTGTTCTTAGGGATATGTTACGGGTTGTGAAGGAATAAATTGGTTACTTGATCTAATTCTCACTAATCTACATGTAACGAATAATATGTTGCACAATATTAGGGTCTAATATATAGTTTTATGGTTTGATATAAAAATCATCAAGATAGAAAGAAAAAGAGGGAATTGGAAATTACATTGCTTATGAAAACCCTTTCTGAAACATATTTTTGCAAGATTTTCTGACATTGTATGAATTTACTATGATCTTATGAAGTATTGGACAAAGTAAATTGGAGAAAATCCATGTAGGCATTATATATCCCATACATTGTGGCTTGGCATAGCTGGGCCAATGACAACCTGACACATGGTCCAAAGGCTAAAACTATGACTATTGTATGGAGTATTAAGATATATATATTTATCTTCAGTTGTTGTATTCTCTTTATTTATGTTTTCTTTTTACTTAAGTCTTATGTAATGTGGGCCTAAGTATATTAGGTCTATTAGGGCTTTTATTTATTTCCTTGATTTCTCACCTCCTATTTATAGGAGAGTGTTGTACTCTTTCCAAGATATAGAACGGCAATTGCTTTCAACATGGTATCAGAGCATGACATATAGATGTCTCGGAAGTCCCTCCTTTCCAATCCATAGCCCCCTTTGTCTCTCCTCCCATCCATGCTCATTATCTTCTTTCTTCTCTACTACCACTGTTCACACCTAGCATTACCCTCTCCCCTAAACTAAGGGCACTGCCTACAACCTTTTCATCAGTCTTATGCCCTGAAGACTGGTTGTTTGGAAATCTATATAACATCCTTTTTATGGTCATATATGATTGTATTTTATAGGTATTTGTCTATATATGATCTGATATGATTGGATATCTTCAACATATCTCTATTTCTCTTGGTGATCCATAAGGTTCACCACTTGTTTGGGTCTTTTTTTGGCCTAGATCTGTTGTTTTGTTGACTCACACGACGTGCCTCTAATTTGACATGGTGTGTTATCATCCACTGTCGTATGAATATGTTGTTGTGTATTTTGTTGCCCTCAACATGGCGTGTCAACATCGCGACAGTGTGCTAGGTTCTTTTGACCCTATTTCTTCTTTATATTTGTTGCTCAATTATAACTTGTGTTGATATATTATGGGTCCATCTTCTTCCTCTGTTGGGATCCCCACGACACACCCTAAGTGTGCACTCTTTTCAAATATATGCACATTATTTAAGAAAATGGGAGCATCTCACGAATCTACCTCCACCAAAAGATGGCACATATGACAAAAAGAAATCTATAAAAGAAGCATCTAAGAAAAGGAAGACAAAGTTTAAAAAGTGTGTTGAACATGAATCTCTAGTTATCTCCTAGATTTTGAATAGTTATGAATTACATATCTCCAAATTTACTCTTCACTGACACAACTAAGGAGGCATGAGACCGCCTTGCGCAAGTGTAGTCTAGTAAAAGAAATACATCCCGAGTATTTTATCTATACAAATGTTTGTGTTTTCTCAAACTTGAATATAATTCAGTATCGCTTCATATTTTAACCATTTTAAAGGGATTTGGAGAAAGCTCTAGTGACATCACCTCTTATCATCTGATTCCAAAATCTAGAAGCAATAAGAAGAATTACAACTATATAAGTTTTTGGCATCTCTACCTCCCAATTATGAAGTTTTTCGCCAATGAATTCTTGCATCTGAACCCTTACCAATGTTAGATGATGTCTATCTTCAAATATCTCATTGTACGTCTTCTCCTAATCCCACCGAGGAGCCTATTGTCCTTATTGTTGCAGGACGTGGGTGTGGTAATCCTAGTTGTGTCTGGGGAAAAAGTTATAATAATAGTGGGAGAGGATCCCCTTATTCCTCCTCTTCCCAATATGGATTCTGCAATTTTTGCACTGGGTCAAAATCTCATATCATTTCATAGTTAAACAATGGGTGTAATACCCAAAACACCCTTATTAGAGTTTACATCAAAATATAGGTAAAGAATCAAACCAACAAGATTAGGCCTTGGAATCATGTTGAACATATCAAAATATACATATTATAAATATTCATGAATTTCTAAAGTCATTTGCTATTTTTATGCATAAAATATTGAAATCTTAGAGTTTTCGGTACATAAAAGATATATATGCTTGAAGTTTGAATTCATCTATTTGAAGCATTTTTATGATGTAGTATACTTGAAAGCCTTTTGTACTAATACTTTATTCAACCAAAATGAATAACAAAATATAAAGTTATGATATTTCAAAGATTACCGATCAGATTAGTGGGTGCTCCCCTTCTTCCTTTCCCTCTTAGTCATGGATCTAGATGGATTTGGCTCTTGGTTCACCCACTCATAGCCCAACTAGCAGCCCACTGCACACCAACACATGCCCTTGTCTCGCGGACGAACACACACGTGAGGGGATCTATGGTTTCCCCTGTTCCATGCTCAAAATAGGGTGCCCCTTAGGCCACAAAATCACCAGAAAGCATCCCTCCATCCACGACCTACCCTCCTTAGAGGGGGTAACACCATCACAATTCTAAGGGGGGGTAAGGGTTGATAACCCCCAAAGCATTGGCCCTCTGCGTCCACATCTTTTCCCCCTTGAAGCTCAACTCTCTTATATAACCACTCACCAAAACCCCATCATAGACTATGGATAATCTCAAATTTACAAATTTTGAGTCTTTTATAGCATCCTACTCATGATTCCAGATCCAAGTTATCCCCTTAACTATCTCTACCATAGCTCGATGGACTGGGAGTCTGTCGCCTTTTTTTCTTTTAGTAAAAGTTTAATTTATACAAATAATTATATAGGCCACTTCCTAGTCAAATCTCAAGTTTTAGTATTATCTATATATAGTCATTATCCTTTCTTGGACAAGATATTAGTTCAAAATCAATTAGATAATATCTCTAAAACTACCTTTTAAGTAAAAATTGGATAATTACTAATTTAATTACCTAGACCACTAGATAATTCAAAATTATCTAAAATTTCTCCCACCAACTTATATTCTGATTATCCTTCTAACAAAAAACATTAGTATTTGAACTGAAATAATTCCTCAATTGAAGCTTCGTATGATACATTTCATCGATATTATGTTACTTTCTCACTATGAAGACCTAAACTAGGTCTGTAATTCAAATCCATTAGCTAGAGTCATCATATTTCTCCATTGTTCTACTTTGGTTGTCATCTCATACCATCAAATTATATATAAAATCACCAAACTTTACAAGGATATTACAAGAACTGACCAAATTGCACTAAGAACTCCTTTCCATATGCTTTTTCCTTTATATCCAAATATCATTAAAATTCGATGGAACCTTATTGTAACCATAAATCAATCCTATATTGATTTCATTAATAACTTAATCATGTACTTTCTAGGTTCAAAAAATTAGGGTGTGAGATTACTACCCACCTTTTTGGAAATTTCGTCCTTGAAATTCGGCTAAACTGTAGTAGGATACCCACCTTATGGTTTCTCATACCTCACATACACTAACTCTTGACAATTATCATATAGTCTCATTGGCACCTTCTAGGTATAACCTTCTCCTAGATAACAAACTATGTCAAACAGCCATATTGAACTATCATGTGCAGCCAACATGGAAATCTGTAAGAAAACCTTAAGCATACACAACTATTCTTTCTTTACTCTTAATTCTTTCTTTTTACGTATCATTCTCTGGAGACCTATACTTTGGTACCTTGGTCTCAGACCTACACTAATGTGTCGGGGTCACTTAACCTGCACATAAGGCATGAGTTATGTATTTGAATTGTCCTGCACTATGGCCTGAGTCTAACTCTATAATCTGATGTCATCTTATTAAATCTGATCTTATAAGAATCTTGATATATTTATACCTCATGGTCTTACCATGATCCTATATCTTAATATATGGGTCTTTTCTTAGAAACATAATCATGACTTAGTGCACATTCAAATCTTGTTATCTTATCATGTATTTAATTTTTAGATCTGAGTTGTTCTAAGAATCCTTATTAACATGTCGCTACATGAGGTTTTAGGCACAGTAAGAATATAGCCATGAAAGTACAAAATGTTACTTCCATGTCTTATCTTAATGTCTAAGAATATTGGACCCCACAAATCATGAAAGTTGTCTTTAATTAACATGTAGATATACTGGGCTTAATAAGCTGATTGGCATAGATCACTTACTTTGGTTTTTGAAATCATGCACTAAAGTCATTCAAACTCACTTCTCCTCTAACCATATACTATAGTGTTAGGTCAAAACCACCTTTCCAAGGGGTATGAATCTCTGAGTCTTTGTTATCTTCTTGGATGATAAGATCCATTAACCATTTTGATATGGATTACCAACCCTCAAATCTCTATATTCAAGGCTATAGATTATCCTCACTCTTAAGGAACAGAGAATTACCAACTACTGGAAGAGATTAATGAAAAACTTTAGATATGGAGAATGAAGATGAAGGTCACAAAAATGAAAACTCATACCACTTTCGGAGATGGGAAAATATTTATAAAAGTCTAGACTTTGTCGAAGAAAAGGTACAAGGAAATTACAATCTCAACTATCAATTTAAAACTTGCAAACTAAATGAATATAAAAATATTTTTTTAGGGAATTAAAATACAAGCTATAATGTTCAATGATGATATCAAAAGATTCAATATTACTTTGTTGTTGGACAACCCATACTATATTTCAAAGGTTGGATGATCACTAGTGAGGACATAATATTATTCAACAAAGCCAAATGATCACCAGTGTTAGATGATAATAAAAGATTCACATAAGTAGAAAAGTCAAAAATTGATGTATCCTATGAAAATTATAAAGTTTATACTTTTTTCATTAGTAGATTTCATAAGAATGCAAATGGTTCCATTACAAATAGGTATACAATCCTTCTTTTTTTGAAATTACATATTTCTTTATCACTGCAATCTATGTATAGTTCTAATTAAACAATACACATATGAAAATGAACATATATCATTTTTGCAGTTGTGAATAAATCCATTTATACAACAAAGTATCTATGTAAATAGATTTACTGCTTGCAACAATTATCATAAAAAGAACGACACTTTGTATACAATAAAATATTTATGTAAGTATTATTACAAAGATTTGTTGTAAAGCCTTGGTGATTAAAACCTTCAATTTTAATATTAGTACAAGTATAAAAGTTCTCATTCATGGCTTATTTTTACTAAATTTGAGGTGTATCTTAAAGCTTCATTTGGAAGATGATAACAATACATCACAATCAACTTTATTCAGAAAAAAAGTGGAACACATTTTCTCACACGAACATGTTGTTTTAATGTTACTCATTCCTTCACTAAGTTTAGTCTCATTACATACAATATAATGTACACCCAAATTCTAAATTTGTAGATTTCTCATGTTTTGACATAGAGGAACGACTTGATCTCATTGAGAAATGGCAAGCGAAGCTCACATTTATGAGTCTTCTCATCCAAGTAAAATGTTGGCATGGGGTACAAAGACACCATGCAGTTGAAAATCATGAAAGTTCAAGAAAAAGAAGTCTAATTTTGTGTCATCTCTGGCGTGTGTAAATGTCATCCGCACATGGTCTGTAAATGTCATCTACATGTATTGTGACACCTCGTCACGCTAAACAAGATTACTCAAAACACGATCAACTACTAATTAATCACATAATCAAAAATGCAAAATAATTAATACCAAAATTCACATCATGAACAATTTCTAAAACATTTACATAAAGGTCCATCTTTTCCATTCTCGTATATTATAATAGGAATTTACATCTGTGCTCAATGGCCTGAGCCACATCCTGTGTACAAAAGAAGCATTTACATGTTCATGCCATATATAGATACACTGGCATACTGCCAAAATCTCATGTCGATACAAGTATCTCATCTAGAAAACACCTCCCATACCCAGACTTGAGAGTACAGGGATGACACTAGGACTCTACTAATGATATCTACAACTAACCAACCTTCTGAATCTATTGATCGCCAGGCTAGTTCTCTTCCACAACATGACTTCGACTTCGCTATCCCGACCACCTAAAAAGATGTGGTGATCCATGGGTGAGACCCAGTCTCAGCCAGAGATATAACTCTCTCCAATAGATATTTATTACAACAGATTAACTAATAGTAGATAAATTGAGAAGATATGGTATTATATAAGCAATTTAAGTAAATTGTATAGTTAAAACATGTTAAGCAGTAAAGAAAATAAGCTTTAGCATCAAGTAGAAGTATTCAAATTTCATAAATATGCAACATGTAAGAACTATATAGTATAAACATACAACAAGGGTTACTCAACCAATGTGAGATGTATTTAGCCCTTGAAGATATATACTATAGGCTTGGATTACATCTTTTATTATGCCCTGGGGAGTTAGAGTTGTACCACTCAAAGTCCAACTGACAACTGTGAAGTGATATTCAGTTCCTATAAGATCTAGGAGTGTCAGTATCCTAAGATCTCTTCCTCTTAGTCAGTACGAGTAAACTGTAGTGGCATACCAGTCAAACTACCAATAGTGACATATAGTCAAATTGATAACAACTAGTATGTACTTGGTACAAGTTACGGAACTAGAAACTAGGGTATACAAAACCCTTTCATCTGAGGTACAACCACAGTTGTCCTCAATCACATCAAATATTTGAGGCATGACCATAGCTGTCCTCCAGAACCTACATTTGTGGATGACAAGGATATATCCTTAACTTGCCACCCCCACATACTCAACAGTATGTGCTTTGAGTTTCCCTTAGGAATACTCATTTTACCATCCTGCAAGTTCTGAAACTGAAGATGGCTCTTCGACACAGGGCACTACATGATTAGGGTTTCACTTGATTAGTTATTGTCAATTGAATGTATTAAGGCTTCATCATACAAGTGGGCATACAAAGCCTAATTCATTTTTAGAAACTATATATATATATATATATATATAGTCAGACTAGAATACACTCGAGTGTATAGATCGCACGAATACACTCAAGTGTGTTTGCATATCAAGACTATTTGTTACAAAATGTAAACCATTGGTCTTCACTGTCATACTATAACTAGGCTACATACAAATTTTGAGTATATCTCAATGAGTGTAAGTCACTCATCCAAGGGAAACAAAATCGACGCGCGAAACTAATTTGAAATACATAATTTTTATGTCTTTATAACATGACCTATAAATGTCCAAATATGCTCAAATTTTGCGTATGAGCTATTCACAAGATGTTTAAGAAGATCAACGGATTAGATTTAAAAATATATAGCATCATGAAAAACTACTTGAGTGTATTCTTCTCCGAATACACTCAAGTGTATTCTAGCCTGACTCTCTCTCTCTCTTTCTCTGTATATATATATATATATATGTGTGTGTGTGTGTATGTATATATATATATGTGTGTGTGTGTGTATTGCAACTTCAGAAGATATAAAACATTGTATAAATCTTAGTCACTTTACTACATGCTATCATTTATTGCAATTTAAGGGACTACA
Organism: Alisma plantago-aquatica; assembly: GCA_963693085.1. Taxonomy (NCBI): domain Eukaryota; kingdom Viridiplantae; phylum Streptophyta; class Magnoliopsida; order Alismatales; family Alismataceae; genus Alisma; species Alisma plantago-aquatica. Next base: position 182,596,054 of record OY856410.1, on the reverse strand, counting down.
CTTATCATCATACCATTACAAGGTACCAATTTCTTATCATAAGTTCCAGGGTTTCAACCCTTACTGGAATCATGAAGAGGATTTCACCTCAATCAAGGCTTCAAACATTGCCAAATGTCATTAAGACCATCACATCAATTCTAGTAAGATCATCATTATCATTCTAGGCCTTAAACAAGGCCCAAAGGATCATCAACACATATGTATACCATACATTTTAACATGGCAAGACACTATGATATTCAACTAGCACTACATTGAGGTTTCAACACAAGGAGATTGTAATACATTGAAAAATTAATCAATCAAGAGGTCTAATTATAACCAATAACCACCAATTAATCATATTAGAGTTGGTGTAACAAGCCAGGTATCATTAAGGTTACACATCTACATGTTATGGGGATTTATCAAATATATTCATATGAGGGCAAAGGTAAGACTATTGATTAAAGGCATTGAACCATAGAATTCTTATCACTAGGACCCACATATAATACTATGAGACTCATTATAATCCATAGGATGTTAAAGAATACAACCTCATCCATTGGATCGGGTTCATTGTTCAAAGTCATCAATTAGGGTATCTGTCCAACCATTAGATCCATTGAACCAAGTGATCATTGGTTTAGGGCTGAATTGAAGCTACATTTAAGAGATTGACTCACCATCGGTTGTGGTGACCTGATCCACCATCAATTGAGAAATATTGGGCCACCATTGATGTCACGCCCCAATCTCACATTAACCACAAACCACGAGATTAAGACGCGACAGGATGAGATTTACACATAAGCCAGTCACTCTTCACTTTTTAAAACTTTTTAAAGACATTAACAGGGAAATCCGATTTATGTTGTAAAATGAAACTAAACAAGCTGCGGAAGCATCTTTATTAAACTGACTAGCAAGATAAACAGAGTCTACAACATATTACATTGTCCGACATAAAATAAAGCATAACATGTAATTTACATCTTATACACATTCACTCTCTCACTCACACCTTGTCCCGAGGATCGAGGGGAATGGACTAAGAGACCTCTAACTAGACTAACTACAAACTTTCTATCAACTAGGCGTTAGGATGAAACGATCCTTCCGACTCCTGATGCTGATGCTGACCTGAAAATGTTTTGAGTAGAGGTATGAGCCTACTCGCTCAGTGAATAGTATTTCACTTAGCTATCACTAAACAACTCATCAGGTTTATAATATTGAAATTAAACATAAATGCAGAACTAAGCAAGGCAGTTCTAAATACATAACAAATATACAGATAATAACCACATTCTAAATCATCAACAGGTAATTCAGGTAAATGAACAGTTATATAAATTTACTGTGAACCTACATGATTATTTATTTATTTTATTATTATGCCCTAAATATATGCAGTGTACTCTGCATATAAAGATCCGCAACAAGTCCATGCTACGGTCCCACCGTACAAGACTTAGTGACACACCCGGGAAATGCTAAGTCTGACTACTGTCCTGGTCTGCTACAGGACTCTCAGGCTCACACGGCCTCACTGCACTCTCAAAAGAGTGTACTCTAGACTCCTCCTTTAACCTGAGCACACAGGCGGAGAGTCTCACAGGGTTACCTTCGCGACACACGCACGAATGGTGTTAGATAACCGTGTTTTCTTTTCTTTTCCCAGTGCCACCGTGACACACGCACGGATTATTGTTGAACACTGCTTTTCTGCCCTCGTGCCACCGTGACACACGCACGGATTATTGTTGAACACGAGTCACCGACCATCTAGACACACGCTAGGTAGGTCGTTTCACCCCAAGGTGCAGACCTCGCGAGGGGTTCTACGGCGTTAGGGCATCTAGGTCTATACTTGATTAACAAATAAACATTTAAACAGGAATAACACATTTCATGCATTTTGCACAATCTAAACATCACAAAAGCACATATATATACTTATCATAATTAAACATGATTCAGAATCATTTATCCAGTTTCAATGCTAAACAACTATATTTGAAATCAGTAAATACATTGCAACAATAATACAGGAAATCTCATCATTTACATTAAGTATATTACGTAGTTCAATTCTAATGAATCTAACATTCTTTATTGTATGAACTATACTGTGTAGAAGTTATATCAATTGATACAGAAGCAATTAAACAATTAATTTGAGTTAAATACTGATTTCTAAATGAACTACTACTCACCCACTTCGGTGTGTTCGTATACACCGAAAGACGTCCACAACCACGCCTAATTCTGCCCTTTACAGCAGAGTGCACGTCGTGCACCTGGGCTGCACGTCGTGCACCTGGGCAGAAACTCGTTCTGCTATCTGTAACTGTACACGCCGTGCAAATTGATTTGCATGCCGTGCAACCTGTGCAGAAACAGAAAACTCATTGTAGATGAACTCGATTAAAAACTGGGTCTTGGCTTAAGCTACGGATTCTAGTTCTAACCTCAAAACTGAGCCCCATGCCAGTCTTACCTTGCTCTGTTGTGTTTTAATCGAACCCCGATTCAGACCTGTTCGGACCTGCTGCCATTGAACCGTAACCTGCACACACGTACAGGTAGAAGAGAAGCTTTCCAGAGGCTGTTGTATCTATTGACTATGAATTCGAGCAGGGATATCAAGGACAAAGCCAAGGACGTCAATTTCATACCGTTCCTTGTGCTCAACCGGTCCCCAGGCTGACGCTTCTTGCAGCCATGGTTGCTGCAAGGTAGGGTGCCGCCCCTGCTGTTTTGGGCGTCCATGGAGCAAGCAAGAAGAAGAGGGATCGGGCGCTGCGGATTTGGACATGGGCCACCAGGACGGGGTCGAGGCAGTGGTTCGGAGGTGCTGGCCACGCCAAGCCACCCTCTAGTTGGCGCCGCAGCTGCAGCAGCTGCTGCTGGCCGACCTTGCTTCTAGGGGCGCCGCCCTAGCAGGTTGGGCGGGCTACGGTTGGGCAAGGAAGGTGAAGGGAAGGAGGAAGAAGAAGGGTGCGAGGCTGGGTGCGGCTGGTCGGAGCTGAAGGGCCGAGAAAAATCGCCCAAAATCGCCCCTGTGTCGTGCCCTGTTCTATCGGACGCCGCTTCATGCGGTTCTGATCCTGTAAGCGTCGGGTGAAGAAGGGATAAGGGAGAAGGATCGCGGAGGGGGCTGACTGCAAAATTCCCAAACGTTCCCAATATTTACAACTAGGTCCCTAAACACTCAAATGTCCATATCTTTTGACTCGAAAGTCGGTTTCGAGTGATTTTTTTTGCAACGGTTTAAGCACGGAATTCTCTATAACCTCAAAGTGCAAAACATGCTAAAAGGACTATTTTACTGGATCAAAGCTCTAATTACAACTGTGATTACTTGATTCAACTTAATGTACTAAATAATCAATATTGATATCATTAATTGCCTCAGGTGATTCAAACTCAACTATTGATTCACATATTAACTTATTTGATTAACCATGATATTTAATTTGATATTCAACACTAATTGCATTAGTCAGCACTCAACTCAACTCAATTAACTCAACAATCATCATTACTATTATCATTAATTACCTCAGATGATTAAATCTTGACTATTGATTCACATGTTGTATTATCTTGATTATTCATGATGTTTAACAAAAACTTAGCACTAATTGAGGTTTTTACGTAATTCAAGGTATTTATTGACTAACCCTGATATGGGTCGTAACAATCTCCCTCCCTTATAAGAATTTCGTCCCGAAATTCCTAAAAGAGAAAAGGAAACTTGTTACGCACATCTATCCCAAAATTCCCCATGTGGCTCCTTCTAGGTTGTAGTTTCTACACAAAACCTTCTCTAAGGTATCTCACGATTCTTGAGTTTCTTGATCCACTGATCAACTATCGGTATTGGTCCCTCAACATGGGACACATCTGATCTAATACCAAATCAAACCACAAAACATTGTCCTTCCAGAACTGTTATAGCAGTATCTCATTTTATGGTAACTACTGAGAAATTATCATACTATCCATGCAGACAAACTAAAATTCTTAAATAAACAGAATGCATGTCAGTTCGGTACTAAAATTAAATCATGCAATTTAACTGTTAAGCATCACTACATATCATACTGAGAATTGGTATTAAAATACTTGATTCATCGCACACCCTATCCTTAGGGTTTCATTTGCCTTGTTCATTCATCACATGCCAACACCCGACTCTTAGGGTTTCCTCATTCACTAACCACATGGCAACACCCTACTCTTAGGGTTTCCATTATCTCATCAGTTTGATTGCAATTCAAATCACAATACAGTATCATTCTACAACTGGCAGAACAGTATATTTCAAATCATTGTAATTACTGAGTAATGTTTATATCATGCATGCAAACAGATTAAAAATTCACAAATATTTCAAACTCAATCAATTTTGGCACATACATACTGAATTTTATGTAATTGAACATCTTATTACACCAATAAGTGTAATTTACTTCACCTATAAGAAACCGTCTGTAATATTTATCAATTATCTGAAATTTCTCGAAGTACGTGCATATTAACCAAATTCCTGGTTTATGCGTCACATAACTCAATTAAGAGTTATTTACGTATCATCACACACATATTTATTAGTACTTGAGAATTTCTGATAATATCTTCAGAGAAATGTGCCAGTTCATGTAAAATTCAAGTCATACACATTAACATAACAGGAAGCATGCAATTAGGTTTATTTACATATTTTAATGCTATCTTGATATCTTGAGATCATGCATCTACTGATTTACCAAATCTGTGTTTTCTGGGTTCATTCTCAACCGTACCATTATCAGTGATGCATTTTTAAACTCAATATGATATGATTGAAACTGGATTACCAAGCAACCTAATTATTTTATCCATGTATATCTTAGTCAAGTCTCGAGACATCAAAGGTCGACTTAATATGAAGAAAGTGAGCAGACTAGATTAGTCTATTCACATTCATTCCTATTAAATCACAACCTCTAGGTGTCATGGGTAATCTTACCCCAAATCCCATTGTGATAAATTCCCACTCTCATTCCAGCATAGAAAAAGATTACAAGGTAGCTATAGATCTCTAGGGTTCAGCTCTAACCTACTGATACACACTACTTTTAACCACATACCCAGCTACATCCTTCTGCATATCTGACCATCCATTTCAACTTCTTGGAATTCATATACATCTTAGTGTCTTCCTGAAAACATAGCATACATCAATACATACACTTCTATAAAAATTCTTTTCTTTCAGCTTTTCCCCTTAAAGAATTTTACACTATCTTGAGATATACTCAACATGTCATGTTAATACAACACCTTATCATCATAAAAACTTAAACTGTAGTCTCTTTTCCTCCTATCATGTCATGCATAGTCTGGTTTAACTCACTATCACCCTATTGTAGTTTCTTGATCTGATCATAAGAAGTAAGCTTAACTTACATCTATACAATCAAATCACTCTATGTTATTACCCCTAAGTCTAAGTTCAACTTCCACATTTCTACTAGCAGGTCTCTATTGAAACCTGTCATAGAGAATGCATTGGCTGTTGAACTTGACTTTCTGCTGGAAACATCATCCACCACATTCTCTTTACCAGGGTGATAATCTATTGTCACATCATAAAGATAGTGACACCATGTCTTTAAAACATGAACTACATCAACTATCTTTAGATCATAATCGGATAATACTCCGCTTTCTATGTTACTTACTTATTGTTACATTTTAGGTTTATGTCTTACTCATTCCTCTAAATCATTTCATGTTGTTCATGTACCGATCAGATTATCTACTTCAAAACCCTAGATCACTATCAAAGCCAGTTTACTTTTCATAGAACAAATCTCAAGGTCTTATTTAACAAAGATACTGGTATACCAGGTTACATCACTAATGATATCCTTTAAACTACTACAACTTTAATCATTATAGGGTTTTGGTCTATATCAGTAACATAGCTTTATTGTATGTGTGTGGTCGATCATATAGATCAAATTGATTTGCTTGGATCAATAGCATATTAATCCAATACTCAACTTTAATTACATTCAGCTGAAAATTCAGTTTTATAATAGTTTCTGTAATTCGTTTATTAAACTGCTAACAGAAACTCCAAAAATTCTGAAAATTTTATATGTTGTGTCTAATAAAGTTTTAGACCTCCAGTAAAAATTTCAGGTCATTCCAAGTTACCAATAATTAATTAAAAATCAAACAGTGCGCTGCTATATAGCAGTCTGCAGCAGATTCGGTCGAGTTGCAACTCGACCGACACCTTACTGTAGAGATCAAAAGTCATCCAAAGATTACGCCAAATTAATAGAGGGTCTAAAATTTGTGATTTTCAAACATAGTTAAAATTTGAGTTCAATTGGATATACCACTAAAAAGATAAAATTCAATTACAACACTGCTATATAAATCTGAAAATGTGATCGGTCGAGTTTGCAACTCGGCCGATAAACAAGTCAGAGCATTATTCAAAAATTTTGATATTTTCCCATGTTGTTTACATTTTATATATCCAAATCATATCCTAATTTTAGCCAAATTAGAGTTACACATAAGATACTAAAAATCATTTAGTGAGGCATCATGTTTATCAAATTCTGTATGCATATGTCATATGAATCCTAATTTGGGCCAATTAGGGTCTATGTTTCTCAAACCCTAATTCTCAAGACAAAAGAACATTTAAACTTCTATTCTTATTTTACTTGTTAGTAAGAGTCATTAGATCTCAGTAACGCATCCTGGCAGCCGGACCAGGCCGAACCTGTAGTCCTGAAGCCAAGAGCTACTCGAGATTAATCAACCCCTATTAACCTTAAACATGTGGAAAGAATATCCACTTAGGGCAACCTCATTTAAACACAGTTTTGGGTCTACATTAATACAAAGGAAACAAACATTAAACAATTCACTTCATGACACAACAATATAAAAGAATCATGTTTACTTTACAAACTGGAAATTTCATTTCATGCATATAAAAGCATTTCTAGTGATCTTTAAATCAGATAAACAATAATAGACAAGAGTTGAATCGCATCTTATATGTAATCTCTTATTTCTACATTAATTTCTTATCTCTTAACCCTAAGATTTCTAGAGTTTTCTCTCTAGCCTATCCTTCCTCTGCATACCTGGCCAGGGCATCCAGAGAAGAACAGACAGAGTAGCTTGATACTGGTCAATCTAAGTATTCAGACACCTGGCCAGGGTATCTAAACACTCAGACCTTCCAGAGCTAAAACTCATCATTTATTATTTGCCTTACTTATAACTTTATCTTTTGACCTTTATGATTCTTAATGACTCAACTTAAGCTCATTACTTGATTCTCGTGACCACATCCTCTTCCTGCTATCTGCAATAGTATAACAGAACACTTCCTGTTAAAAAATTACAGATAGAAGAAAGACACCTAAACCTTAATCCTATTGGTCTCTTATCGTCCCCTGATCTTGAGTAACTAAGTACTCAAACCAAAGCTCTGATACCAAAAATTGTCACGCCCCAATCTCACATGAACCACAAACCACGAGATTAAGACGCGACAGGATGAGATTTACACATAAGCCAATCACTCTTCACTTTTTAAAACTTTTTAAAGACATTAACAGGGAAATCCGATTTATGTTGTAAAATGAAACTAAACAAGCTGCGGAAGAATCTTTATTAAACTGACTAGCAAGATAAACAGAGTCTACAGCATATTACATTGTCCGACATAAAATAAAGCATAACAGGTAATTTACATCTTATACACATTCACTCTCTCACTCACACCTTGTCCCGAGGATCGAGGGGAATGGACTAAGAGACTCTAACTAGACTAACTACAAACCTTCTATCAACTAGGCGTTAGGATGAAACGATCCTTCCGACTCCTGATGCTGATGCTGACCTGAAAATGTTTTGAGTAGAGGTATGAGCCTACTCGCTCAGTGAATAGTATTTCACTTAGCTATCACTAAACAACTCATCAGGTTTATAATATTGAAATTAAACATAAATGCAGAACTAAGCAAGGCAGTTCTAAATACATAACAAATATACAGATAATAACCACATTCTAAATCATCAACAGGTAATTCAGGTAAATGAACAGTTATATAAATTTACTGTGAACCTACATGATTATTTATTCATTTTATTATTATGCCCTAAATATATGCAGTGTACTCTGCATATAAAGATCCGCAACAAGTCCATGCTACGGTCCCACCGTACAAGACTTAGCGACACACCCGGGAAATGCTAAGTCTGACTGTTGTCCTGGTCTGCTACAGGACTCTCAGGCTCACACGGCCTCACTGCACTCTCAAAAGAGTGTACTCTAGACTCCTCCTTTAACCTGAGCACACAGGCGGAGAGTCTCACAGGGTTACCTTCGCGACACACGCACGAATGGTGTTAGATAACCGTGTTTTCTTTTCTTTTCCCAGTGCCACCGTGACACACGCACGGATTATTGTTGAACACTGCTTTTCTGCCCTCGTGCCACCGTGACACACGCACGGATTATTGTTGAACACGAGTCACCGACCATCTAGACACACGCTAGGTAGGTCGTTTCACCCCAAGGTGCAGACCTCACGAGGGGTTCTACGGCGTTAGGGCATCTAGGTCTATACTTGATTAACAAATAAACATTTAAACAGGAATAACACATTTCATGCATTTTGCACAATCTAAACATCACAAAAGCACATATATATACTTATCATAATTAAACATGATTCAGAATCATTTATCCAGTTTCAATGCTAAACAACTATATTTGAAATCAGTAAATACATTGCAACAATAATACAGGAAATCTCATCATTTACGTTAAGTATATTACGTAGTTCAATTCTAATGAATCTAACATTCTTTATTGTATGAACTATACTGTGTAGAAGTTATATCAATTGATACAGAAGCAATTAAACAATTAATTTGAGTTAAATACTGATTTCTAAATGAACTACTACTCACCCACTTCGGTGTGTTCGTATACACCGAAAGACGTCCACAACCACGCCTAATTCTGCCCTTTACAGCAGAGTGCACGCCGTGCACCTGGGCTGCACGTCGTGCACCTGGGCAGAAACTCGTTCTGCTATCTGTAACTGTGCACGCCGTGCAAATTGATTTGCACGCCGTGCAACCTGTGCAGAAACAGAAAACTCATTGTAGATGAACTCGATTAAAAACTGGGTCTTGGCTTAAGCTACGGATTCTAGTTCTAACCTCAAAACTGAGCCCCGTGCCAGTCTTACCTTGCTCTATTGTGTTTTAACCGAACCCCGATTCAGACCTGTTCGGACCTGCTGCCATTGAACCGTAACCTGCACACACGTACAGGTAGAAGAGAAGCTTGCCAGAGGCTGTTGTATCTATTGACTATGAATTCGAGCAGGGATATCAAGGACAAAGCCAAGGACATCAATTTCATACCGTTCCTTGTGCTCAACCGGTCCCCAGGCTGACGCTTCTTGCAGCCATGGTTGCTGCAAGGTAGGGTGCCGCCCCTGCTGTTTTGGGCATCCATGGAGCAAACAAGAAGAAGAGGGATCGGGCGCTGCAGATTTGGACATGGGCCACCAGGACGGGGTCGAGGCAGTGGTTCGGAGGTGCTGGCCACGCCAAGCCACCCTCTAGTTGGCGCCGCAGCTGCAGCAGCTGCTGCTGGCCGACCTTGCTTCTAGGGGCGCCGCCCTAGCAGGTTGGGCGGGCTACGGTTGGGCAAGGAAGGTGAAGGGAAGGAGGAAGAAGAAGGGTGCGAGGCTGGGTGCGGCTGGTCGGAGCTGAAGGGCCGAGAAAAATCGCCCAAAATCGCCCCTGTGTCGTGCCCTGTTCTATCGGGCGCCGCTTCATGCGGTTCTGATCCTGTAAGCGTCGGGTGAAGAAGGGATAAGGGAGAAGGATCGCGGAGGGGGCTGACTGCAAAATTCCCAAACGTTCCCAATATTTACAACTAGGTCCCTAAACACTCAAATGTCCATATCTTTTGACTCGAAAGTCGGTTTCGAGTGATTTTTTTTGCAACGGTTTAAGCACGGAATTCTCTATAACCTCAAAGTGCAAAACATGCTAAAAGGACTATTTTACTGGATCAAAGCTCTAATTACAACTGTGATTACTTGATTCAACTTAATGTACTAAATAATCAATATTGATATCATTAATTGCCTCAGGTGATTCAAACTCAACTATTGATTCACATATTAACTTATTTGATTAACCATGATATTTAATTTGATATTCAACACTAATTGCATTAGTCAGCACTCAACTCAACTCAATTAACTCAACAATCATCATTACTATTATCATTAATTACCTCAGATGATTAAATCTTGACTATTGATTCACATGTTGTCTTATCTTGATTATTCATGATGTTTAACAAAAACTTAGCACTAATTGAGGTGTTTTACGTAATTCAAGGTATTTATTGACTAACCCTGATATGGGTCGTAACAATTGATTGATAGGATCATCACTACTATCATTTCTCACCATCAGATGTTACATTATTATCACCATTGGTTGATACCTCCATTAAGGCACTAACTATTTATCATTAAGTCTAATTGAACCAAAACTTGATCTAAGGGGTGACCATCAGTTGTTACCATCAGTTAACACCCTTGGTCACCACCATCGGTTGTCATGGTGTCACCATCAGTTGACATGGTGTCACCATCCAGTGATGTAGTAGTGAAGGAAAAAGGCTTGAAAACCCTAGTTTAATCCATCGATTGTTAGGTGCTTAGCACCATCGATTGAGCTAGTAAACTGCCCTATACCATCCTCTACCTTAGTAAGGTCTTACACCTATTTACAGGTTCATTTTAGAACTAGAACAGAATAGGGAACACCATAAAAATCTAAAACCCTAGCAAGCATAGCTTCTATATGCAAGGATCTTCGTTTTTAAGCAAGAACATAAGCAAACAAGCTTGGAGTAATCAATATAAGTGGAGAAGGTTATAGAATTCACCTCTACTGATAAGAAAATAATTCTAGCAGCAAGGATCTCAAGCAAACAAGGCAAGAAAACCCAAGTTTCAGATCTACACTCGGCCAAGTAGGCACCTTTCTCCACAAGGAAGCAAAACCCCAGAAGAAGAAGAAGCACGAAAAGGTAGGTTCTTGAGTTCTAGAGAAACTTCTACCATGGAACAGCAAGGTTATGATCTGGAGAGAGGTAGGAGGAAGAAGAATAGAGAAAGAAATGGAAGAAAGAAGGAACTACTTACTCATTTAGGTCTAGATCACTAAGAAGAAGCTTTAGAAACCCTATAAGGAAGCAAATCGGAACCCTAATGCTTCTTCCAAGAAGATCGCCTTCTTCTTCTACCTTGGACATGTTTTCCACAGAAGAACAGAGAGAGAATGAGGCCATTAGTAGGAGGGAAGTAGTATAGAGAAAAATCTTCATTTTGGAGGCTAAGGATAAGTATATAAAGCTTGGGGATAAGGTTGAGAAGAAGCATGAGGTGTACAAGCAGCTCTCCATGTGTCTATGGATAAAAGCTTGCATGGATGAGCAAACAGCAGGTCCACCAGCTGTTGGGGACTGTTGGGTCATTGGTTTATGGTCTCCTAGGCCAGCCATTGGCTTTTGGTCGAAGGTTACCTTCGTTTGATTATGGTTTAGGTCTAACGATGGGTGAACCATTGGTTGATCATGTCCTTAAGTGAGCCATGGGTTCAAATGAACCAAACCATAACCATCAAACTATGGCCTTCTAGTGATGAACACCGTCTGTTCCACCAGATTTTGGCCACCGGCTGATGCCCAAGCTAGTGGAGCCATCGGTTGATAGCCTTGAAGGTGGCTCATCCATGGGGGGTAAACCCTAATTCAACATAGAATGGAATTTCCTCCAATTCAAGGTACAATTGAGAATTTCATTTCTCAACAAGCTCAAGAATGATGATAAAACATATAAGGAACATAATTTATGGAACAATTTGCAAAGAAAACCCCTCAATTGGGTAAATTATAGAAAAGTCCAAAATGTACATAAAATTACATAACTTGCTCAAACAGTGTCCAGATTGGACCAAATTTGAAACTTAAGCTTGTATTTTTATTCTAAAGCATATAAAAAGGTTATATTAAGGTTCTAAGTATCAAGTTATGGTAATTAATCTTGTTCAACATTTTAAGCAAGTTCAGGGTCCTTACATGTATGGTGAGTTTTATGTAAATATTAATGTGCATTACCTACATGTATGTGTATTTTTATACCAAATTAACTACAATTCATGTGCTCCAAAAGTGCATGTTTATAGTCTATATCCCTATAACAAGAGGGAGTCCATTAGCATGTATGCACGTTCATCGGTGTTGGGTGGGTGTCAGGTTATATTTTTGTGGCCGTTTTAATTTGTTTTACTTTTTTTCTCTCTACGTGTTCATTGTTGCAGGGTATGTGTCTTTGCTCACCGGCCTTTCTGACTGGCTAATTTAGCACCTTCTCTTTTTTAACCAATCTGTTCAATAGCCTTTTATTTGCTTGGTTGGCTTCTTGTGTGTGATCTTGATGCTTTTGTCTCAATAATAAAATACACACACAGATTAATGTGTCACGACCCTATTGAATATTTTTATGAGCTCTGTGTGTACTTTAGTAATATGTAAACTCATCATTTTGATATCAAATTAATTACAGACTCATATTTGTAATGAAAATTTTTCACGTATATTAAAAAGGATTGGTTACATATTATTAGTCAGGGAAGGAGAGCATACATATTTTTAGTAATGATACATTATTAGATGGAGTCAACTGACAGATAATTGAGTTGTTCTTTTTGTAGATTGTACAATTAATATAAGTACTACTATTTTGTTAATGACAAACTGTAGGCTGGAGGAAGTCACCTGACAGTTAATCAAGTTATTCTCTTTTAGCATATTATAAATAAAGTATCTTTACTATTAGTTAGAATTCTGAAGAAAAATAAATTTTGAGTTTAAAATTTGTCAATTCCCTTCATTTTTATCGCATTACATTTATATTACATACTTTCTTTTATTTTGGATTTTGTGTTGTTGTTCTTAATAATCAACAAACATACGATAGAGATGAACAACACATGTAAGTCTATTAATGATATTCTACAAGTTGAAGGGAGTCAGTTGGGTGTTAATTAGTTAATTTTTCTTTAAAAAATTGTACATAAATTATTCTGAGCATGACAGTCAATTACCCAGTTTGTTTAGTCCTACACTTTTTATTAGATTGTTTTATTACTATTTTATATTTCTTCGTCTATAGCTACCCTATAAAAAGGGGATTCTCTACTACATGCTCGTGGTAGCTTTTTGTTTGTGTGCTTCTTACTTTTATTTAAAATATAACTAGACAGGTACTGCATGTATAACCATTAACTATATAGCTAATCCTCAGTTTGCCACGTTAGGCTGGGATGTATCAAATTTTTCTAGCAACACATGGGTTTTTATTAAATAATAGTTTATAATGCACAGATAAGAATTGGAAAAATCAGAGTTCGTATAAACCAGAATTAGCGCATAGATAGCCACATACATGCTAAGAGGAGCTTGCAGTATAGTTGTAGAACTACCTTCTATGGAGTCACGAACAACAAAAGCAACCGATGCGAAGATTGCGTCCCCCAACAAAATCGTGAATAACAACACAACAGTGTAATATTTGTTGAACATATTACATATTGGAAGGAGTTAGATACATTGATCATGTTGTCGTTTTAGCAAATTTTAATAACTACAAGTTATATATTAGTCGTCAATAAACATACATCTAAGGTTGGAAATATATATAATTCTAATAACAATCTTCTACGGGTTAGAGTGAGTCAACTGACAATTAATTGAGTTGTCTTCTTTTAGGCTCTGAATGGTTTATCCGAAAAACTTATGAATTAGAGTTCCTTAAGAAAAAAAATTATTATTGATTTATAAAAAGTCTTGGAACTTGAGTTCCTTTACTTCTGGTGAGTTACAGACTTACATACAAAATACAGTCTCAAGTTCCCTCTTAAAAAGAACGAAAAACGAGTTCTAAAATAAGTAACAATATTTCTTATACAATTATATTCTTCATTCGTTACAACTGACACATGTAAAATATTTATGACTAGAAATATTAATGGTGTGGATATAACTCATTGCTAAAACCATAACATAATCTGACAAAATATCATACACTATAATCACACTATGTAGATATATTACACTATAACTACATTATCAGTACAATTTATAAAATAAAAAATACAAACATCATGAAAAAGAAACACACCGCTTCATGTGAAAATAATGTGATTTACGTAACATATTTTTATTCTTCATGTTTAAACAATATGATGTGAAAATAATAATTAACTATAACCATGCACGAATAATGTAGTGAAAGTTTCCTATAAAAATAATATAAAAATTAATATTCTACATTGTGTTAAACAATGTTAAATCAAAACTTATATTTCCACATGAAATATGGATATTATTATAATACTTTGTATACCAAAGTGAAATAAAAATATTATGATGCTATTTTAATCATAATATTTTTGTTAAGAATATAATTTTATTATAATAAAATATTTTTTAAAAGAAAAAAATGTACCATAACCACTTATTGAGGTTATTATGATTTAAGAATGTTATAATTTTTTACAAATATTATTTATTTTATGCCTTTGCCATCCTCACTTATTTATATTACAGATTAAAGTTTAACAATATATTTAATGATTTCTATATTTACATTTACAACAAATCAATCACATGGAAGTGTATGGAACTCAAGTTCCAAAATCTAAACTAGAGTTCCCAGAAAATGAGTTCCACAAAATTCAGGATTTACACCAAACCAATAGGAGCATTAGCATATTTTATTATATGTGGAATATTCTTATAAGATTTTGTGGTATCCATATATTTTAAGTATATGTCAGAGTAAGCAAGAAGAAACGACCCATCCATGCGGCAGAGCGCTTCTCTCTCACCCTAGCGCCGCTAGGGTTTTTTCTTCCATAGGCGGCTGGCTGGGGGGAGGGGGTTTAGCCACCGCAAAGCGGTGCCCCGCTCCCCCTCAGCCTCTTCTCGCTCGTCATCAGCAGAGTCTCTTCTTCGGGAGGTGTGTGGGTGTGGTGTCCTTGGAGGCAGCGGTCTTCTTCCTCCCTGTCGTTGAGCCCGACTGCGACGAGTTTCCTATCTCCTTTCTCTTTTAGTGGCTTTCTGTTTAGATTGTTCTCTTGTTTTGTCTATCTCACTGTTAATCAGCGCTACTTTCTCTTCTCGTGGTAGATTTTTCTTTCTCGGTCAATTTTGTTGTGGAGTTTGTATGGCAGCAAGTGCGGGGAAAATATCCTTTTGGAACACCGGTTTGGTGCAGGTACTCTACCACATATACATACTCAGGTTGAAGGTATTCCTCATAGAAAGCTGCCTTAGCTAGCGAAGGAGAAGAGGGATCTATACATCATTGTCCTTATCAGATTCTGATATGAGTTTTTGTGGTGGTTTGCATCTGTTCTTGATCCTTGTGTGGTCTTTTAGTTTATTTTTCTCCTCATGTAGATGTCGTATGGCTCCTCCATAATGAAATTTGTCTGTTTAACTTCAAAAAAAAAATATATGTCAGAGTAATATTGTCTGAAACCCATTTCGACTAATTCAAATAAATCAACTATGAGCAATTGTATCACACACATATATCACCCACATATATCGAATGTGTGTATGGTCATCAGTGTGTCTATTTCTCGACCCTGCCTGCTTGCGTGGTCCTATTACAAGTAAAAGCTTCTTTTCTACTGCTTTTATGGCTGGTTGTTTATTAAAAAATTTAGTATAGTTGGAGTACACATTCGTAATATCAACCTTTTATTGTTTGTGCAATCAACCCAAAAAAAGGAGTAAATTTGGTTTTTCTTTTACGTGCAAAAAATTAATGTAAGCTAGAAATTGGCCAAGTTGTTATCTTTTAACAAGTTATATGTAAATTATTCTACTTCCTAATTTAATTAATTAGAGCATACATAATTTGGTAATCATACATACATATAGGAGGAAGTCGATCGATAATTAATCGGGTTAACTTTTGACGGGTTGTACAATTTTTTAGCAATAATTATATATTAGCTCTCAACAGGCACATACCTAAAACAAAGAGCATGTAAATCTTTGTAGTGGTGAATTACTTTTTAGCTGGTTGTACATAATTTTAGTAATAATTATAGATTTTCCTTCAACAGGAACATATCAAAAAAAGAGCACATGTATTTTTGTAATGACATACTACATATTGGAGTTCGTTGAGAATTGATATGGTCATTTTTTAAAGAGTTGTATGTAAATAATTGTCACGACTATCTGTACTTTTTATAATAGAGGCAATATTGGTAATCATAGAATAATCGTTACGACACATTTTATCTTTTTTTCTTTCTAAAATCTATGACTCGAACAAATCCTTCCTCTCCCTTTTTGCAGAGAGTCATTCAACAATTAATCGAGTATTCATTTTAGCCGATTACATGTAAATTATTTTGACCACTAATTAAATTCAATCAACACATGTTCAAGAAGTACAGCACATATAATTTTAATAATTCATATATATGTAATATTGGTCCCAAACTCGACTCCACTAATTTAGAAAAAATGATTTTGTTTGATTGTATATTACACTAATTAATTGTGTTACATGTGCTTAACATGTGTCCTTCAACTAGTCTATGTTAGATATAATAAAACACAGTTGTCCAGACAGTCTGTTTGTTCATCAACATGGCATTCTGTTTGCTAGCCTCCGTCTTTTACTTTTTTTATAATATATATTTTTTTCTTGAAATATATTTTTTCTTGACCGATAAATATATGGTAAACAAACCGAGTAGTTAGTTGTGCAGACGAGACACAGCCGTTCCAACAACAGTTAAATGTAGTTATTATTAATCCATCTGGAGACAACGCATGCTATGACAATTTGTACATATGTTATCACACTTTAACACCCCAACCTCACGTTCATTCGAACAGCGGTGAATAACTCAGAACAGTTATCTTTTTACGAGACGAAGCTTTGCACCTTTTTCTCTCCAATTGCTGTGCTTGTGAAGGATTGTCTCAAATTCTGCAAAAAAATCTTCAAATCTGTCTTTGCTATTTAAATTCATCAGTAGTTGTACGTCCAACTTCTCAAATTCAATAACCACAATTTCAAACATGTAATTTCTCTCTATTTTACTGTTGTTGCTGCATTGTTCATGTCGTTGTATGAACTGCGTTTGTTGGCAAGTACATGCTATTTCAATTAACTATTTTAGGATATTGTAACCACTAATTTAGTTCACACCAGCAAGCTTAGGAGGTGCCCGCAGCTTGTTCCTGGAATTGCAATGTTGAGGAGCCTGCGTACTGCCCTGGTTACTCAGGCAGTCATGCCATTTGTTTTGCTAGGTGATGTATACAAGCTTTTCAGGGAGGATTTCTGAGGGTGATACATATCAGGGGCGTAGCTAGAGGGGAGGCTACCGGGGCTGAAGTCCCCCCTCCAAAAAATATTTTTATTATTATTATGATACCATGTACATATTTGTATTTTATAAAAAAAATTATTACATCATACAAAATGCGACTTTTAATCTTATGATTTCAATCAATCCTATCATTCTTCTTTGTATGAACTTCTTAATAGTTAAATTTGATATATTTGTGGATTATGCATCTTATATACTCACAAATCATAAAATTTACCGTCCTAATATGCATGCCATCAATTATGAGCTTAAGAAATCATATATTTTATTTTTATCCTACTAAATTTTGTTTAATAGTTTCATATTAATTGTGTTAAGAGTTACACAAATCGTCTCCCTATGTGATCTAAAAGCCATGGTGGATGATGAGACGGGTGCAGCAACCTTAGTGATGCTTCATCTCTTACAAGCACTGCTCTTTTCATCACATTATCTTGATTACAAAAATTTTATTTTTTATAAGAGGTTTGTCTTAAGGGGTACCTCCCCCTGTCTACTTTCAGCTTATTTTCTTTTCCCTACAAACTCTATGTTGGCTCTTCACATTATCAGGTCTTCACTTGCTGTATGTGCTTTTTAAATATATCATTACCTTGCCTCAAAAAAAAAATTGTCTCCCTATAAGACTAGGGGTATGTACCCATAAAATATATAAATAATTATACAAAATAAAGTTTATAAAAATATATCATTCATCATGTTGACCTATTAACTGAAATTTGATGTAATATGATTGACTTATTAATTAAAATATATTATTAGCTATAAATTGAGTAAGTTCACTCAATTATAATTATACACCATTGGGAAAAATGATAATCATACATGCACAACTATCACCTTCTGTTTATATATTTTTCTTTCAAACTTTTATTAGTCAATCACTCTCAAATTAAGAAAAGATCTATATTATTGTATAGAAATAAATCTAAATAATATTTATTGTTACATGGTATTTCACAAACTTTTTTAGTTACATAACATTTAGATTTTATAAGTTTTAAGCCAAGTAATAATTATTACAAATTTACAAGAACTTGAGAAGATAATGATAATATTTCTATCTATAAAAGAAAATAAGACGATTAAATTGGCATAAGGTAAAAAAAGTAGAAAAAATATAAAACGTGGGGTAAGAAGGAGAAGAAAATGTGACAAAATCCATCTAGTAAATATAATTTTAATCAAATGGAGAGAGAAAAATAAGGATGCTATGTAAAATGAAAGTCAATAAAAAATATATAATTTTTTCTTTCATATCCTCTCTTCTTCAACTTTTATATAAAAAATACGTACGGATCTTTCCTCTTCATTATCTTCACTTTTTATTTCCCAATGTGCTTCTCCATCATATGTTGTTCATATAACCACATTAAATATTTTCATTCTTTTTTTTTCTGAAGTTTCCTTCAACTGATCATTGTGTTAAGATCTTATAATATACCAAGTACATTATACTTATATCATTTATAGTATAAGATTTGACTGCTACAATTTTTTTATTCTTCCAGTATGACAACATCCACTAAATGATGTCATATTATATTTTAATACTTGTTCTCCACTTAAAAGATAATTTTATTCCTATTTTTAATATAACTATTATTTTTCTTACACATTGCCAATTGTATGCACATTGTACTGATCAAGTTCTACCCCACAGAGAAGACTATTCATAACAGGAAGAAGATCACGTCTTTCATACAGAAACCAAGTGAGAATCTGCATGAAGCCTGGGAAAGGTATCAGGAGTATCAGAGAGATTGCCATCACCATAATTATAAGAAGGGTTTCCTAATAATGATGTTCTATAATTGTTTAACACCAGACGAGAGAGTCTCACTAAATGAGTAGCATGAAGTGACTTTCTTGATAAAAAGCCCATTAGATCCAAGAAAATTATCAAAAACATGGCTGAGTTACAATCTGGGACTGATTATGACAGGACCGACAGAGGGTGTGCCAAAAAGGCCACCAATGAAGGGTTGTCAATTGAATCAAAGGCTCTCGATGCAATCACATCTCAGATACAAAATATAGCCACTGATGTCTGACAACTGAAGGAATCAAGGGGAAAGGGAAAGAAGCACGTTGAGAAAGTGATGAAATGTGTCACTTGTGGTGAAGGTGGGCACGGAATACATAACTGCATATACACCCGACCCGAAGAATCAAGTGAAAGCGAGTCTGAGGAGGAGGAAGCTGAAAATGTCTATTATGCTAACTTTAAGAGACTTGATCACCCAATTTTCAGTTATGGCAACAAATACGTCGCGGAGAATTCGTATCAGCTAAATAATCCACCCAAGAAGCCTCCAAATTTCGAGAAGAGAGACGGACAAGCTCAGTATACCAGAACAAGTACTTTCCAGACAAACAAGGCCAACTATCAAGGTCAGGGGAAGTATCAAAACTGCCAAGCGGCAAACACAAGTCAAGGACAAGCACAAGCTCAAGGACAGGGTCAGGCAAAGGATAATAGTCAACCTGACTTAGTAACTCAACTGTTTGACTTCATCAAGAGGCAGGATATGGTGAACATTCAACTAGCACGAAGTGCACTGTCCAACTCTGGCATGTTGAATATGATGCAAGTCCAAATGGCAGATATGCAAACGCATCAATGCCAGATTGACCAACAGCTCGCGCAGTTGGCTGAGCTAGTAAAGAACCCTTCAGGGAAGATACCATCTAACATCAAGTCTGCCAAGATGGCGGTTCTTAGATCGAGAAAGATGATAGAGCGCCCTAAGGTGACAAGACTTGAAGAACCTGAGCCAGAAATTATTCTTGAGAGGTCAGCTGAAGGACAAAGACAACAAGCTGAATCTAGAGAACCAAACCATGTTGAGGACATATTCACCAAAAGGAGTCCATATTCTCCAAGAGTGCCATTTCCATACAAACTCATAAAGGCATATCTAAAAAAGAGATATGAAAGGTTTATGGAAGCTGTGAAAAAGCTCCATCTCAATGTACCATTCCTGGATGCTTTAGAAGAAATCCCAATGTATGCCAAGTTTTTCAAAGACTTAATCACAAAGAAACGAAGAGGAGGAAGAATTGAAATAGTGCACCTAGACAATATGTCAACTGCTTTCGTAAAGGCAAGGTTACCTACCAAGAAGAAGGACCTTGTAGCCTTCAATATACCTTTTGTTGTGGGAGATAACATTGAAAGAAAAGGTATCACTGACTTGGGGGCTAGCATCAGTCTGATGCCTTTAAGTCTTGCGCAACGATTGGGACTGACTGATATGGTCAGGACCAATATGATAATCGAGTTAGCGGACCACACATTCAAAAGGCCTGTGGGAGTAGTTGAAGATGTTCCGATTCACATGGGAAGATTCTTCATCCCATGTGATATTGTTGTCATTGATACTGTAGAAGATCCTAAGTGCCCTATCATCTTCGACCACCCTTTCTTGGAAACTGGGAGGGCTCTGATTAATGTCGATGAAGGCATCATAACTCTGAGGGTCGGGAACGACCACATTGACTTCAAGGTAAAAGATGCCATGAAGGGACCGCCTCTGATCAAATATGCCTACTTCATGGACAGCTACAATCAATATTGTGAAGAAGTGAAAGAAGATACTGCAGAGGTAGACCCTCTTATGAGGGAATTAAACAATCATGATTCAGAAATTGAAGACCCCGAGGTTACTGAGATCCTCTACTACCTAAATCAAGATGAAGAAGATCTGAGCGAGGAGGAAGAAGTAATCGAGATGGTTAAGTATGCCTCTCTGGAACAGGCACTGGAGGAAGAGAAGGCACCTAAACCCAAACCAAAACTGAAATAGCTGCTGGAAGGTTTGAAGTACGAATTTCTAGATCATGAAAAGAAAAACCCTATTATAGTTAATGCTAATCTAACTGAAGAGCAATTGGAAAGACTTCTTAGGGAGTTAAAGCTGCATAGGCAAGTTATTGGCTATTCTGTGGATGATATCAAGGGGCTTAATCCTGCCCTATGCACGCACTGCATAAATTTGGAAGAATCGGCAAGACCTCTGGTTCAACCCTAGAGGAAGCTAAATCAAATGTTAAAAGAGGTTGTGAAGAAGGAAGTCATTAAGCTAAGAGATACAGGTATTATTTACCCATTCAGCGACAGTAATTGGGTAAGCCCTATTCATGTTGTGCCAAATAAAGGGGGGTTACTATTGTGAAAGGAGATAAAGGATATGAAGTAACCACTCGGACTGTCACCAGGTGGAGAATGTGTATAGACTATTGAAAGCTAAACCAGGCGAAAAAGAAATATCACTACCTGCTACCCTTTATCGATCAAGTTCTAGAAAGACGGGCACATCAAGAATACTTCTGCTTTTTAGATGGTTATTCCAGGTTTAACCAAGTTCCTATCTTACCCGACAACCAGGATAAAACTACCTTCACTTGTCTATATGACACTTATGCTTTCCGAAGAATGCCATTTGGACTGTGCAATGCTCCTACAACATTCCAGTGTTGCATGTTTTTGATGTTCTCAAATTTTCTGGAGGATATTGTGGAGGTTTTTATGGATGATTTTTCTATCTAAGGAAAAAATTATGATGGTTGTTTGAAGAACCTATCGTTGGTCTTGCAGTTCTATGAGGAGAATAACTTAGTTCTCAACTGGGAGAAATGTCATTTCATGGTACAAGAAGGCATAGTCTTGGGCCACAAGGTTTTAAAAAGAGGAATTGAAGTGGATATCATCAAAGTCGAGTCTATCTCTAGACTACCTCCACCTAAGTCCATGACTGGAGTACGGAGTTTTCTTGGTCATGATGGATATTATCGAAGATCTATAAAGGATTTTTCTAAGATTTCAAAGCCCTTATCAAATTTGTTGGTCAAGGATGCTGAATTTGATTTTACAAATGATTGTTTGAAGGCTTTTCAGACATTGAAGGAAGCGTTTGTAACCCCACCTTTATTTCAAGCTCCAGATTGGGAGCTACCCTTCGAGATGATGTGTGACGCTAGTGACTATGCCGTAGGAGCAGTCCTGGGGCAGAAGAAAGACAAGAAACACCATATCATTTGTTATGCTAGCCGCACTCTTGATGAAGCACAGATAAATTACACAACCACAGAGAAAGAAATGCTCGCTATCGTCTTCGCCTTTGACAAGTTCAAGTCTAATCTGATTGGGGAAAAAGTAAAAGTTTACACAGATCATGGAGTGATAAGATACCTAATGCAAAAAAAGGACACCAAGCCTAGATTGCTAAGGTGGGTGTTACTGCTCTAAGAGTTCAATCACAAAATCATTGATAAGAAAGGGGCAGAAAATGTAGTTGTCGACCACTTGTCAAGGATTGTCGTTGAAGACAAGAATGAGCCACCAGTCAACGGTAACTATGTAGATGAAGCTTTTCTTATGATAGAAGTTAGAAAACAAAAGTCAATGTGGTTCGTAGATATCTGCAACTATCTTGCTTGTGGGGAGTTACCCCCAGAGATAACATATCATCAGAAAAAGAAACTCTTTTCAGATGTAAGGAATTACTATTGGGATGACCCGATGCTCTTTAAAAGATGCTCTAATAACTTGTACAGAAGATGTATTCCTGAGGAAGAGGTACCTCACATCTTAAGGGAATGCCATTCCTCACTTTATGGAGGACACCTGGGAGGTGGAAAGACTGTCGCTAAAGTCCTACAGTTCGGCTTCTACTGGCCTTCACTGTTCAAAGATGTTGTTTCTTACATCAAATCTTGCAAGGAATCTCAGATGACGGGTAATATTGGAAGAAGAAATGAAATGTCTATGGCAGAATGGGTTGAAGTAGAAGTTTTTGACGTTTGGGGAGTCGACTACATGGGCCCATTTCTGCCATCCCAGGGGTATAAATACATCATTATCACTGTCGACTACGTTTCAAAATGGGTTGAGGTTGTAGCCACCCAAACATGTGACTCCAAAGCTGTCATAAAGCTTTTTGAGAAGACAATTTTTCCAAGATTTGGTGTACCTTGTACTGTAATTAGTGATGAAGGTTCCCACTTTGGGGAAAAGTAGTTTGAAAAATTGCTGAAAAAGTACGGGGTCAAACACAAAGTTGCTACACCCTACCACCCCCAGACTTCAGGGCAGGTAGAATTGTCAAACAAACAACTTAAGCAAATTCTTGAAAAGACAGTTAGCAGAACAAGGAAGGATTGGGTGATGAAGTTGGATGATGCCCTTTGGGCATATAGAACTGCTTACAAAACCCCTATAGGGACTGCACCCTATAGACTCTTATACAGGAAATCATGTCATTTGCCATTGGAACTTGAGCACAAAGCCCTATGGGCGATTAAGTTTCTGAATATGGACATGGAAAAGGCTATCCAAGGACGTTATCTGCAACTGCAAGAATTATAAGAATTGAGATTGCATGCCTATGAAAATGCAAGAATTTACAAACAAAGGACTAAGGTGCGGCACAACACCCACCTGAAGAACAAGGATGTTCATGAAGGAGACAAAGTACTCCTCTTCAACTCTAGCATTCGACTATTCCCTGGAAAGCTAAGAACCAGGTGGTCAGGTCCCTTCATTGTGGTAAAAATCTACCCATCATGAGTGATGGAAATCCAAGGAGAGAAAACTGGAATCTTCAAGGTTAATGGCCATAGGATAAAAAGGTTTTACGAAGATGAGGCCTTTGTGAGAAGATCGGAGATCAATTTGGAGGAACCAAGTCAGCCAAATGAGAGAAGCAATGAAGAGTTACCACACCCAACTGTGGTACCTAAGGAATGAAGTTTTATGAAGTCTAGCTAAGAGACTTTAAAGCAAGCACTTCTTGGGAGGAAACCCAAGTTAATCTTTGTTTTCTCTTGTTTTTTTGCTTTGTTTAAATTTTCTTCTTTTTGATGTACATGTTCATCTTCTTTTGAGTATTTCAAGTTTCACCTAAGAAATCGACCCTTGTTTGATCTGGTCTTGGTCTAAACCATGACCGTGGTTTAGCGCTTGCCTGCGCGAGACCGCGACCGCGGTTGTTCTTTGCAACAACTGAAAAACTGCGACTGCGGTCTTCTTCCTTAGGAACACCGTGATCGCGGTTCTTTCATGAGAACACCGCGGTCGTAGTTCTTCTGGATGAAAACCGTGACTGTGGTCTTTCCCCTTTATTTGTTTGGTCGCAGTTACTTGCATATATATATCCTTAAACCCTCACATCTTAAGCTCTTTTCGCTCATAGTCTCCACCAAGCTAAACCCTACTCTCCATTCTGATCATGACCAATGACTTGCCGCCACAGCAACGCTTTGCTACGCCCAACCGCATTTGTTTCCGCCGTCGCCACCGCCATTAAGGTAACGGTCTGGGATAAACTCCTTTTGTGCTTCTAATCGCCGAACCACCTTGTCGCCCCCAATTTAAACCCTCACCTGAACTGATTCATTTTGCCCTATCCCTCGGCGGTGTAATTTGCCCCTTCGACGGTTGTCCTAGCTTTCCTTGTTATCCTGACTGCCTCACGGCGGCGGTTGCTCATAACCTCTAAAAAAACCCTAAAACCCTTAATAAATGGGACGACTGCTGCTGGCGAAAATGAAGAATAGATCATCAGATGGAGAGAGGAATCGGAAGGGTCGGAAGAAGGAAAATCGTGATCGCAGTCATCACCTCTACAACCGTGATCGTGGTGTGCTTGTAAACCTTAGCACCGGCCACAGTGTTTTCTCTGACTACCAGAACCGTGACCGCGATCAAAACTGTGATTGTGGTCCTTGCTCAGGGAACCATGATCGCAGTTGTTCTACACAAGACAACCGCGACCGTAGTCCTTCCTTATGAACCGCGACCGTAGCCCCTACTTAGAAAACTGCAACCGTGATCTCTTTCAGAGACCGTGAAATCACAAAACCGCGATCGCGGTCCCTATTCTCTCTTCTTGAACTTAAAACATAAATAAGTTAATGAATACCTATCCCGTGCAAGAAATGCTTTACCCATCTAAATGCAATAATGATAACTTTCATGCAATAATAATAACTTTCATTAAATCCTATTAGAATCTAATTCCTTCAAAAAAAATTACATAATGTCTTCTCCAGCCACCAGCGACCCCCTGTACGAGAAAGATACTTCCTTGAAGGAGGTAGAGAAGATCGTCAAGGATCTAACAGAAGCACTGAAGAGGGGCACTTCTCTGCCAGTGCCAAAGTGAGTGGAAATACAACTGAGGATGGAACAGTATCGAAGGATACTAGGGGAGGTGTCACAGGAGGAATCCCTAGAAGAGACAAAATAGACCAAGGGTACCGGGACCTCCTAGTACCAGCCAGGAGAGTTTGAGAGCCAAGTGCATGGCAAAAAGAAAAGCTGCACCCAAGGGAACCAAGGGCAGTAAGAGGGTGAAGCCAGAAGATGTCAGCAAACCAATTAAGAAGGGGGAAAGTAAGGGCAAAGAGGCAGTAGAGGAAACATCTACACTGTCTAGGGAACCTCCATTTGTGCCTAGGGATGCATTGCACCAGTCTACCTATGACTGGATGTACCTGAACAAAGAATGTTGCCTGACACGTTACCTAGACGTGGACGACTTCAAGAAAATGGGGATCTATGATAGGGCAATGAAGTTCCTAGAAGATGCAAATCTACGCACCCTATGCACACCTGAGGTGAAATCCTACATGAAGATGACCTTAGAATTCCTATCCTCATTAAAGAAGGTCACTACCAGTAGTGAGACACGAAGGACATGAGGTGGAGATTTCCAGCTTTAAGTAAGGCTAGGGGGAAAAACCCACATGATCTCAGAGGCAGATCTAAACAGAATTTTCACCGCAACGGAGGAGGAAGCCAAGGCCTGCTCTGCAGCCCCGAGTGAAAAAAAGACAATCACATATGATAGCAATGAGATGTGGAAAGAACTAACTGGGGAGGAGAAACATAGTTCTAGAAACTCCAAGGCCTCCCAAATCACCTCATGCTTCATCCGCATAATGCAGAAGATCACCGCCTACACGATTGATGCAAGGTCAGAGACAGGGACCATCAGTAAAGGATACATGTTCCTCATCTAGTCCATGATCAATAGAAAACTGGTGAATATTGGTAAAATATTAATCAAGCATCTATCAGCGGAAGTAGGTGAGGATGTGAAAAGAAATTATGCATTCTGCATGGGCGGCCAGATAGTCATGATTGTTGATTACCTACTGGATTAAGGAGAGGTCCAAAAATATAAAGAAATGGAGGGACAACAACGAATAGACATCAAGTCCCTAGCCAACATAGGTATTCTGGAATTGAAGGGAGAGAAGGTGTACTTCAAATAGAGAGGGTCAAAAAGACCGCTCCCCCTTCCCGAAATGGCGTACTATGACGCCCACAAGCTGCGGCCAACCCAAGACGACATAAAGAAAATGTGCTTCGGGGCACTGCATGCCGGAACAACTACAGATCCAATACATACAACAGGAGAAAGCAGTGCCCCAGCTTTGTTAAAGAAGAAGAAGAAGAGCACAGAGCTGCGGAAGAAATTGATAGTGGAGAAAAAGAAAATAGAAACAACTACTCTACCAACCGCAAGTGAGAAGGTTGCAGTACAACCCCTCCCTACGGCTCTACCTCAAGAAGACCCAGTGGGAGCCGTAGAACCCACATCTCTCAAACCACGCGAGGAAGCAACTATTGTGGAGCTAGAGGTGGGAAAAGAGAAGGCCATAGAAGCCAACCCATAGCCCAGTAAGAAATTGGAGGTAGAGCCAGAAGGACAAGGCTCTCAGATCGTACCAGATGTAGATACTGGTGGAGCAGACATGGGACAACCAGAGGATCTGAAGGAGAAAGAACAACGCCCACCACCACCGCCTCTACAACCCACGATGCCAAGCTCATCAACGACGCGCGCGGAGCATCAGCTGCACCAGCACGCACCTTCCTTCGGGGGTGCCTTAGGTATAAGGTTTGATGCAATGTGGGAACGCATGCATCAAACCAATAAAATAAATACCACAATTTCTACTTCATTGTTAAACCTAACAACACAGGTACAGGTGTTGGAGGAAAGAACAAAAGCACTCCCAGACTTTTCCAAGAAGTTCTAAACAATCAGTGGATGATGACGGGGATGCTTAAAAAGATGTAGGATGAGATGACAGACATGTAGAAGGAGAGGCAAGCCATCTGAGCCGACAACGAGCACATGCGTCGAGGGTACGATGCAGTGATGGCTGCCCTCAAAGAAGAGCGTCAAAACCTACAAGAAGACCACCAGAAAATCGAGAAGGAACGTGAAGAACTCGAGGACCGGTGGGAGAAAAAGAAGACAAGGTGCTCAGTAAGCCCCGTACACTCCTCAGCTAGCCCCTCCAGCCACGATGACAATGTGGGAGGATCGGGCACGGGAACTGGCACACTAAAAGTTAGGAGTGCGAACACGTAGGCATCACCCGCAGCTGAACCAAGGGGAAACCAGCCACCATAGCGGTTGAGCTCCCAAAATGAAAACCAAATGAAGAAATATGCGACAACAACAAGGGGCTCGACCTCAACTGTGACCCATAGGAAGGCCTGGATGAAGCCACTGAAGACGATGGAAATCTAGCGGAGCATCACCTCTCCCCATCAACACACACTTTGACGCTAGAAGAGCATATTGTTGCTGCTCATCGCGAAGAGGTGGTCGCAGAACTCAGCTCAGTAAGAGCAGCCGAGCTTGATAGAATTATAGCTGAGTTGGGGGCCAGGCTTGAGGAGACTAGCAAGTTCCTCCTCTTCCAACCACATCACGAGCATAGTGACATGGGGGAAGATAGACCAGACAGACCGAAAGGAGAAATTACATCTTCTTTCAAAAAATTTGATAGATGGAGTTGTTTCAGCCTGTCACTGGAAGAGTTGACTATCATTATGAATTCTCTAAAAGAAGATGATTCACTGAGATATGTCATCTTTGAGTGAGGTGGCATCTGCGTGCTAAAAGATGACCTCCGAGAAACGTTGAAAATAGGAGGATACCTTTCTGTAAGCACAATATCAGCCTACCAGGTGATACTAGGCGATACCATGTCAAATACCCACATGGCATACTTCTTACTGGTATATGACATCCTCAAAGACAAAAAGTCAGGAGAGAAGGAGTGGATACAAAAATGCTTGGAGATGGACCCACCGGAGTACATCTTCCTGCCTAATCTTCTCGACAACCATTAGACTTTGCTGCATGTCAACCTTCTCAAAAGGACTTCAATTTTATACAACAACTCCGACGCAGCCTTCATGCTCAACAAAAGGACCAATATGACGACAGCAAAGACACCCACAGAAGAAAAGGCAATCACATGCGTTGAAGCTATCATCGACATGATAAAACAACACTGTAGAGGGTACGACTATATAAAAGGTAAGGACTTCAAGAAGACACAATTCCGTCACAGTTGCCCTCAACAGGTACCCCTATATAATGACTATGGTTTCTTCTACCTATCATGGATGGTGGCCATAGCCACTATTGGATTCAAGGTGGAAAACATGCAGTATGAGCAATATCACACATTAAGGGGTATATATGCAAGCATGCTCCTAGAGTCCAAGTGGGCCTCCATCGACAATAACAAAAACAAATAATGAAAGCCCGTTTATACATCTCACTCAAATTTTGACACCCTGAGATGGGGTGCAGGATAAGTTTGGGGGAGGAGTCATAAATGGGCTATAGAGGTACATTTACCATCCCTTTTCCCTTTTAAAAACATTTACTTTCCTTTTTACCCCTTTTTACTGCTAAAATTTTGAAAATTTTGAATTTGCCCCTAAAATTTTGAAATTGAAATTTTGAATTCTCGTTACAACTAACTTTTTAGAATCTCGCTATAAGGACCCTGACCTTCATTTTAGGCTTACCCTATTTGCTTTGCTTAAACCTTGTGTTGATATGTTTGCTAATCACCTAAGTTGTGATTAGGGTTTGTCTGTGCTTTGTTGAGAGGTTGAGGTGCAACTTGCAATTTACCCAAGTTTTAGGGTTGGTGTGCAAATGTGTCACCTTGAGAGATATCTTTATCTCTCCTTGCATCCTCTAGGGTTGAGAGGATGGGTTGGGCTCGTTGCTTGAGCAGCCTTGGGTTTTGTTTTGCCTTGTTTGGGCATTGCCTTGTTTTGTTGGGCCTTGTGTCGGGCAAGCCCTAGGTGTATCGGCCAAGGTGGTAGTGGGTGTGTCAGGTTACCATGTTGGGCGACACACACCCCACTTGACCTAGCCTCGTTTGTGTCACCTTCTTTGGACAAGTGGTCTTTGCCTTGCTAGTGGATGGCAAGTCATGGACAAGTGGTTTGGGATGCTAGCATGTGGCATAACCCTTGGATAAGTGGTGGTTGGGAAGACACATATGGAGCAAGCCCTTAGTGGACGCCCACTTAACCCTCTTGCTTATATACCCCCTTATTTGCTAGCTTGGGATCCCTTTAGCTCTTTAGTTGTGTCCCTTCTTCCTTGGTGGACGATACCTCTCCTTGGTAGAGCTAGCTTGGTGGCCGATCTCCTTGGTGGAGTCTTCTTCTTCCTCTAGTGGTGTCCGAACCCTAGAGTGTGTCTTGCTTCTCTTCTTGTGATGAGCATCTCCCCCTCTTTCATTAGCACCTTCTTCTCCTTCTTGCTTATTCTTCGGCCATGGTGGTTATGAGCTTTGCTTTTCTTCTTGAGGTGGCCGAAGGTGGTGCTTGGAGCTTGGAAGCTTGGTTCTAGGAGCTTGGAGCTTGCTTAAGGTGGGTTACATAACTCCTAACCCTAGCTATACTACTTCTTTTTCATGTTGCATGTTTATATGTCATCTTGATCGGCCATGCATCTTGTTAGATATGTTTCTTGCCCTAGTATGTACCCTTTATCTTGTGATATATATAGTGGTCATGTTGTTGATGTGTTCATAGACCATGTAGCCTAACCTTGAGTTTAGGGTTCCTTGGGAAAAACCCCTTTCTCTCCCTTTTGGTTTTGAGAAGTGAGTTCGAGCTCTAGTGGTGTAGGCAAAACCCCTCTCTCTTAGTTGTTGAGAGGTGAGTCTATGCTCTAGTTGCTTGGGCAATACCCTTCTCTCACCATGGATTTGATAGGTGAGCCTTGGTTGGATGTCAACCTAGTTGAGGTTGGAAGGATGACCATTATGATGATGATCCACCTTGCTACCCGATATGTGATGGAGGTTGTGCAAAACCCCTCTCTCTTGGTTGTTGAGAGGTGAGTCAACTCTCTTGATCTATTAGGGTTTGATGATGGTGACCTTGAGGTTGATGATGACCAAACCATTATGGTTCTTGTGCCTTGCACGATACCCTTTTGTGGTGCTTTGTACGATACCCCTCTTCTAAGGTTTTGTCTTGGGCAATATGATAAGTTGGGTTATGTTGACCTTGTTGACCGATATGACCCCTTCACCATGTAAGTGTTGTTGGGTGATATGCCCTGACTGAGATGTACCTTTTCCTTGGTTGGTGTTGTGCCTTTGGCCGACATGGTGCTTAGTAGCCATCTATGTTTTGTTCCTTGGGTGGCATAGGTTGAGTTTGGGTTTGCCCGATATGAGTCTTGGATAGGGAAACCCTAGATGGGCGCCATAGTGTTGGCTGATATGGTTGCTCTTATCTTAGTTGAACGATAGCCCTCCTTGAGTGCCATGATGTAGTTGGGTAGAGGCCAGTAGTGTGCTTGTTGGGCGTTATGATGATGATGGGTGCCCGACATGAAACCCTAACCCTAATGGGCAATAGGGTCTTGACTGTTAGTGCTGGTTGTGATGCCCGACACATCTTTGCTCTTGGATGCCCATTATCACCTTGCACTTAGTTGCACGATACATCCCTTGCTCCTTGGCTGCACGACACAACTCTTGGATCAGGTTGCACGACACACATCAGGTCTGGTTGCCCGATATCTCTTATGCATGGATGCACTCTGTGGTTGGCCGATATGTGTGGCTAAGTGCCCTCGTCGATAGGCTTTTAGTGAGGGAGTTGACCCTTCCCGATATCTCCTTGTGTGAGGAATGGCGCTACCTGCCACACCTATAGTGAGGGTAGGCGGTATCTTTGGTAAGGGTTGCACCTATATCGGAAACCCTAGTCTTGGTGAGTTTGTTATCTTGTAACCACACCTCTGTTGATGATACATTATGAATGATAGGTTGTAACCAATGATATGTTGGATACCTAAAGTTGGTGCTAAGTGAGATGATTAGATACATGATCATGTTCATAAGATATAGGGAATAGTGAATGCTCATGGTTTGATTACAATAATGTAATTTGTTTACAAGATACAACTTTGTGCTTCATGTAGTTATAATCATGGATGTTGATCCAATCATGTACCTTCAACCCTAATAGCATGATAATCATAAAGATCTATGTTTGGTGATTCAGTTATCTCTCTTGATATGCATACTAACCATGCAGGTGTATCAAATGAACTCATAGCCAGGTAAGAGCTATGAGGTATATGTGTTTTGAATAACACTGAATAATGATAATCCTTGATTGATGGGATAACATGTACCACCCTTATGATTTGAAAAGGTCTGTTGACCTAATAAAGGCTGAGTGCCTAGTTGAGGTGTTATTCTCTGATGTTGAGATAAGGGTGTTGGTATGTATGCCCTGAGAGCCAATCACGGGATGATTGATGGGATACATCAAGATTGATTTGATAAACATTAAAGGCAAGCTTCCAATTCTTTCTGGTTCAGTCATATGAGATAGTGATAGAACATATTGAATGTCTAGAGAATGATAGTACTCAATGACGCATGCTTTCAGGTTGAGGACCTGAATGATGAGATCATACAGATGCTAAGAGTTTGTACATTCTTATTATGTCCCTAGTCGGATGTCATTGTGGAAGGTAGATAGACAACAATGACACACAAGACTAGATTGTGGTGTTGGTTGATGATAGAATCTCATTAGTCATGATATGGAGATATCAAACCAAACACATAGGTACTTGTTAGAGAACAAGTATATCGGACAGACCCACCGTGAGTTTGACACATGGAACCATGGCATGGTAGTTACAGTCAGTTCTCACAGTGATGGTGGTGAGTGTGATTCTTAGACCTAAAATCACTACACTCAACACATGTCGTTGGGTACACTTTGACATCATCAAACATAGTCCTGAAACATGGGTTGTTATAAAGATGATGATTGGGTGGCTTTGACACATGGGGATTTTGAGGGGTGATTGATAGATATGGGATTTGTCCCTCCTGAGGGAGTTTGATATCCATGGCCACTTGATGAGTAGGATTGAGATAGGTGTGCACACACATGTGTGAATCAGTATGTGATATTGATGTCATACATATCTCCTCCAATCTACTCTGAGATCAAGAAAGTGAATGAACGTTGACATGATGACTGTTCCATGCCTTGAGTTCATTCGGGATATCAGTGAAAAAGGAATTATACATTCACTATAACACCATTCACAGATTGTAGGATTTAAAGTTGTTCTCCAACTTTCTATTTCACTTGGGTAGCACTGATGTGCGACTAGGCACCGCTCTTTGCTTGTGAAGTCATACATTTTATGGACTTTCACTGTCAACATGAAATGGACCTGCAGGGTCACACACATAGGATTTAACCTGGAAGAGGAGTTTATCCACAAATGATGTTTAGATTGATTACTAAAAGAGTTTAGTAGTTCAATTAAACACTCAATAAATTGATAGATCAATATCATAGTGTTTAAGGTGTTGGACCGATTGAGTAGAGTATCGGATTGATTGAAACTGCAATTGACTGATTTGCACAAGTTTGCTGCCCCAACCGATCGGCTCAGGTTGTTGAACCGATTGGCTCATGTAATGAACCAATCGGTTCAAGATAGGCTGATATGACCGGTTCAAGAGTTGAACCGATCGGCTCAACTGGTCTAACCGAGATCGTTTGGAAAGTGAGAAGACTATTTTGCAAATACAATTTGTTTCACTTGTACAAATTCGATTTAGACAAGGATTAATATTTGATTAATCGGAAACAAATTTGAAAGTCAATTTGAGTTGGATCATGACCACGAACCGATCAGCTCAGGTGCCCCAACTGATCAGTTGAGGTGTGAACCAATCGGCTCAACTCCCCAACCGATCGTTTCATGTATGAAACGATCGGTTCAGGTGGCGTAGTTGGTTGTTTTGTGGAAAATCTCGAACCCTTCTAGTCCTGCATTAATCCCGCATTACCCGGGATAGAGAACCTTGACCCATGACCCTCCTATATATAGGGGTAGTGGGGGCTTCTCAAAGACAACAACTCAAAGACCAGTTGCTCTACAAAGTTGTCATTCTCTCTGGTTTTGGTAACAGAGAGAGCCCGAGCAAGTGCTACCTGATAAGGGAGGCACATCAAGGGGAAGACAACTACAGAAAAGCAACTGGTGGCAGGAGAGTGTGTCAGTGACTAGTACGCTGACAGGAGGGTGTGACTCCTTCTGATTCCTTGTGGGACAAGGAGATCAGAGTTCCAGGTGGTCCGTGTGGACTACTTCAGAGGCGGGAGACTTCTGCCTCTCGGAGGACATCTGTCAATCCCGACAGTCCCGGTGAGACTAAGAGGTGACAGTCCCAGTGCAACCAGGAGCTGCACATACACCATCTAAGACCGGAGGTGAAGACCGCGCAAGCTGCGAGGTAACATCACCGAGCAAGCCTCGGGACAAGGTACGCCTCTACAAACCATCCTTCCTATTGTATGGACATTGACGTGATTCCTTTTTTTCTGGGTTTGGGAGAAGAAATTTTTTGTTTCCGCTGCCTTCTCTGTCTCTCCTAAAACCCAACAGTGGTATCAGAGCCACATCAATTGCTATGTATTTTAGGATTGTCGATATGATCAATTTTGGTTTGTCACCTTTATTTATTGCATACGATGCGAATAAAATTGGCTTTATGCATGTCCAATCCTAAATCCACAAATCCCAATATTCATATATGATATGTAATATAAATGCACTCGATACGCGTCGCCCTTAAATGAGTTTTGTGGTGGATGTATAGTGTGGTTATGGCCAATAAACCCTATGTATGTGTGCTTGGTTGAATGTAGTTGCTTACATCTCAGTCTGCGTATCGATTCCCTATCTCCTATTCCTGATGTAACTCGAGATAACTCAAGATTTCTTTCCTACCTTTGCTCCCCCCGAATGTAACTCGGGGTTTCCCAATTCAAATGTAAAATAGGATAGATCTTTTATTTCCTATTATGTTAGAGAATGGAAGACAACTTGACGATGACTGAGACGATCGGTTCAAGGAGTGAGTGAATCGATCGGTTGGTGATCCAGACGACCAGTTTGAGGAGCGAGACGATCGGGTGGTGACCATGAAGAGATGCACGATGACCAGGCAAACCGATCAGTAGGAGGAGCCAACCGATCGGCTGGTGGCACCGAGACGATCGGCCAGGGTGAGCAGGTCATTCATGTGATGAGTTGATCAACTTGGACGACTATAGCACTTCATCATGGATAGGTTGCATGTGATGTAGATCTAGATTATCGTGATTCCTCTTGGCTTGAGGAATCGCATTAGGATGGCCATAATCATTGCTTTTATCGTTTCGCATGTTTTCTATGGGATATAACATGTATATGATACATACTATATATTGTGGTGATTGGATATGTATATGTACCTATAAAAACCAAATCCCTCATTAAATATTAAAGTTTTAGATGCCTTCCAAATGTGACACATGTGAAAATCTTGATCGGCCAAGTGTGGGCACGCCCTAGCGTGGTGCACAGTCTATCTCGTGGAAGCATGAAGGATGGATATGTGGGTCTGCCCTAGCAGGGTGCATATTCATCATGTTGGCTTTGGGTTGGACTTAACAAGGTGACCTAGATAGGATCTAGCACCTTGAGGCATGGAGGTGATCATGGCAGGGATTTGCATATGACATCTTTCAAGAGTTGCATATGATGCAATTGGAAAAAGTTGCCTACCTGGAAGATCTAAGTTGTGGGTGACAACCCTAGCTGGTTCATGACTTAGAGGATTT
This sequence comes from Alisma plantago-aquatica, assembly GCA_963693085.1. NCBI lineage: Eukaryota > Viridiplantae > Streptophyta > Magnoliopsida > Alismatales > Alismataceae > Alisma > Alisma plantago-aquatica. The sequence goes on along the minus strand of OY856410.1, from coordinate 182,560,497 downwards.
CAGTATCTTGACCCACTAGAAGGTTGTACGCTACAATCTTCCGAATTAATGGTGAGGGCTATCAATTTGAACAAAATAGTGGAAGCGATAATTAATTAAAGTCCTAATTATATCATCAACCTTTCAAATCAATCAAATAAGTCGAAATTGAGTTTTGGACTAAACTGCATATATTTCCTTTTGTTGTACAAATGACAACAAACAACAATCACTTTTCATTGCGATCGGTACTTGAAAAGGACAAGCTGAATGGGACTAACTTCCATGATTAGTTTAGGACATTGAGAATTGTTATCACTCAAGAGTGAAAACTCTATGTCCTGGATACTCCAATACCAAAGGAACCTGCTCCTACCGCAGCAAAGGAAGAAAGGGATGCTTACAAGAAGCATTCTGATGATTCCATTGATGCAAAGTGCTTGATGTTGTGCTCCATGAACCATGAGTTGCAAAGACAACATGAGAACACGGGTGTCATTGAGATCATTCAGCATCTCAAGAACATGTATGAAGATCAAGCACAACAAGAGAGATATGATGTCTCCAGGGCACTGTTCAAGTGCGTCATGACAGAAGGAGATCCAGTTGGTCCTCACACGCTCAAGATGATTGGGTATGTGGAGAACCTGACGAGACTGGGATTTCCCCTGAGCCAAGAGTTGGCTACTGACGTGATACTGCAATCGTTGCCAGAATCAAATAGTCAGTTTGTGATGAACTACAACATGAACAACTTTGACAAGCCATTGACAGAGTTGTTGGGCATGTTGAGGACAGAAGAGACACGGATGAAGAAGGACAAGCCTAAGTCTGTGATGATGATCAACAACAAGAAAGGCAAGGGCAAGGGCAAAGCTAATAAGGGTTCTGATGCTAGCCAAGAGCCTAAGGTTTCTTCAGCCCTCAAGGCCAAGGGAGGCATGAACAAGAGAGGCAATTGCCACCATTGTCAAAAGCCAAGACATTGGAAAAGGAATTGTCCACTCTATCTGGAAGAACTAAAGAAGGAGGCGACAGACGTCTCCACCTGAATGTGTCATGAAATAAACTTGTAACATTTTTGAGGTATACGATACCAAGATATAAAATGTAAAGCACTCAATAAATGGGGCAAGTGTTGCCGCCAAAGATAGGAGTACTTTAGTTTATTTTTAGCCTTGAAGGCATGTAATAGAGTTATGAACTGCTATTTCATATTTTCTAATAGATAGAAACACTTTATTTTTACACATTGTATGACAATGATTGCAATTAATAAAGTTGATGTTTCAATCTCAAAAGATATGATCTTTATGGCAATGCCTTGTTTATCTTGTGGTACTTGTTATGCATAAGATAAAATGATACCTAAAGTTATTGATAACTCAAACAATCAAATTAGCATAAATAATGAGAAATTCATTTCTAGTTTCCATATGATGGATAAATCTAGACTCTTTTGGTTAGAGAACCAGTAAGAGACATGAATCTCTTAGACATGATAAATAAATCTTCACTAATAGTAGTAGGAGTATGATTATCCTATTAGGTATAATACATGTGATGTATTTACATACCTATTGGAGTTAATGCTAATACTTCAAACGGTGTTTAGAAAAATACCAATATGAATATCTTGAAGTGATCAAGAATATCATAGATGAAGTATGAATTTGGTAAAGTGTTAATTCTTGATTAGATCAATGAATGAAATACTTGAACCAAATGTTTGAGATCCTTATGAGTAATTATGATAGTGTATCATAGTGAACTCATGATTAAGGCATGGTGATGTCTAAATCAAAAGGAGTCATACTCTAAGGAGTTAGAGAATGATTATCAAATAACTAATTTCTTCTTAAATAAAGAATACCCCACACTAATAAAGGACATTAAGAATCACAAGGAGTTGTGAGTTCTTATATCCTTGGCAGATATACCTCAATTATCTATATGATGAGTTGTTCATGTGATGAGTCAACTATCTAGATGAATATGAGGAACCGGATCTTGAGTTATGGCTTATGACCATTACATCCTAAATGACTTCCATGTGAAAAATAAGGTATGACCTTGATGGTAGCACCCATTGGAATGAAATCCATAAGTGTTAATGAGTCTTAAGCGTTAAGACACGTGGATGACACTTTGAAAAGGATGATGCTTGTTGATTGCAACTTAATGACTAAGACATTTGGCTTACGGATACTAAAATTGCATTCCTGTGAGGAATAAAACAAGGATGTGTGCGTGACACAACATATAGGGTTTATGAATCCATTAATGCAAATGAAGTCTATAAGTTGCAATGGACTAATCAATGTGGTTGATTAAGTACAAGCAACTCAGAGCTGGATCTTTACTTTGATGATATAGTCAAAGTGTTTGACTAATATATCAAAGATAAAGAAGGGATCTATGATTTAGTGGGAGCGTATTCACATTCCACATGTTGATGTGAAATGGAAATGTTCTAAAATGGAAATCCAAAGTGGAAATCATCTATAGGGAACAGAGAGACGTTTCTTGTGAGATAGGAATAGAGATCTATAGAGATAGTTCTCGAAAACCTCTTGACCTGAAAAGAGAAAGCATACATTGGCAATCTATACTGAAGAGTTCAGTATGCACATATTCAGTGGGCGAAAACTTATCCATGTTACATGGAGTTAGTATCCCAAAGCCAAGTGTCCAATTCTTATGAAGAATGGAAACACTAAGAATATATAAGGATCTATCATGTATGTAAACATCCCATCATCTTGCATGTATGAACATGGCAAGAACAAAATGCATTTATCATCTTGCATGCAGGACATGACAATATGATATGCTCATCCTGATAACTCATATGTGGGACATGACGAGTGGATGTCTGTCTATTTCCAGTAAGGGTTATTGGAATACCATAAGAACTTGAAAAGTACTTGATAAGTACTAGTTCTATGGAAATAAGGAAGGGTTCACTGTAAAGAGTTACACTGATGCGAACTTCCGAAAAGGACAGAAAATTAATCGCAAAATATATATGGGATATATAAAAGTGAATGTTTGTTGATAAATGGAAACGTTCCAATAAAGCCGTTTAAAAGGAAATGTTGAGTATTTGTGTGTTAGAGAACAGCAGTGGATACTATATGGATCTAGGAGTTCATACAGATGAACTTATAGTTATTCCGGTCATTGATGACAAGTTAATAGTGCTTGGTCATGTAATGTGGCTAAAGGTTAGTAAAGGAATACTAGATTGCATATTACGGCAACTCCATCTCATACGTATGACGTACAACGAAGAGATAAGAGACATGCAGTAAATACCGACTTTGGCAAGGTGTTGCCATAACTCACTATGTTAGTACTAGAGCACAGTAACATGTGGGACATGTTTGAAGATCACTATGAATATGATTCAAGGGTGATTGGCTCACAGTGCAAGTGGGAGTCTGTTGGTATGTATGCCTTGAGAGCCAATCATGGGATGATTGATGGGATACATTAAGATTGATTTGACAAACATCAAAGGCAAGCTTCCAATTCTTTCTGGTTTAGTCATATGAGATAGTGATAGAACAGATTGAATGTCTAGAGAATGACATTACTCAATGACGTATGCTTTCAGGTTGAGGACCTGAATGATGAGATCATACGGATGCTAAGATTTTGTACATTCTTATTATGTCCCTAGTCGAATGTCATTGTGGAAGGTAGATAGACAACAATGACACACAAGACTAGATTGTGGTGTTGGTTGATGACAGAATCTCATTAGTCATGATATGGAGATATCAAACCAAACACATAGGTACTTATTAGAGAACAAGTATACCGGACAGACCCACCGTGAGTTTGACACATGAAACCATGACATGGTAGTCATAGTCAGTTCTCATAGTGATGGTGGTGAGTGTGATTCTTAGACCTAAAATCACTACACTCAACACATGTCGTTGGGTACACTTTGACATCATCAAACACAGTCCTGAAACATGGGTTGTTATAAAGATGATGATTGGGTGGCTTTGACACATGGGGCTTTTGAGGGGTGAGTGATAGATATGGGATTTTTCCCTCCTGAGGGAGTTTGATATCCATGGCCACTTGATGAGTAGGATTGAGATAGGCATGCGCATACATGTGTGAATCCGTATGTGATATTGATGTCATACATATCTCCTCCAATCTACTCTGAGATCAAGAAAGTGAATGAACATTGACAAGATGACTATTCCATGCCTTGAGTTCATTCAGGATATCAGTGACAAAGGAATTATACATTCACTGTAACACCATTCACGGATTGTAGGATTGAAAGTTGTTCTCCAACTTTCTATTTCTCTTGGGTAGCACTGATGTGCGACTAGGCACCGCTCTTTGCTTGTGAAGTCATAAATGTTATGGACTTTCACTGCCAATGTGAAATGGACCTGCAGGGTCACACACATAGGATTTAACCTGGAAGAGGAGTTTATCCACAAATGATGTTTAGATTGATTACTAAAGGATTTTAGTAGTTCAATTAAACACTCAATCAATTGATAGCTCAATATCATAGTGTTTAAGGTGTTGGATCGATTGAGTAGAGTATCAGATTGATTGAAACTGCAATTGACTGATTTGCACAAGTCTGCTGCCCCAACCGATCAGCTCAAGAGTTGAACCGATCGGCTCAGGTTGTTGAACTGATCGACTCATGTGATGAATCGATCGGCTCAAGACATACTGAGACGACCGGTTCAAAAGTTGAACCGATCAGCTCAACTGGTCTAACCGAGATTGTTTGGAAAGTGAGAAGACTATTTTGCAAATACAATTTGTTTCACTTGTACAAATTCGATTTGGATAAGGATTAATATTTGATTAATCGGAAACAAATTTGAAAGTCAATTTGAGTTGGATCAGGACCACGAACCGATCGGTTCAGAAGTGAATTGATCGACTCAGGTGCCCCAACCGATCAGTTGAGGTGTGAACTGATCGGCTCAACTCCCCAATTGACTGTTTCATGTATGAAACGATCGGTTCAGGTGGCGCAGTTGGTTATTTTGTGGAAAATCTCGAACCCTTCTACTCCTGCATTAATCCCACATTGCCCGAGATAGAGAACCCTGACCCATGACCCTCCTATATATATAGGGGTAGTGGGGGCTTTTCAAAGACAACAACTCAGAGACCAGTTGCTCTGCAAAGTTGTCATTCTCTCTAGTTTTGGTAACTGAGAGAGCCCGAGCAAGTGCTACCTGATAAGGGAGGCACAGTATGGGAAAGACAACTATAGAAAAGCAACTGGTGGCAGGAGAGCATGTCGGTGAATAGTACATCGATAGGAGGGTGCGACTCCTTCTGATTCCTTATGGGACAAGGAGATCGGAGTTCCAGGTGGTCCGTGTGGACTACTTCATAGGCGGTAGACTTTTGCCGCTCGGAGGACAGCTGTCAATCCCGACAGTCTCAGTGAGATCGGGAGGTGATAGTCCTAGTGCAACCAGGAGCTCCACAGACACTGTCCAAGATCGGAGGTGAAGACTGCGCAAGCCGGGAGGTAACATTATCGAGCAAGCCTCGGGACAAGGTACACCTCTACAAACCATCCTTCCTATTGTATAGACGTTGACGCGATTCCTTTTTTTTTCTGGGTTTGGGAGAAGAAATTTTTTGTTTCCGCTGCCTTCTCTGTCTCCCCTAAAACCCAACAGAGGGATTGCTATCCCATGGTGGTGATGTAGGCCTTGAGAGACAGTGGCATTTTGTGATGAGGGATTGAAATCCCATGGTAATGATGCAATTGAATGTGTTAAGTTTTATAACTTGGTTGCCTCAACAATCCACTTAAAATATACTAATTAATTACAGTGGAACATTTCATGTAGTTTGCCCTGGTCATAGATCCATCATCATCAGTAACTGGTGATGGTGAAACAGGTTTCTCCTGCGGGGTTACCTGGAGCGCATATTTTTGAATATACGGGGTCTCTCCTAGATGAAAATAGGAGGATTAGAGTGCAATTGCAGTTATGAACTCAAGATGTGTATAAGAGCATGGTGATCAGGCCCATGGCTTAGTGTGAAGGAGTATGAATGCATTCATGGCTCAGGAGCACGGTGAATAGGCCTATGGCTCATGATAAAAAGGGTAGACTGCGTGAGCTAACCCTATGGCTGAGGCCACTCAAGCAAGAGACTGCGATCCTGCTTTGGTTAACGTGCACTGACCACGAAGAGGTGAGGTCATGGAGTCTGGCTCTCCCAATGACCTTGTATGGCACCAGTTTTGGGCTTCATAGCCAAAGGTTGGATTTGAGTGGGACGGCTCACTTCCTCAAGGCATAATAAATCGTAATCCAGCTGTATAGAATATATTGCTTAAGGCAAAACACGGAACATTGGTTGAGGCCTTATTTGTGTAGTTGCCCTTGTAGTTATTTACACGTTCCTCATATCTTGTAGAAATTTCTTATAAAGCTTATCTTGTCAATCATGTTCCATAAATAAATATCTGGTTATATGCCTCCCGGATATCTTGGTAAGTTGTTGTTAAAGTTAAGCTCTGTTCATTATGTTGCTTATATCAGTTACCTATTTTTCCTGAAGTTTTATAGTTTCAGCGAGGAGTTATGTTTCTCGTTGGGACTGTGTGTCTCACCCCACCGGTTTACAACCTTTTTAGGTGATCATGCTAGATGTGGTGGTGGTCGTGAGGTTGAAGCCGAGCAGCAAGAAGAGTAGTAGGAGGCAAGAGATGGATATGTTGTTGTTTTGGTTGTTTTGTAGTAGAGTCCTAGAGTCATCCCGGTACACTCAGGTCCTCGAAAGTATTTTGATGATGTTTCATGATGTATAGCTGATGTAGTTTGTTTATCCTACTGTTGGCCTGGTATGGCCCGTTATGTATGTATAAACAGGTGGTGAACTCTTTGTGCCTATGTGACAGTTGGTTCCTGTAATCTGTGGACACGTATCAAGGTTTATGTATGTTTATATAACATGTTTCCTTACAGGATAAGGATCTGGATGTAATAGTTTTGTTATTGTATGCTTTCCGCAATCGGTTCTAATTAACCCGTGTTTTCGGTAATATGTGGTTTATGGAAGTTTCACATGTTTTCGTGTGGCATTTCGTTGTCTGTGTGATAACGGGATGTGTCGCCACACTCGCCTCCTCTCTCGCTAATTTTTCTTATTGTAGTGTTTCAGCCCTCTTAGAGAGAAATATATGAGTAACATATACAAGTATATACGAGTAAAACAACAGTCATAACAATATTGCTATACCTCATTCTTGCAATAAGACAATGTAAATGTAACAACCTTAACTCATGAAACCCTCGGAGACTAGAGAACTTCACCTAGTCATACTCCTGACCTACCACCCTCACCTGACGCTTTTGACCAGAAAATCCTTATCTTCGTAGAAAGGGAAAAATCTGCCCTCTTCAAAAAAAATATCTAAAAGAGGCTTGGCTGCCCAGAAGACCAAGTAAAACTCCCCAAACCCAAGCCTGAAAGGAGAGGTAAAATGCCAAAAATAAATAAAGAAAAAAATATATGAGAGCTGTGTCCGAAAAGATGCCAAAAGTTTATGCACGACTGGTATATTGTTGCACTCATGAATGCAGATATGTCATGCTTGTAAGTGGAATCTTGAAGTCAAGCTTACACACCTCCAATCCTGAATGGAATCTCACAAAACCACCAGACTTAAGGTCAGAAGCCCAAAAAGGGCAACATTGTTCTTACGACAGTTGTGGGTGAGGAGTTCAGGGGGAAGAGGAAAACACCTAAAATCCTTAAGCCTACCCAGACACATTAGCATAGGGTCAGCTGAAAAATAAAGAATTGGTGTGAAAGCTACCCTTTGAAAAAGATCTGGCATTAGTACGGTCATTACCTGAGGGAGGGAGTGATAAGTCGAGAAGGAGGAGCCTTTTACAATTGAAGGTTATGACAGAGAAATGAAGTTATGCAACTTCGGTTGAGGGAGGGAGATTGAGACCTAAGGGTTTGAGTACATACCACAACAGTCTTGATGCAAGAATGAGATATTTCAGTCATGTTATTATGTTGTCTTTTAAGATTGCTCATTCTTTCTCTCTATGAGTTCTTGAACCTACACTTAGCCTGAGGACAGGCTTGATTCTAAGTTTGGGGGAGTTGATAACACTCTACTTTACGTACTTTCTATATATATATTACACCACTTTTAGTATAGCTTTCGTCAGCTTTTCACATAAATTTTCTATCTTTTTAACTAAAGCCTCACTTACATGTTTTTAGGAACATCCACAGCTCAGGTCGTAGTTTTGGGGACCGCGACCGCAGTCCACTTATTTCTCAACTGCGATCGCGGTTCCAGCATACCCCATAGATCTAGATCATTAGGCAATAAGGAAAGACCATGACCGCGATCACTAATGGACTCCTGAAGACCGCGACCGCGGTCATGGTTATCACAAGAATGAGACCGCAGTTATCACAAGACCGAGACTATGATTATCACAACACCTGTGACAAAGTGGGTTTTTCTGGATTAATTCCGAGGATGGAATTTCTTTTAAGGTGTGTAGGATGTGATGGAGTGGACATTTGGAGTCCTTAATCGTCCAATGACACAAGTTATATCATGCATGTTGATCCCAAGCGTTTTAGTAAGTTGGAGTGTTGTTTGAGATTTATATTATGATTAAGATCCATAAGTTTATGCCTATTTGAGGAATTTAATTGATTGGTCTAGCAGTGGAGTCTTGACACCAAATTGGTGTACAAGGTACCTTGAGTTATATTGAAGTTTTGGTTAAAGTTTAATAATATTTCGATGTTCCTAGAAGGAGGTATATGGGTTTTAATATGGTGAATAATGAACAGTTTGATGGTTATGGACCTAAGTTTTATATTAATAGAGCTTGGGCTTGGATCAATAGTCTACTCATGCCCTTTTGATGTTTGGGTAGGCAGTGGGCCAAGTTTTAGCTAAGGACATCTAGTCCCTTTGGAGTGAGAGTGCCATGGATTGATGGCGTGGCCTTGTCCTGGCTTTTGGATGTTTTGATCATACGACTGTAGTTTACCCTCTACTTATAGCTAAAATGAAGACGTGGGCTATCTGCGACTGCGAGGCAGCACCCCACATCACCACGATCACCTTACGTGGTGTGACAAGAGAAACCAACTGGCTATTAGCCTCGGCATGATGAGGTAGTCTCATAGACCTTGAACTGATCGTTGTAGCAGAGAGATGAGGGAGAGCTACCTCCCCACCATGACTGCATCCTCGCTCTACAGACCACAATAGATGACCGAGAGACATGTAGAGGAGGAGACGCAGGTGCAGCGCTGTAGTTGCGAGATCTCGAGACCACAAGGCATGTAGACGGCAGTTGCTTAGGATCCATGTGGAGCCCTAGCTCCAGTCGACCGGCGCCCCTGGAGTAGCCATGGAGGCTGCGAGATAGGATAGCGGCCCTAGTCCACACCGGAGATGAGGAGGTTACCACGGCGGCGGCTGCGGAGCTCCGACGCACGTAGGCGTCGGGTTTGGACGCGAGAAAGGATCAGAAGGAACTTGATCATGATCGCACACAGGAGGGTGGAACCTCATGGCAGAGGGACATGGAGGCGGCAGCAGAAGAAGTCTGTGAGGAGGAGCAGCGATGGAGGGATCCCTTCTCAGCGGCGCTCATGCACTCTCATAACAGAGAGAACGAGGAGGAGGATGGGGCGGCCGGCCAATCGCTGCCAGTGCAGCGGTTGCTTGGGCGGAAGAAGGCGCAGCCCTGCGGAGCGCCCAACACACGATGGAAGACTCGCGTTCAGGCGAGTAAGGAAGACGAAGAAAGAAAGGATTTGAACCGGGTCCAGTGCAGGCCGGTTCAACCGTGAAACCAGGAGACTAAAGCCTTGAGCCGCGCCCTAGAGATCACGTGGCGGGCTCCCATTGGCCTGATGAGGTAAATAATCAGAAATTTCTCAGTTCTTCAATAAATCACAGTATATAGCTCGAGCATCCGAAAAATAAGTATAATATACCAAAGTTCTCAGAAAAATGCGTAGAATAAAATGGAACTATAATATCAGGCTTTTGATGCTCAAATCTCAGTGATATCATGAAATATGTGTAATGCTTGTTTAGTGGATAATAAATAGCAAATGATGACATAAAATTATGGAAAAATGTCAGTAACTCCATAATAATTTTTATAATGCACCTGATGTCAAGGATGATCATGTTGATTTAAGAAATCATGTAATTTGCTTAATATGTCTAATTAGGGCTTTTAATCCTAAATACGATGCAATTAATGCATACATGCTCAATAAATAGTGAGATTTACAGAGTAGGTTTATATCAGTAATATGAAGCTAAGATGTAAATCTGAGATCAGTTATATGCATAAAATCTGTGTTATATGAAGATGAACCTTTAATACATGGTATAAAACCCTAATCTAGGTTAATGTTGTAACCTAGGGTTAAATAATGATATGGAACCTAGTATTCAGATTATGTATCTTAATCTGTAATATAAGATCAGTAATGTAAATTCCACATAAGGATGAAGATATAAGACAAGTAATGATGAGAATATCATAATGAGATAAGTTAAACCCTAATGGACATAACTAGGGTTAAGATGAGATGTAAGATGATGAGAACCTGATGGTGATATATGATCTTATCTTAATCAGGGTTGACCAGGATGTAGATGACATGAGGAATATATATGTGATGATTAGGTTTCTCTCGATCAAGGTACGCTATTACCTCTTACTTGGCTTATTATACAATATGCTTGTGTTATACGTGTAGTAAAATACTTGGCATATGATATTGATTGAAATGATTGTTCTTGTATGATATGTTGCATGATTTTCTATACTTATTGTTATGAACACATCAAACATAATATATTTATTCCATTATATGAAAGCACTAACTCTTTGGTAGTGTGCTTGGAAATGACCTAACTCTTTGGTAGTGGTCACATTGTACATATGACCTAACTCTTCGGTAGTGGTCTGACCTAACTCTTTGGTAGTGGTCACCTTGTACAAATGATCTAACTCTTTGGTAGTGATCATAAAGGCCTTGAGATATAATGGAAAATAAGCTTAAAATATGTGTTCTCTTTTGTTAATGAATATCTTTATGCAAGTATATGTTTTTCTTATATTCTTCTGTTACTTCCAAGTATTAGTTTTATCTTATTGCCAAGATACGATGAGAGGTATATAAAAAGACACGTAGGCGTACTCAGTACAATATTCATGAAATATTGTGCTGACGTGTACCGCATGTAATCTTTTGTTAGGTTGTGGTTATGCTCTTGAAGATCCAGGATAGTGAGAGTTGTATAGCGAGCTGATGTACAGGTGGACCTGTTGTCTTAAGATCCTGCAGTCTAGTGGTAGTACATGTATATGTATAGTTTGTTGTTCAATATGTAATATCAAGTGATGTAACAATTCATGTTGTAATTATATGTTGAATGGTGAACATGTGTGTATGGTTTTATTATTGTTCATGTACATGTGCTACTGTTGTTTCCTTCTGACTCCCTTGATTTTCTTCTTCTTAGTCTAGTGTGGGGTGTTTAAATTGGGATTCTCACTGAGGTGAGGTTTCAATTTGGACGTCACACATCAGATTAAGTCTTAGAAAATCCGGGGACGTCACAGGTGGTATCAGAGCATGAACAATAGCAAAGCCTGACATTTTCTCATTATGAAACTCAAAACCAGAAAACCTTGAACTTAATAATCTTTTAGGGTTAGATTAGTCGTCTTTTAGAGACTAGATCTGACCTAGCCTCTAGGTTAGCACCTAGATGTCCGAGAACTAGGCCTAGACTGGTGCTTGTTGTCACACCCCGATCTCACACTAACCACTAATCACGAGATTAAGGCGCGACGGAGGGATTATCACATAAACAAATCACTGAGAACTTTTTATTTTTAAAACCTCGTAATGTTATCCGGATTATTGCTGTAAACTAAAACAAAATAAACTATTGCGGAAGCATTTCAATTAAACTGGTTAGAGAACATAAACAGAGTTTACAACATGTAACATTGTTTAACAGAAAGTAAAACATAATAGTTAGTTTACATCTTTTACTCATTTGTCATACTTTCTCTCTCTCACCCACACCATGTCCCAAGGATCGAGGGGAAAGGACTAAGAGACCTCTAACTACTAACTACGTATACCTTCTACAGTCTAAGCGTTAGGATGAAAGGATCCTTCAGTTTTCCTGCTGCTGATGATGACCTGAAAATGTTTTGAGTAGAGGTATGAGCCTACTCGCTCAGTGAATAGCATTTCACTTAGCTATCACTAAACAACTCATCAGGTTTATAAATTGAAATAAAACATAAGTGCAGTACTAAGCAGGACAGTTCTAATAACATAACAGATTTGCAGAATATAATCACATTTCCATGCAATAACAGATAATTTGAACAGATAAACAGATATAAAGGAATAGCACAAAAGTTCGAATACTTTAATTTACTGTGATCCTATATGAGTACCAATTTATATTATTATTATGCCCTAATCATATGCAGTGTACTCTGCATATGAAGATCCGTAGCGAACTACGATCCCACCGTACAAGACTTAGTGACACACCCGGGAAATGCTAAGTCTGACGCCATCCCTGCTCTGCCACAGGACCCCAGGCTCATCGGCCTTCAGGCTCATCGGCCTCACTGCACTACATCGAGTGCTCTAGACTCCTCCTCTAACCTGAGTACACAGGCGGAGAGTCTCACGGGGTTACCTCCATGACTCCGCACGGATCTTGTTGCAATAACCCCCAATTTTCTCCAGTGCCACCGTGACATCGCACGCGTTGTTGTTGGACACTGCCTCTCTGTCCTCGTGTCTCCATGACTCCGCACGGATAATGTTGCAACACGAGTTTCACCCCTAAGAAGCAGACCTGTCAAAGGGGTTCTACGGTGTTAGGGCACCTAAGTCTATTAACTGATTAACATATAAACATTTAAACAGGAAAATCACATTTACTGATTTCATAACAAATCACAATACACTGTCATTCTAAACCGACAGAGCAATATACTTCAAATCATTGTAATTTCTGAGAAATTCTCATACCATGCATTCAGGCAAATTAGAAATGCATAAATAACCCAACTTATTTCAGTTTGGCACATAAATAGCGAATTTACGCAATTGAACATCTTATTGCACAAATTAAAGAAATTTACTTCACATATGAGAATCATACTCAACATTTGTCAATTCTCTAAAATTCTCGAAAAACGTGCACATAACCCTAATCCTGGTCTGTGCATCACTTAACTCAATTTAGAGTTAATTACATATCACAACACAATTTAATAACAATACTTGAGAATGTCTGGTAATATTTCAGAGAAATGTGTCATTTCATGTAAATATCAATTTACACATATTAACGTCAAAAGATATATGTAATTAGGGTTTTCTTGCATATTTTTATTTATTCATATCAACTTTGAAATCGTACATCTGATAATTTATCAGAATTCCTCATTGTCTGGGTTCATACCCAAACCATACCATTTTCAGACATGAATTTCTAATTTCAACATTCAAATGAGCAATTTAGGTTCCAATGAACCATATAAATATACTGATTCAATCCGTAATGTTCAAATGCTAAATTTAATCATATAACAGCGTCTAGAAGCATTTTATGAAATAAAAAGTCGGGCGACGCCAAACGCTGCCCGACGCCTGATAACGCCTGTTATCAGCATAATTCGCGCACAAAACAGAAAATATTCAAATGCCTGAGTTTATTAATGATAAATAAATGAAACCCTACTCATAGCAATTTGGACTATCCGGATTCGTCCGGAGATGTGCCCAGGGCCTGTTTCTGGGCGGAATTTGGTTGCCTTCTACCTTTGGTATTTCCATTTCAGGTCCTGTAGCAAGCTACTTCACGCACAGGTTGATGGAGAGCTTCGCTAGGATCTCAAAGGCGGATGGCTGCTCGTGGCTAGAGCTACTATTTCGAACTTAGAACTCCAAGCCGAGCTCAACGCGACTTCTTCTACTGCTGGGCACCCCAAGCTATTTCCCTTAGCTACTGCCGTAGCAACAGGCGGGCTACAGGACGGCCGCTTGGCCAAGCAGCAGATGGCTGCTAGCCAAGGAAGGAAGAGGAAGGAGAAAAGAAGAAGAGAAGAAGAAGGGAAGTAAGTTGCTGGAGAAAATGGAGCCTCTGCTCCTCAATCCAATAAATCGCCATCTTGGTCGCCTACTGCGGATCGCACTGCTACAGTGCACCGCCAAAGAAACGAGGAAGGAGATAAGGAAGAAAGAAAGAAAAAGGATCGAATACTTTAATTTACTGTGATCCTATATGAGTACCAATTTATATTATTATTATGCCCTAATCATATGCAGTGTACTCTGCATATGAAGATCTGTAGCGAACTACGATCCCACCGTACAAGACTTAGTGACACACCCGGGAAATGCTAAGTCTGACGCCAGCCCTGCTCTGCCACAGGACCCCAGGCTCATCGACCTTCAGGCTCATCGGCCTCACTGCACTACATCGAGTGCTCTAGACTCCTCCTCTAACCTGAGTACACAGGCGGAGAGTCTCACGGGGTTACCTCCATGACTCCGCACGGATCTTGTTGCAATAACCCCCAATTTTCTCCAGTGTCACCGTGACATCGCACGCGTTGTTGTTAGACACTGCCTCTCTGTCCTCGTGTCTCCATGACTCCGCACGGATAATGTTGCAACACGAGTTTCACCCCTAAGAAGCAGACCTGTCAAAGGGGTTCTACGGTGTTAGGGCACCTAAGTCTATTAACTGATTAACATATAAACATTTAAACAGGAAAATCACATTTACTGATTTCATAACAGATCACAATACACTGTCATTCTAAACCGACAGAGCAATATACTTCAAATCATTGTAATTTCTGAGAAATTCTCATACCATGCATTCAGGCAAATTAGAAATGCATAAATAACCCAACTTATTTCAGTTTGGCACATAAATAGCGAATTTACGCAATTGAACATCTTATTGCACAAATTAAAGAAATTTACTTCACATATGAGAATCATACTCAACATTTGTCAATTCTCTAAAATTCTCGAAAAACGTGCACAAACTTAACTCAATTTAGAGTTAATTACATATCACAACACAATTTAATAACAATACTTGAGAATGTCTGGTAATATTTCAGAGAAATGTGTCATTTCATGTAAATATCAATTTACACATATTAACGTCAAAAGATATATGTAATTAGGGTTTTCTTGCATATTTTTATTTATTCATATCAACTTTGAAATCGTACATCTGATAATTTATCAGAATTCCTCATTGTCTGGGTTCATACCCAAACCATACCATTTTCAGACATGAATTTCTAATTTCAACATTCAAATGAGCAATTTAGGTTCCAATGAACCATATAAATATACTGATTCAATCCGTACTGTTCAAATGCTAAATTTAATCATATAACAGCGTCTAGAAGCATTTTATGAAATAAAAAGTCGGGCGACGCCAAACGCTACCCGACGCATGATAACGCCTGTTATCAGCATAATTCGCGCACAAAACAGAAAATATTCAAACGCCTGAGTTTATTAATGATAAATAAATGAAACCCTACTCACAGCGATTTGGACTGTCCGGATTCGTCCGGAGATGTGCCCAGGGCCTGTTTCTGGGCGGAATTTGGTTGCCTTCTACCTTTGGTATTTCCATTTCAGGTCCTGTAGCAAGCTACTTCACGCACAGGTTGACGGAGAGCTTCGCTAGGATCTCAAAGGCGGATGGTTGCTCGTGGCTAGAGCTACTATTTCGAACTTAGAACTCCAAGCCGAGCTCAACGCGACTTCTTCTACTGCTGGGCACCCCAAGCTATTTCCCTTAGCTACTTCCGTAGCAACAGGCGGGCTACAGGACGGCCGCTTGGCCAAGCAGCAGATGGCTGCTAGCCAAGGAAGGAAGAGGAAGGAGAAGAGGAAGGAGAAAAGAAGAAGAGAAGAAGAAGGGAAGTAAGTTGCTGGAGAAAACGGAGCCTCTGCTCCTCAATCCAATAAATCGCCAGCTTGGTCGCCTACTGCGGATCGCACTGCTACAGTGCACCGCCAAAGAAACGAGGAAGGAGATAAGGAAGAAAGAAAGAAAAAGGATTGTTTATAAGTAAAAACCTTGGGAAAATTGCTAATTTGACCCCAAAAACTGAAAATCCTCATAACTTTTTCCTCGGAGGTCCAAATGACATGATTTCTTTTGCATATTTTCAAGAATGAGACCCAATACAATCCCAAGGCATGAAAGCATACTAATTATACTATTTTACTGGTTTAAAATTCCAATTGCATCCAGAAATCTCTTTACTCAACTTAATCATTTTAATTATGCACTAATTGATCTTATGTGTTGGATTCAACTAAATCAAGTTGATGATGCACTAACCACCACATGAGCACTTAAGTTAGCTCAATAAACTTTAATTAGGCTCAAATCATGATGCTTACCGATAAACTTTGAAACGGGTCATAACACTTGTTGTATAGCAAGTCCCTAGATGTCGTTCTTTCCTTGTAGTGCAGCGGTATGGGACATTGCACTATTTGGAAATGACGTGCATCAAGGGAAGAGAAACCCTAGACATATTGCGCACGTTGTCTAGAGTAGCTACACTAGTCTATCCCTTGTTCTCACCCTTTTCACTAGTTTTCATGACACTGGACTCTCTACTATGTGTGGGACACTCGTTTTTGGTTTTGGTTTTTGATTCCAAATGGATCGAACCTCGATAGTTTTCTCTGACGCTTGTTTTATCGGAGAAAAACTATATAATATTTTAATATGTATATGTATTATAAAAATGTGTCCCCACACATGTACGAGTAGGAGGTGGTCATGCAACCTGAGTGAAAGTGAATGACATCAGTCTAGAAGAGAGTGTAGTTCTAGATTAGATGTCTAGAGCCTTGTTTGGTATATGTGATAGATGGAATAGATAGAATAAGTTTGATGATACGATCTAAGTCTTATATAGATGATATAAGATAGTTTGTGATGATCTATGTTTGTCTTTGAGGATGCAAGTTCAGTCTTGAGGATTTGAGATGAGTTTTGATGATACAAGTAACTAGGCTTTTGTGAGATAAGATATGTTAAGACGAGACAAGGTTGTGAATCAGCATGAGCCTCAAGCTCTTTTACGAAGGAGGACCTCTAGTGTTAGGACCAGTTTCGGGGTTAACTCCAGAGAGAGTGAGACCCATTGGGAGAAGGTCAGAGAACCTAAACTCCAAGATATTAGAATTATGAGAAATATGTAATATGATATGTCCTAAACTAGACTACTCCTGAGTGAATGAGTTGTGTTGCTTAATGCATGATTCCTATAGTTTTTTGAACCCTAGATGTCCTTGGGAGGACCAAACCCTAGAGATAGAGAGAGAGGCTGGTTACTTGTACATATGTGAGCATGAATATGAGTGCCTTCCATCTGGGTGAGGGAGAGAGCCCAAGACCCTGGAGGAGGTAGCTATATTAGTTTTTGTACAGCCTCATGCTTGGGTTGGTGGTTCCCATATAGGGATCTAGTGGTGTATATAATAAAGTTTTGGGTAAGCATGTTTCATGGGTAGAAGACCTATGAAGAGAATCACATATCATGTTTTGGTTTCTGCTAATGTGGCTAGAGTTTGTAAAGCTATCTCTAGTGCCAATGAGGTATACCTGAGAACCCTAGACTTAGAGGGAAGATATAGTTTGTACATATGAGATGTTTAGAGATTTGTTTTAGCTCACAGAGATTGAGCATGACACTACCCTCGTGGTATGGGTTAGAGGAACCTCATTTGGACTATATAAAGTTCTGATATATGTTTTAAGAAGCCACTTGTATAAGTTTGTTAGCACAACCATGATATAAGATTTGTAAGAATTTGATCTAATCTTGAGATGTGATCCATAAACATAATATGTTGGAAACCTAGAAATGGTTTAATACATATTGATGCATAAATGATTAACCATGTACGTGAACAATGATGATAATGTGAAATTGTTGGTTAATCTTGTGATCAACTCACTACTAAATGTTGTAATTTGTTATGAGCAATGAAATAAGACCATATGAATGATATATGTTACATGAGGTGTTAATCTTAGTGCTTAACAAAGATGGAAAAATATAGTTTGATAATTAGCACAACATGACGATTATGACACCTTAATGTGATCTAGATGGATAAAGTGGATTAACTTTAGTTAACTCCCTCCTGAAAGGCATATGTTAATGTTGAACATGTTCTAATAATTAACTCAATAAAATGTTGATGACACCTTGATAATGGGTTAACTTGGGTGAACTCCTTTGGAACATGATAATATGATGTGGAAACCCTAATGCATGGGTAAAGATAAGGATGCAACCCTAACATGTGAGATATGTAGTGACATAACCTAAGCATCTAAAACCTTGGTTGAGCCTTCTATGAAGTGAGATTTCATCCTAGATGCTCTTAAAACCTCCCAAGAGTGGGTTGGTTATGATCATGGAGCTTTGTCTTTGTGGATATGTTGCACATAGAATAGTGCCCACATGTGGATGAAGACATGGTAGTTCTCCTTGGAGTACGAGTATGGTTGTCTTTCGAGGACGAAAGTTCTTTTAAGATGTATATGATGTGACAAAGTGGGTTTTTCTGGCTTAATTCCGAGGACGGAATTTCTTTTAAGGTGTGTAGGATGTGATGGAGTGGACATTTGGAGTCCTTAATCGTCCAATGACACAAGTGATATCATGCATGTTGATCCCAAGCGTTTTAGTAAGTTGGAGTGTTGTTTGAGATTTATATTATGATTAAGATCCATAAGTTTATGCCTATTTGAGGAATTTAATTGATTGGTCTAGCAGTGGAGTCTTGACACCAAATTGGTGTACAAGGTACCTTGAGTTATATTGAAGTTTTGGTTAAAGTTTAATAATATTTCGATGTTCCTAGAAGGAGGTATATGGGTTTTAATATGGTGAATAATGAACAGTTTGATGGTTATGGACCTAAGTTTTCTATTAATAGAGCTTGGGCTTGGATCAATAGTCTACTCGTGCCCTTTTGATGTTTGGGTAGGCAGTGGGCCAAGTTTTAGCTAAGGACATCTAGTCCCTTTGGAGTGAGAGTGCCATGGATTGATGGCGTGGCCTTGTCCTGGCTTTTGGATGTTTTGATCATACGACTGTAGTTTACCCTCTACTTATAGCTAAAACGGAGACATGGGCTATCTGCGACTGCGAGGCAGCACCCCACATCACCACGATCACCTTACGTGGTGTGACAGGAGAAACCAACTGGCTATTAGCCTCGGCATGATGAGGTAGTCTCATAGACCTTGAACTGATCGTTGTAGCAGAGAGATGAGGGAGAGCTACCTCCCCACCATGACTGCATCCTCGCTCTACAGACCACAATAGATGACCGAGAGACATGTAGAGGAGGAGACGCAGGTGCAGCGCTGTAGTTGCGAGATCTCGAGACCACAAGGCATGTAGACGGCAGTTGCTTAGGATCCATGTGGAGCCCTAGCTCCAGTCGACCAGCGCCCCTGGAGCAGCCATGGAGGCTGCGAGATAGGATAGCGGCCCTAGTCCACACCGGAGATGAGGAGGTTACCACGGCGGCGGCTGCGGAGCTCCGACGCACGTAGGCGTCGGGTTTGGACGCGAGAAAGGATCAGAAGGACTTGATCATGATCGCACACAGGAGGGTGGAACCTCATGGCAGAGGGACATGGAGGCGGCAGCAGAAGAAGTCTGCGAGGAGGAGCAGCGATGGAGGGAGCCCTTCTCAGCGGCGCTCATGCACTCTCATAACACAGAGAACGAGGAGGAGGATGGGGCGGCCGGCCGATCGCTGCCAGTGCAGCGGTTGCTTGGGCGGAAGAAGGCGCAGCCCTGCGGAGCGCCCAACACACGACGGAAGACTCGCGTTCAGGCGAGTAAGGAAGACGAAGAAAGAAAGGATTTGAACCGGGTCCAGTCCAGGCCGGTTCAACCGTGAAACCAGGAGACTAAAGCCTTGAGTCGTGCCCTAGAGATCACGTGGCGGGCTCCCATTGGCCTGATGAGGTAAATAATCAGACATTTCTCAGTTCTTCAATAAATCACAGTAAATAGCTCGAGCATCCGAAAAATAAGTATAATATACCAAACTTCTCAGAAAAATGCGTAGAATACAATGGAACTATAATATCAGGCTTTTGATGCTCAAATCTCAGTGATATCATGAAATATGTGTAATGCTTGTTTAGTGGATAATAAATAGCAAATGATGACATAAAATTATGGAAAAATGTCAGTAACTCCATAATAATGTTTATAATGCACCTGATGTCAAGGATGATCATGTTGATTTAAGAAATCATGTAATTTGCTTAATATGTCTAATTAGGGCTTTTAATCCTAAATACAATGCAATTAATGCATACATGCTCAATAAATAGTGAGATTTACAGAGTAGGTTTATATCAGTAATATGAAGCTAAGATGTAAATCTGAGATCAGTTATATGCATAAAATCTGTGTTATATGAAGATGAACCTTTAATACATGGTATAAAACCCTAATCTAGGTTAATGTTGTAACCTAGGGTTAAATAATGATATGGAACCTAGTATTCAGATTATGTATCTTAATCTGTAATATAAGATCAGTAATGTAAATCCCACATAAGGATGAAGATATAAGACAAGTAATGATGAGAATATCATAATGAGATAAGTTAAACCCTAATGGACATAACTAGGGTTAAGATGAGATGTAAGACGATGAGAACCTGATGGTGATATATGATCTTATCTTAATCAGGGTTGACCAGGATGTAGATGACATGAGGAATATATATGTGATGATTAGGTTTCTCTTGATCAAGGTACGCTATTACCTCTTACTTGGCTTATTATACAATATGCTTGTGTTATACGTGTAGTAAAATACTTGGCATATGATATTGATTGAAATGATTGTTCTTATATGATATGTTGCATGATTTTCTATACTTATTGTTATGAACACATCAAACATAATATATTTATTCCATTATATGAAAGCACTAACTCTTTGGTAGTGTGCTTGGAAATGACCTGACTCTTTGGTAGTGGTCACATTGTACATATGACCTAACTCTTCGGTAGTGGTCTGACCTAACTCTTTGGTAGTGGTCACCTTGTACAAATGATCTAACTCTTTGGTAGTGATCATAAAGGCCTTGAGATATAATGGAAAATAAGCTTAAAATATGTGTTCTCTTTTGTTAATGAATATCTTTATGCAAGTATATGCTTTTCTTATATTCTTCTGTTACTGCCAAGTATTAGTTTTATCTTATTGCCAAGATATGATGAGAGGTATATAAAAAGACACGTAGGCGTACTCAGTACAATATTCATGAAATATTGTGCTGACGTGTACCGCATGTAATCTTTTGTTAGGTTGTGGTTATGCTCTTGAAGATCCAGGATAGTGAGAGTTGTATAGCGAGCTGATGTACAGGTGGACCTGTTGTCTTAAGATCCTGCAGTCTAGTGGTAGTACATGTATATGTATAGTTTGTTGTTCAATATGTAATATCAAGTGATGTAACAATTCATGTTGTAATTATATGTTGAATGGTGAACATGTGTGTATGGTTTTATTATTGTTCATGTACATGTGCTACTGTTGTTTCCTTCTGACTCCCTTGATTTTCTTCTTCTTAGTCTAGTGTGGGGTGTTTAAATTGGGATTCTCGCTGAGGTGAGGTTTCAATTTGGACGTCGCACATCAGATTAAGTCTTAGAAAATCCGGGGACGTCACAACACCGCGACCGCGGATACCAGAAGTGTGACGTCCCCGGATTTTCTAAAACTTAATCTGATGTGTGACGTCCAAATTGAAACCCTCACCTCAGCGAGAATCCCAATTTAAACATCCCACACTAGGCTAAGAAAGAGAAAATCAGAGGAAGTCAAAAGGAACATACATCAGTAGCACATGTACATGAACAATAATAAAACCATACACACATGTTCACCATTCAACATATAATTACAACATGAATTGTTACAACATTTGATATTACATATTGAACAGCAAACTACATATACATGTACTACATCTAAACAACAGGATCTTAAGACAACAGGTCCACCTGTACATCAGCTCGCCACACAACTCTCAACTATCCTGGATCTTCAAGAGCATAACCACAACCTAAACAAAAAGATTACATGTGGTACACGTCAGCACAATATTTCATGAATATTGTACTGAGTACGCCTACGTGTCTTTTATATACCTCTCATCATATCTTGGAAATAAGATAAAACTAATACTTAGCAGCATTAAACAAAATATAAGAAAAGGTGTATAGTTGCACAAAGATATTTGTTACCACAAGAGAACACATATTTTAGGCACATTTCCATTATATGTAAACTTGATCAGCCACATGCACTATTCTACCAAAGAGATGTAGTGCTCACATGTACTATTCTGCCAAAGAGATTTAGTACTTCATAAATGCACTATTCTGCCAAAGAGATTTAGTGCTCACATGTACTATTCTACCAAAGAGATTTAGTACTTTCATCAATGCACTATTCTCCCAAAGAGATTTAGTGCTATCATATAATGGACCAGATATCTTATGTTTCATGTGTTCATAGCAATAAGTATGGAAAATCATGCAACATATCATACAAGAATAATCATTTCAATCAATATCATATGCCAAGTTTGTACTACCATATAACGCAAGCATATTATATAATAATCCAAGTAAGAGGTAATGGCGTACCTTCCAAAGAGACATCCTAATCACATATTCCTCATGTCATCTATATCTTTGGTCAACCCTGATTAAGACAAGATTACATACGATCATCAGGTTCTCATCATCTTAACCCTAGTCGTGTTCATTAGGGTTTAGCTTAGATTATTATGTTATATACATTATTACTTGTCTTCTTGACTTAGAATTATCTTACTGATGTCATTTTCTAGATTGTGGTCCATTATCTGAACATTATCTTCCATAGCATTTTCGTGCACATTAATTAACCCTACATTACATCATTAACTTAGATTAGGGTTTCATAACATGTTTCAAGGTTAATCTTAATATAACATGGATTCTGTATATAAAACTGATCTCATAATTACACATTATCTTCCAGATACAGACATGAGGGCTTTCTGTAAATATCATCATTTATTGAGCATGCCTGCATTTATTACATTTTATTTAGGGTTAAAAGCCCTAAATGGCAACATTAATCCAATTACATGATTTCGTAAATCATCATGGCCATATCTGACATCATATCCATTAAATACATGGTTATGGACTTACTGACATTTTCCCACAATTTTATGTCATCGTTTTCTATTTATTATCCATTAAGCAAGCATTACACATCTTACATGATATCACTAAGATTAAAGTTTCAAAGGCCTGATATTATAGTTCTAATGTGTTCTACTCATTTTTCTGAGAATTTTGGTACATTATACTTATTTTTCTGATGCTCGAGCTAATTATTACGATTTATACAAGATCTGAGCATTTTCTGACTATTTACCTTTTTGGACGAATCATGTGTCACCACGTGGCCTTCAGGTCTGGCGCCGCTACTCATGGCCTGAGCCGGTCCGATCTTCTCTTTAGGATGGCCCCGGTTCATGAGTTTCAAACCAGTCGTTCTCCTTCCTTTCCTTTTCACGCAATTGCCCTCTATCTGCGAGGCCGTAGGGTTCTGTCTCCCACGGCCGCCGCCGCAAGGCTGGGCCACGGAGAGGACTTGGCCTCCGACCATGCCTCATATCTCTGTAGATCCGAGTGATAGTGTAGGAGAGCTCCCTGTACTCCGCATCAACATTGGTGGCCTGCAACGCACCAAGCCACCGTCGTCGGTCCTTCTCCGGCATGCAGGGAAAGGAAGAAAGATCTACTTCGTCATCCGGTGGTAAGGCCGCCCTGATCTTTGGTGAACGATCGATGGCTGGATCATACATCCTTTCAAGCTTCTTTGGCCATCAGAGTTCTCCTCAGTCAGGTCGCTTCTTCCGCTGCGAGACTCCTGTGAGCAACAACGGCTGCTCCTCTCAATCTCGATGATCTTGTCCGACGCCAATTCACGTACTCAGTTGTCCCCGTATGAAGTTGCAGCTTCACGGATCTCCTTTTTGACCCTCAAGCACCACCACTAAGCGTCGTCCGCCTGCATCCTTATTGTGCGTCGCCAGCCCATTGCCTCCCTTCGGTGTGGCTCTTCCTGATATGAGATCCAAGCCTGTCGGCTACCCTCCATCACTTCACCCAAAAACTGGGTCCGACGGCTATCAGTGCCACCTCATGACTCGGAGTCTGGATGCGTAGGTCTTTTCCTAAATTTCACTCTCCTGTAGGTGCCGGTGGACAAGCAAGGATGATGGGAAGATGGTACTCCCTCCAGTAGCGCTCTGAGGTGAAGAGGAGAGGGAAGACTGGTGCTCATCCTCACTATATCTCCAATGAGGGCTGTTGGGTGGACTCACAACGTGATGGCATGCTTGTCCTTCAAGACGTGCTTTAGACCCATGACCTCCACGTTCCCAAGTCATGGACGTCATTGTCGCACCCAGTTGCAACTGATGCAAGGAAAGTGCTCACCAGCCGTCTGATTGCATCCTAGGATCTATGACAAAGCACAAAAGAGTCGATCCCTAGCTCCTTCTACAGTATGTTCACATCGTTGGCCACACTTTCCTTCACTAAAAAGGGCACGTGATGCATGGTTGTAGAAATCAATTAGTTATCTTTATTCTAAAGTCATCAATACACCAATTATTTAACCAAATTCAAACCTAAATAGTTCCTTCTAGAAAACTCCAATTTCCACCAAACTTTAATCATAGACTTAATACTTCTCAAGCTACATACTACTCAAACATGAATTTAAATATGTCATTGGACATTTAAGGATTCCAAAAGTCCACTACATCACATCCTACACACCTTAAAAGAAATTCCGTCCTCAGAATTAAGCCAGAAAAACCACTTTGTCACATCATATACATCTTAAAAGAACTTTCGTCCTCAAAAGTAAACCATACTCATACTTCCAGGGAAAACCTTATCTTGCCTTCATCCACATGTAGGCACTATTCTATGTGTAACATATCCGCAAAGGTTACCTAGAACCATGTATTCAAAGCACTATTAGGGGGTTTTTACACCCATCTTGGTGCACAAACACTCTATTCGAGGTTGACTTAAGGTTTAGAAGATTAGCTTATGTCATTCCATATCTCATATATTAGGGTTGCATCTTCATATTTATTCATGCGTTATTATTCAACATCATATTACCATGTTCCCAAGGAGTTAACTAAGATTAACTCATACATCAAGGTGTCATCAACATTATGTCGTGCTAACTGTCAAACTATGTTTTTCATCTCTATTAAGCACTAAGATTGACAACTCATGTAATATGTTTCATTCATATGATCTCATTTCATTTCTCAAAATAAATTACATCAATTACTAGTGAATTCATCACAAGATTAAACAACAGTTTCACATTAATCATCATTATTCATGTACATGGTTAACCATTTATACTTTGATATCCTTTAAACCATATCTAGGTTTCCATCATATCATGCCTATATAACACATCTCAAGATTAGATCACATCCTTACATGCATTATATCATGATTGTGCTAAACAAACTTATGTGAGTTGCTCTTTAAACATATATCAAACTTCATCTAGTCCGACTGAGGTCCTAACCCTTGTCATGAGAGTAATACCATGCTCAGTCTCTCTGAGCCAACTCAACTCAATGAGTATCTCATATGCATATACTTTATCTTTCCTCTATGATCTAGGGTTATCGGATTACCTCGTTGGAATTGCCGGATAACTTCACAAGATCTAGCCACAAAGCACAAACCAAAACATGCTACAACCTCCTCTTCATAGGTCTCTACCCATGAAACATGCTATTTCTCAACTCTCTTATATACACCACTAGATTCCTACATGGGAAACCACCAACCCAAGCATGAGGCTTTCACAGAAACTAGCACAACTTTACCTCCTCCAGGGTCTTGGGACTCTCTCTCTCCCTCACCCAGATGGTAGGTTCTCATATTCATTTCCACTTGCACACATATATCGAGCCTCTCTCTCTATCTCTAGGGTTTGGTCCTCCCAAGGACATCTAGGGTTCAAGAAAACTATAGGAATCATGCATAAAGCAACTCATCTCAATCACTCAAGAGTAGTCTAGTTTAGGACATATCACATATCTCATAATTCTCATATCTTGGAGTTTATGTTCTCTAACCTTCTCCCAATGGGTCTCACTCTCTTTGGAGTTAATCCCAAAACTGGTCCCAACACTAGAGGTCCTCTTTTGTAAAAGAGCTTGAGGCTCATGCTGACTCACATCTTATCTTAACTTAACATAACTTATCACATAAAATCCTAGTTACTTGCATCATTAAAACTCATCTTACATCCTCAAAACTGAAGTTAAATCCTCGAAGACAAACATAGATCATCATAACCATCTTATGTCATCTACACAAGACTTACATCATATCATCAAACTTATATCATCTATTCTATCTAACATATATATATCAAAAAGGCTCTAGACATCTAATCCAGAACTACACTCTCTTCTAGACTGATGTCATTCACTTTCACTTAGGTTGCATGACCACCTCCTGCTCGTACATGTGTGGGAACACATTTTTGTAATACATATACATAATAAAATATTATATAGTTTCTCTCCGATAAAACATGCGTCAGAGAAAACTATCAAGGTTCGATCCGATTGGAATCAAAAACCAAATCCTGAAAACGAGTGACCCACACATCGTAGAGAGTATAGTGTCATGAAAACTAGTGAAAGGGGTGAGAACAAGGGGTAGACTAGTGTAGCTACTCTAGACAACGAGCGCCATATGTCTAGGGTTTCTCTTCCCTTGATGCACGTCATTTCCAAATAATGCAACGTCCCATACCGCTGCACTATAAGGAAAGAATGACATCTAAGGACTTGTTATACCACAAGCACTAGTCTAGACCTAGTTCTCAGACATCTAGGTGCTAACCTAGAGGCTAGGTCAGATCTAGTCTCTAAAAGACAACTAATCTAACCCTAAAAGATTATTAAAGTTCAAGGTTCTTTAGTTTTATGTTGCATAATGAGCAAATGTCAGGCTTTGCTATTGTTCATGCTCTGATACCACCTGTGACGTCCCCGGATTTTCTAAAACTTAATCTGATGTGTGACGTCCAAATTGAAACCCTCACCTCAGCGAGAATCCCAATTTAAACATCCCACACGAGGCTAAGAAGAAGAAAATCAGAGGAAGTCATACGGAAACCATCAGTAGTACATGTACATGAACAATAATAAAACCATACACACATGTTCACCATTCAACATATAATTACAACATGAATTGTTACAACATTTGATATTACATATTGAACAGCAAACTACATATACATGTACTACATCTAAACAACAGGATCTTAAGACAACAGGTCCACCTGTACATCAGCTCGCCACACAACTCTCAACTATCCTGGATCTTCAAGAGCATAACCACAACCTAAACAAAAAGATTACATGTGGTACACGTCAGCACAATATTTCATGAATATTGTACTGAGTACGTCTACGTGTCTTTTATATACCTCTCATCATATCTTGGCAATAAGATAAAACTAATACTTAGCGGCATTAAACAAAATATAAGAAAAGGTGTATAGTTGTACAAAGATATTTGTTACCACAAGAGAACACATATTTTAGGCACATTTCCATTATATGTAAACTTGATCAGCCACATGCACTATTCTACCAAAGAGATGTAGTGCTCACATGTACTATTCTGCCAAAGAGATTTAAAACTTCATAAATGCACTATTCTGCCAAAGAGATTTAGTGCTCACATGTACTATTCTACCAAAGAGATTTAGTACTTTCATCAATGCACTATTCTCCCAAAGAGATTTAGTGCTATCATATAATGGACCAGATATCTTATGTTTCATGTGTTCATAGCAATAAGTATGGAAAATCATGCAACATATCATACAAGAATAATCATTTCAATCAATATCATATGCCAAGTTTGTACTACCATATAACGCAAGCATATTATATAATAATCCAAGTAAGAGGTAATGGCGTACCTTCCAAAGAGACATCCTAATCACATATTCCTCATGTCATCTATATCTTTGGTCAACCCTGATTAAGACAAGATTACATACGATCATCAGGTTCTCATCATCTTAACCCTAGTCATGTTCATTAGGGTTTAGCTTAGATCATTATGTTATATACATTATTACTTGTCTTCTTGACTTAGAATTATCTTACTGATGTCATTTTCTAGATTGTGGTCCATTATCTGAACATTATCTTCCATAGCATTTTCGTGCACATTAATTAACCCTAGATTACATCATTAACTTAGATTAGGGTTTCATAACATGTTTCAAGGTTAATCTTAATATAACATGGATTCTGTATATAAAACTGATCTCATAATTACACATTATCTTCCAGATACAGACATGAGGGCTTTCTGTAAATATCATCATTTATTGAGCATGCCTGCATTTATTACATTTTATTTAGGGTTAAAAGCCCTAAATGGCAACATTAATCCAATTACATGATTTCGTACATCATCATGGCCATATCTGACATCATATCCATTAAATACATGGTTATGGACTTACTGACATTTTCCCACAATTTTATGTCATCGTTTTCTATTTATTATCCATTAAGCAAGCATTACATATCTTACATGATATCACTAAGATTAAAGTTTCAAAGGCCTGATATTATAGTTCTAATGTGTTCTACTCATTTTTCTGAGAATTTTGGTACATTATACTTATTTTTCTGATGCTCGAGCTAATTATTACGATTTATACAAGATCCGAGCATTTTCTGACTATTTACCTTTTTGGACGAATCATGTGTCACCACGTGGCCTTCAGGTCTGGCGCCGCTACTCATGGCCTGAGCCGGTCCGGTCTTCTCTTTAGGATGGCCCCGGTTCATGAGTTTCAAACCAGTCGTTCTCCTTCCTTTCCTTTTCACGCAATCGCCCTCTATCTGCGAGGCTGTAGGGTTCTGTCTCCCACGGCCACCGCCGCAAGGCTGGGCCACGGAGAGGACTTGGCCTTCGACCATGCCTCATATCTCTGTAGATCCGAGTGATAGTGTAGGAGAGCTCCCTGTACTCCGCATCAACATTGGTGGCCTGCAACGCACCAAGCCACCATCGTCGGTCCTTCTCCGGCATGCAGGGAAAGGAAGAAAGATCTACTTCGTCATCCGGTGGTAAGGCCGCCCTGATCTTCGGTGAACGATCGATGGCTGGATCATACATCCTTTCAAGCTTCTTTGGCCATCAGAGTTCTCCTCAGTCAGGTCGCTGCTTCCGCTGCGAGACTCCTGTGAGCAACAACGGCTTCTCCTCTCAATCTCGATGATCTTGTCTGACGCCAATTCACGTACTCAGTTGTTCCCGTATGAAGTTGCAGCTTCACGGATCTCCTTTTTGACCCTCAAGCACCACCACTAAGCGTCGTCCGCCTGCATCCTTATTGTGCGTCGCCAGCCCATTGCCTCCCTTCGGTGTGGCTCTTCCTGATATGAGATCCAAGCCTGTCGGCTATCCTCCATCACTTCACCCAAAAACTGGGTCCGACGGCTATCAGTGCCACCTCATGACTCGGAGTCTGGATGCGTAGGTCTTTTCCTAAATTTCACTCTCCTGTAGGTGCCGGTGGACAAGCAAGGATTATGGGAAGATGGTACTCCCTCCAGTAGCGCTCTGAGGTGAAGAGGAGAGGGAAGACTGGTGATCATCCTCACTATATCTCCAATGAGGGCTGTTGGGTGGACTCACAACGTGATGGCATGCTTGTCCTTCAAGACGTGCTTTAGACCCATGACCTCCACGTTCCCAAGTCATGGACGTCATTTTCGCACCCAGTTGCAACTGATGCAAGGAAAGTGCTCACCAGCCGTCTGATTGCATCCTAGGATATATGACAAAGCACAAAAGAGTCGATCCCTAGCTCCTTCTACAGTATGTTCACATCGTTGGCCACACTTTCCTTCACTAAAAAGGGCACGTGATGCATGGTTGTAGAAATCAATTAGTTATCTTTATTCTAAAGTCATCAATACACCAATTATTTAACCAAATTCAAACCTAAATAGTTCCTTCTAGAAAACTCCAATTTCCACCAAACTTTAATCATAGACTTAATACTTCTCAAGCTACATACTACTCAAACATGAATTTAAATATGTCATTGGACATTTAAGGATTCCAAAAGTCCACTCCATCACAAGAAGACCGTGGCAAGAGGTAAATAAGGCACAAATTGTGACCGCGGTCTCACCCTCACTTATCACCAGACCGCGACCACAATTCTAAGTCGGTGGAGTGTGCCTATAAATAGCACACACATCTGTCTTGTCAAGGGGGGGATCAGAGATCCGATCTAGAGGGCCACGAAGTGCTACTGCATTCTAGATTCATCCCCAACCATCCCATCCATCAGTCTTGGATCTCCAAAGGCAGAAGCTGAGGAGAGAGAAGATTGAAGACCCCTTCTTCAAGAGAAGAAGACCATCCACGAAATCCACGTGATAGATCTAGATCTGAAGAAGTAGTGTGTCGTATCATGTGTCTTCCTTTCTAGATCTATCATTCCATCCTGATGTACTTCCTCCCTCTCTTTGTGGTATCTCATGGATCTATCCTTCTGTAACGCCGTTATGTTGTCCACAAGCATGAGCGGCTAAACACCTTAACTTGGGTTGGGAGTAGCCACTAAGGCTCTTCTAACATGTATATTGTCTCTTTTAGTTTAATATACATATTCTTATCAAGATTATCTCCATGCACCTATTTTAATGCTTCACTTGTATGCTTAGCTACCATCTTGTGATGTTTGATTGTTGATATCTCAAGGGAGTAATATCGCTTTTATCTAGTGTCATGGAATAGTATGAATGCATGAGGGTGTTGGAATGCTAAAGCTTTAACCATATGTTCTGTTGTGGAGTTTATGTGTGGTGATCTCAAGAGAGAGGCTACTCCTAGACTTAGATCCATCCTCATCTTGAGAGAGAGTGGAATAGACGCTTTTGATGGTTGCTTGTAATCTTGATAAGAGTACGCGAGAGAGAGAGATAGTGTTGCATGTTGGTGAGATGCTTTAGTAGGTGAACCCCAACCCGAGTTTCCCTCCTTATACTTGCTTCATCTTATTTCTTTTGCTTCTTTTGTTCTTGCTATTCTTGTTTGTGTACTACCGTTCCTTAGGGAACACCTTTATATACCCTCTTCGGCTGGAGTATATGAGTGTTAGATTCTGCTTTCTTAACACTACCAACCTTTTCCCTATGTTCGACCCCGATCGCTACATCAGACCCCGTTTATCGTTGCGGGGGCCTGAGAGTCGGGTTATCTCTTTAAAAGTCTGACTACTTTAAATCCACTCCTTTTGGACGTGTGATTTAGGCCGGTCAACTTTTTGGCGTCGTTGCTGAGGATAAGGAAAAGCGACACTATTAAGAACTCGAGTCCACTTACTATACTCCTATGCCTCAAGCTTAGCAATAAGCTTGACAACACAATTACTTTAAGTTTACTAACATGGGTTTGTATAGAGTAGTTCATTTGAACTAGTTCGGTTTCCTAACTAGACTATACGATCTATTCAGGTACCTAGGAAGAAGCAACTTGTTCGACTTTACTCCTTTTCGTCATGCCACGTCGCATGGACGTTACCCTTTCAGGCGACGAGCGAAGCGTGAGGAATGAACAACACCCACCTCCACCAGCAATGAATGAAGATAGAGGGGGTCGTTACAATGACAGTCATTACTATCAAGAGTAAGAAGAGCGACATGAAGAGGACGATCGTCACTACGAGGAGCGTCATCATCATTGTAGGCACTGAAGAAACCATAACAACCACGAGTGCAATCACAGGAACAACAATAGTGAAGACGATGAGGAGGAGGAGAAGACTCTTCAGAAGTTGGCATCTACAAGAGCCAACAACTCAAGATGTCCTGTGATCATCACGAGATTCGATGTAGCAAACTTCGAGCTGAAGCCAACTGTAATCTCTATGATCCAGAACAAAAGCTTTCGAGGGAGTTCAAAGAACGATAACCCTTATCATCACCTCAGTGCTTTTAAGAATATCTGCGACACCATCAAGATGCGTGGAGTTCCATAATAAGTCATTTATTACAAAGGTTTCATTTTCTCCTTAGAGGACAAGGCACTATCATGGTACCTTGGGTTACCACATTTGTGGCAACACATCCCACTATCACACAGACAGCGAGGTGTTACGCGAAAACGTGCGGAAAACACCATAACAACAGATTACCAAAATACAGGTTAATTAAAACCGATTGTGGAAAACAGATAAACTGTGAAACTATTACATATAGGTCCTCATCCTGCAAGGAAACATGTTAAATAAACATATACGAGCCTTGATATTTGTCCACAGCTTAGAGGAACAATTGTCTTGTCATCACATGAGTTCATCACCTGTTATACACATAAAGGCCCACATCCGGCCAACAGCAGGATATACAAAACATCAACGGTGATAATCGTGAAACATAGTCAAACACCTCCAAGGACCTGAGAGTACAGGGATGACTCTAGACTCTACTACAAAACACCAAAACAGCAGCATGTCCGTCTCTTGCCTTCTACTGCTCTTCTTGCTTCTCGGCCGCAACCCCGCGACCACCACCACGTCTAGCACGAACACCTGAAAACCAACAGAGTGAGACAATTGAACATTGTCCCAGCGAGAAACATAACTCCCCACCGAAACTATAAAACCAGAAGGATAAGGCAACAACAGTAGATAAACAGTAAAACATAGAATAATAACAGTCTATATAACAAGGCTACTCGTACCATCATGCTTACCAAGCCGTTCACCACTTATCTCTTTAGGAACTGGATTAACAAACTAAGATATATTGCTACACAACATGAGGAACATATAAGTAACTACAATATATGACAAGATTAACTACACAAGCAAGGCTTCAACCAATGTTCCGTGTTTTGTCTTTAAGCAGTAAAAACTACTCGGCTGAATTACGTATTCTTATTATGCCCTGAGGAAGTGAACCGTACCGTTCAAATCCAACTGACGGCTGCAAAACCCGGAGCCGGTGCCATACAAGGTCACATGGAAGAGCCGGACTCCACGACCTTCCCACCTTGTGGTCAGTGCACGAGTACAACACAAGCAGGACCGCAGTCTCATGCTGAAGTGGTCTTAGCCACAGGGTCAGGCTACCCTCTGCCTAGCCCACCTTGGTACAGGTATCGGTGCTAGTGAAACTGAGCCACATGCCTGTTCACTGTGCTCTGAGCCATGAACGCATTCATGATCCTCATATCACATAGCATGAGCCATGGGTCTGTCCACCATGCTCCTCACATACTTGGGCTACGGGCCTGAATCCACACCCTGGAGTCTACAACTGAAGTTGCACTCTTACCTCCTCACTTTAGGCTAGGAGAAACCTCACATACTCAACAATATGCACTCCGGGTTAACCCGTAGGAGAACTCATTTCACCATCACCAGCTCCTGACGATGATGGATCTATGGCTAGGGCAGCTACATGATATATTCCACTGTGATTAATTAGTGTCTTTTATATGGATTGCAACATTCAACCAAGTTGTATAACATGCAAACTATAACTGAAAAATAAACAACAACGTTATGCTTTTATTGAAGTCACATCAACCTGATCCATCACAAGGATCAACATCACATGTTATCACTTGGCCTCTTGCCAATCACCCAGATCCATCTCAAGGATCATCACATGCCATGGAATCTCAATCCCTCATAACATAGTGCCATTGCCTCTCAATGCTTACCTCATCATCATGGGATAGTAATTCCATGTACTTTAATCATGCACATTATACATATTATTTTGACATTTAAGAGTAACGATCACAACAGAGTTACTCAACCTGTACATATACCTCATAGCCCTTTTTATTGGCTATGCATCAACTGCATGGTTAGTATATCCACTAATCATAGACTTGATAGGAAGACCATGCTATCAGTATAAGGTGACATCAGTTATTATCTACATTATCAGTCATGTCTCAACCTGTATTCATAAGCTTAGGTCACGTCATTAAGCGAGACATTCTCCATTCTTACCATTAGCTCGACTTATGATCATGTGCATAAGGTACATTATTAAGCAATCTACATTACATGCTCATTATTGTCCTTATCATTATACAAGATAAACATGATGATCAAGTTCATGTATATAGCCCTGTTAAGTTAAGAGGACAAACATTATCATAATAAATACCATTAAGCATGCAAGGAGTCGCCATCGTACTAAACAAGAACATATACAACAAATCTGCTTTCCATGATACGTAAACCCTCACTAGAAGCACCAAGAACCCTCACTAAAAGGTTGTATCGGCCAACCTGCCCTCACCAAAATCTGTAACGGGCAGCATTCACCCTATCGCCCAACCATAACGTTCACCTCATAACGGCCGTCACACCTAAGACCTATCGGCCAAGCCCACGACGCTGTGTCGGGCTAGCAACACTGTGTCTAAGGTCTGCCGTGCACCTTATGCCTATCGGGCAACGACTTGCAACGCCCGTCACAGGGGGCATATCGGGCGACACACAAGAGGCTATACGTGGCGCCTGTCACAGGTCCACAAGCAACGTCGATCTCGAAGGTACAACAACCACCAGCAACATTAGATCAGGTGTAACTCAACTACCACTAAGGGACTAAACATCCAGCAAACTATACCATGGCCTATCGGCCGTCACAGGACAAAGGTGATGGTGTGACGCCCGTCACAAACATCCCATGTGACGTCCAATGCCTAGGCCAAGAGTGCTGTCAGGCAGCACCTCCCCAAACCCAAAACGACCAAGATGAAACCTATACAAGGTCACATCTGCCTCAAACACAAAGGCATGGAAACCCTAATGGGTCAAGAGGATGGCTCACCTCTCAACTTAAATGAGAGAGGGGTCTTGCACATCCCTTGTCACCAAACGGCCAACACAAGGACAAACCTAACAAAGATCACCACTAGCACGAAGCTCACCCTTCAAGTCCATGGTGAGAGGAGGGTGTTGCTTAAGCTACTAGAGCCCAAGCTCACTCCTCAAGACCTAGGAGAGAAGGGGGTATTGCCCACCGAGAAACCCTAAACCACTTGGATCGGACAACATGGATACTAAGCAAGAAACAAAGCTAGCAACATAGAAGAACATGAAAGGAGGTAGTATAGTTAGGGTTAGGAGTTATGGAACCCACCTTAAGCAAGCTCCAAGCTCCTAGCACCACCAAGCTCCAAGGAGGAAGAAGACTCCGAGGAATATCGGCCACCAGGCTAGCTCCTCCAAGGGTGTCATCCACCAAGCTGCCAAGGAGAAGGGTATCGTGCACCAAGGTAGAGAAGGAACTAAGGAACCAAAGGGACTCTTAGAAAAGGAAAGGGGCCGCCTATATAGAAGAAAAGGGAGGAGAAAACAAGGCAAAACCAAGCAAGGTGTCGCCCACCTAGGGACACTTGTCCTAGAGCACGAGCCACCACTCTAGCAAGCTCTAAACACATGTCCACGGCCTTGGCCACATGCAAACATCATGCACCAAGTGTCCACTAGTGGTGACACAAATGAGGTCAACTTGGTCAAAGGTCAAGGGCGACACACACACATGGGCGATACACCACCAGGGCGACACAAACCCTGGGCGTCACAAGCTCAAGCCGACACAGCTTGCTCTTGCTCGACACAGGGCACAAAGAAGCAAAGGCAACACTCAACAAGGCCCAACAAGCTCAACCAGGCCCAAAAGAACACCAAGCAACGAGCCCAAGCCTTCCTCTCTACACTAGAGGAAGCAAAGAGAGAGAGGAACACCTCACAAGGTGGCAAACTTGCCCACAAAACCCTAGACTTGGGTTATTTGCAAGTAGCACCTCCAACTCTCAACAAAGCACAACTAAACCCTAATCAACACTAAAGGTGATTAGCAAGCACCAAAGCATCAAGGTTAAGCAAAACAAACAGGGTAAACCCTAAACGAAGGTCAGGGTCCTTACAACATCAACCTTTGAATGGATGGAACACATTGGCTGATGCTTTTGTGAACAAGTTCTACCCCACAGAGAAGACTGTTCGTAACAGGCAGAAGATCACGTCTTTCATGCATAAACCAAGTGAGAATCTGCATGAAGCCTGGGAAAGGTACCAGGAGTATCAGAGAGATTGCCCTCACCATAATTATAAGAAGGGTTTCCTAATAAAGACGTTCTACAATGGTTTAACACCAGACGAGAGAGTCTCGCTAAAAGCAATAGCAGGAAGCGACTTTCTCGATAAAAATCCCAGTAGATCCAAGAAAATTATCAAAAACATGGCTGAGTTACAATCTGGGACTAATTATGACAGGACTGACAGAGGGTGTGCCAAAAAGGCCACCAATGAAGGGATGTCAATTGAATCAAAGGTTCTCGAGGCAATCACATCTCAGATACAAAAGATAGCCACTAATGTCTGACAACTGAAGGAATCAGGGGGAAGGGAAAGAAGCACGTTGAGAAAGTGATGAAATGTGTCACTTGTGACGAAGGTGGGCGCAGAATAGATAACTGCATATACACCCGACCCGAAGAATCAAGTGAAAGTGAGTCTGAGGAAGAGGAAGCTGAAAATGTCTCTTATGCTAACTTTAAGAGACCTGAAATATGAGGGTTGTATTGAACCCATCCTTTGCTAAATTTTTGCTTAGTGTTGGAAATGGAACAATGGAAACTCTGATAGACGATCAAATTGCAGTTCCTAAATCGGTGTTGATCCCATTCATTGATGAAATATCCTCAAAGAATGAACTGATTAGAGAAATATTCCCAATATTATGGATGTTGAGGATAACATTCATTCCCTTACAAGCCATGTGATTTTAACAACAAAAAATGAGTTTGTTGGTGAGATTAATGGCATATTGATTGATATATTTCTAGGAGATAGAAAAGAGCATTTTGGCTTTGACTCAACTATTGACAACACCAATCAATTTCAAGAAGAAGAATTCCTAAATTCTTTGGCCCATTCTGGTCTTGCACCCCACAAGTTGGTTCTGAAAAGAAATTGTCATGTCATGTTACTTAGAAATATTGATCCATTCTCAGGTCTTTGTAATGGTACACGCCTTATTTGTAAGAACTTTAGAAAGATTATGATTGATGCTGAGGTAGCAGTTGGACATAGAAAAGTACAAAGAGTATTCATTCCTTTCAAGAGACTACAGTTTCCAGTTCGCTTGTATTTTGCAATGACAATCAACAAATCACAAGGACAAACTCTAGAGAAAGTTGGAATTTATCTACCACAACATGTATTCTCTCATGGTTAATTATATGTAGCTTTGTATAGGGTAAAATCAGATGAAGATATCAAAGTCCTCATTAGACCAATTTTCATTGAAGACACAAGTGTTCAACAACAAAAAATATTGTCTACAGTGAATTATTATCTACTGCAAGGATTGTCTAAGTACAAAGGATCTTAAGTAAGTGTCCATATTTATTCACTAAAAGTTAACTTATCATATTAATATTTATGACCTAAATAAATTTTCACTAGTAGATGATCCATTTCTATGAAAAGCTACCAAATATTTCTATAAGATTGATGTCTTCGGTAAGTATCAAGATTTATTTATTAAAAGTTGTCTTATCATATTAGTATTTATGTTCTTAATACTTTTCAGTAGCAGGTGATCCAAATCTACTAGAAGTAACATATATTTGCAAGAATTAGATGAAAGTCTTCAAAATATGGGCGTTGAATGTAAGATCATATGTATATTACATGAAAATTATTTCCCAAAATGTACATCTATGGACTTTCTTCTTTGAGATATCGATGGAAGTGAATTTAGATAATAAAATGTATAGTTTTAGCAAAAGAGGTATCATTTTGTAGTTTGGCATGTATGTAAAATTTTACACATTAAGAGTGTAGTTTTAGCATAACATTTTTTGTTTTGTAGCATGAGATATACAAAAAGTAATCGACAACAAGACTATCACTACCATAGGTGGTACATATAAACAAAAATATCATTACCAATACTCAATTAGAGAAACACGTGCTTAGCACGTGCTTTCTTGCTGTACTTTATAATGCAGAAGTCATATCGGTAATCGATGTGGTAAGTCGTTGCACGTTTCCAGAGTATGAAAATGAGGAGATATATCGTACGTTTTGATAGGAAACAAATTGTGTTTTAAGCAAACCTCGTGAATGTTTCTTTTTGGATAAGGGAGACGAGAGCCGATCATCATGCATAGCTTGGCTAGGGTTCCATAAAAATAAAACCGAAGACAAGACGTACGTATCGTTTACTACTGCATTCTGGTGTGAATACACGGGTAACTGAGGCGGTGTGAGCGGCTGATGGGCCCAAACCACCGTTTGTTTTGTACTGCAACCGTAAGCAAACACAAACTGCCTGTCCCACTGTCTACCAGATCTCTCTCTCTCTCTCCCTCCCTCTTAAAATCGGCCATTCCTTAGCCTCCAAGTTGCTTTCCCCGAGCCTCCCGTTCGCTAGCCGACTGTCAGCCGCGTGGCGGGAACAGAATAAACAAACCAAAATCCAAATTCGCGGACCGCACCCGACAAGGCGCGCCCCACGCCGTTGTGCAGTTCGAGAAACCGCCTCACACACGCTTTCCGTTTCCACACACCGCAGAGTCCTCGCCGACCCTTTCCCCTCTCGGTGACGGGCGCGAGCGACCCGCTTCTCGACCTGATTATCTATATATATATAAACCGCCTCCATCCCTGTGCTCTTCCCAATTCGCTTCCGTTTCCCCTAATTTCCAGATTCCTCTTTCTTCGTCTGCCTAATCGAATCTCGAAATCCCCGCTACCGCCTCCGGTCCGGCGATCTCAGCAGCCTAGCAATCACCCACCCATCTTCCTTCCCCTACGAGACTTGTGATGGCGGCCGAACCGCAGCTCCAGCAACCCCTCGTGGTAAACCCCTAATTCTTCTGCCCTACCCTTACCTCCTCAATCTCACACACCCTCTTCTCTATGAAGATCCCTTCGTCGGTGGATCCTGATTCGAATGGTTTTCTTTTCCCTGTTGTGAGTGCAGGACCAGGACGATCGCCAGCATGAGGACGTCAACGACGACCAGGAGCGTCTCGAGTACCTCGACTTCGTCCAGGCCGCCGCTGCACAGGCCCTTGCGTGCTTCGCCCGCCTCTACGAGATCGCCAAGCATAGTTCTGGACCGCTCCGCCCCGGAGTACAGACCGTCGAAGGGACCATCAAGGCCGTTGTTGCGCCCGTATATGATCGGTACCATGGGGTGCCCTATGACCTACTCAAGTTCGTCGACCGCAAGGTGCGTGTCTAGGTTTTGCATGGCGTGTTCTTCGTGTGTGTCTTTTTGGAATTGAGAGTTTTTTTTCTTTCTTTCTTCGATTGATGGTAGCTTTATCTTTGTCTTACTATATACCGGGTTTAGAAGATCTGTACCCTCAGCCGCCTAACCCTTGTATATAAGAACCGCCCCTTCTCGCCTAAACCTTGTATATCAGGAATTGAATCGAAACAGTAACTGGTCTCTGATTTCCATCCTTGGGCTCTTTCAACACCGATTTGACGATATAACTTAGATTACTGGACCCTTTGTGCCCAAGCGAATTTTAACCGAATCGCCGCACGCCGTTTTATTGATTAGATGTTCGCCCCTTTCCATTAGGGATTTAGACGCCAGGTTGTGGCTATGACCTGATTTCACTCACCGTAGACTTTCAGACTAAAGATTTGACTTTCATGCAGAAGTCAAGCTGTGGTGCTTTTTTTTCCTTGTTTTTCTTTTCCAATTTGTCTTTGCATGTTTAGCACAGCGTCTTCTGCAAATCTTGCACCGCCATTTGCGATATGAGCCTAAAACTGTTCCCCTTCCCCTTGTAATTTCTCTGCAGGTCGGCAACTCCGTGAACGAGATTGAGCGCCACATCCCCGTCCTCGTCCGCCAGGCCTCTTCCCAGGCCTACACAGCCGCACAGAAGGCACCCGAGGTGGCCCGCTCCGTCGCTGCCGAGGTACACCGCGCCGGCGTCGTCGAGACAGCCACGGGAGTAGCAAAGTCGACGGTAGCCAAGTACCAACCTGTCGCCAAGGGGCTCTATGACAAGTACGAGCCTGTTGCGGAGCACTACGCGGTCTCTGGCTGGCGTGTCCTCAACAAGCTCCCTCTGTTCCCTCAGGTGGCACAGGTCGTCGTCCCTACTGCTGCCTACTGGTCCGACAAGTACAATGGAGCCGTGAGCTTGGGAAAGGAGCAGGGGTATACTCTGGCCACATACCTGCCGCCGGTGCCCACTGAGAAGATTGCCAAGGTCTTCGGGACACCGGCGTCCGGTGAGGCGCAGGCTGCCCAATAAGATGGTGATGGTACAACTTGGGGCTCTGCGGGTGTTTGAATCTTGGTCGTTCTACTTTGGCAAAATTATTCGCCACCATGTATAAAGATGTTCATCTTGTTTTTTTTTTTTTGTTCGTTTCTTCTGGAGTCATCTGGACACCGGTGAGTCTGCTTGCTCGCGTATGGTTGTATCGTGTTATGAAACACAAGTATCCGCTATTATACTCAAACTATGTAACGATCAAGATGGATATGCTGTGATAATGGTGCTAGGGTCTCAAATACATAATATGGTCATGGAGATGTTCCATTTCATTATTCCTGAATTTCTGGTGGCGCAGTTGGCTAGTTCGTCCGTCTGATAGTTATAGTAGAGGTCAAGAGTTCGACCCTCTTTCACCCCAAAACTCTTTCAGTCGACTTAACTTAGGTTGCAATTGAGGTTAGATGATGATGATGATGATGATAGGTTGGGAGTTTCATTGTTTTTAGGTTGCAATTGAGGTTAGATGATGATGATGATGATGTTGGGAGTTTCATTGTTCGGAAATTTGTGAGCGATGAATCCATTACAAGATATTACCAACGTGGCCTCGAACTCATACGGATGCATTCTGTTCAATTGCAATATAATTATTCGAGTTCCGTTTGGTCACACCAACTTGAGTTTCCTGTCCGGCAGAAGATAAACGCGTTTTGTTTTGCATTTTGACACCAGCAACAAATCTGAAGGGCTATATCTATCTATACTATATATAACGATCCGTTTTGGATTAGTTAGCATTTTTTCAAATTACATGTATGTCCTTTTGTATACAAGACAGCGTCTGATATTAACGATGCAAATCAAATTACATGTATGTCCTTTTCTATACAAGACAACGTCTGATATTAACGATGCAAATTTATGGAACATTTTAGCAAAATTCCACCGATATACTTTACAGCCGTCGGCTCACACTCAACCCCTTCAGATTCCTATCCCAGATACCCTGTTCTTCTTGGGAAAAAAATCAAAATAGACGGGTTAGTAGTATATAATGACCAAAATGAACGAGTTTGGAACAAATTTACTCATGTAGACGAGTTTGGGAGAGAGAAAGAGTCGAAGACGCCGAACTCAATGGCTTCTTCACCCCTATTGGCTCAAAAAAAGTAAATTCGGCCCCGTTCAACAGGCAGCTGGGGGCGCGGCGTCATGTGACAGCCCCACGATGAAGACGCCGATCATGTTTGAAATGTTTGCAGAGGATTGGCATAGACCAATGCCTGGAATGGTTGCACAGGATTGGCATAGACCATTGCCTGGAATGGTTGCACATGATTGACATAGTCCAATGTCTGAATGGAATATGATGATGATGCAATTCAGTATCTAGTTATTAGTTTGGCTGAGGCTAACAAATAGAAAAGAGAATGATTCATGAATGACATACCATGAGAATAGATAATTTATTGCTCTATCATAGATAGTTGCAATGCTTTAAAAGATGAGAATATTCTAAACTGCATATCCTCTACTTAGTTTCATAATGTTTATATTTTCAATTGTCTCACCCCCGTGGGATCCAATATTTTTAGGTGGACGCGGACGAAGAGATAGAAATCATACAGTAGGAAAAAGGACAGAAGCATTAGGGACAATAGTAACTTCTCAGGTGGAGATACTAACTGTCATGTCTTGTAGATATGAGTCATATGTGTCGTCTATGTAATCTCAGGTCCTAGGAGTCAGTACTTAGTGTTTTCATAATATAATTGATCCGAGATCTTGGCTTGAGTGCCTCGAGGTTTGTGTTGCTCAGTAGACTTATCAGAGCAATTGATATATGTAATCCTTTGGTTCTTGATGTTAAAAGTTTTCCTGAAATTGAATCTCTTTGCAAAAATGTTTTAATTTTTAGTGATTTTTGTTAATCCGCTGCGAACGAACACTTCCGCTTAAGTAAATCATGTTTTTGTGATTTGTATGCCACACTTTGACCCAAGGATCACCTCAAGAAGAGAAAGAAATGACATGGTCAAAGGAGAGCTTAAGGAAGAGAGAAAATAGTCCTAGGCCAAACTAAAGGAGAAAGGAGAAAGAGATGAAATCATCCTCATTCGGGTTTCACCATGTCAACACATAGTCTATGACCCCTTAAGATGAGGAGTTCCTCTCAAGAAAGCCACCATGGATGATCCACAGTCTAAGGACAAGGAGGAAGAAGAAGAGGGAGATTTTAGAAGAGAGAAAACATGATCAAGAGTTAATACCACTTACCAACAAAAGAATCTCCAAGAAATCACCACCAAAGAGTTGATCTAGCACAAGATCTTCAACATGCAAGATGGATCGGCTACCCAAGCTTCAATATCGGCTACACATGCAATATTCAAAAAGTTTTTGTTTATCCAGCAAAAGTGTAGCGACCTCCAAGGTCGGCTACCACCTGGTCTCGCTCGAGACACATCTCACGCACACTTGGTATCAACCAAAACCCTAAGCACCTTATACATGATTGAGACACTCCACTAGAGGACAAGTGTTTCGACCATCCTCACCTCTAGGTCATCTCGATCAAGACAACACTATGTAGAGCATGTGTTGCAGGAACTACTTACACCCAAAAGTGGGGTAGTGGTCGCAACACTCAAACCGTAGCTTAGTCACCATGTCAACTAAGCAAGCCCTAGAATCACTCTAAGATATCACATCATCAACCATGATTCAAACAAGGTACCCCATTACATCATCTTCTCTCTCATGATACTAAAGCAAAAGAAACATTCTCAACATGTGACGATTTGGAAGATAACCCTCGCTTATGGGTAAATTGCAACCTGGTCCAAAATAAGCACATATATAGCAAAGATAGCTCAAACATCAATCAAATTGGACCAAAATGAAAATATAAGCATGTCACATGATATTAAGACATCTAACTAGATTAAATTAAGGTTCAAACATCTCATTATACAAAGTAAACACAATCAAGCATAAATTTAGGTCAAGGATCTTACAAAGGGGAAGTGCTCAGAATGATAAATCCTTTTACTAACAACTCCTGCAATTGCTTCTTCAACTCCTGCATCTCTGTTGGTTCCATCTCGTACGGTGATTGTGCTATTTGCAATGTATTAGGAATCATATTGATCTCAAATCCAATCTCTCTAGGAGGGGTAACACTAGGAAACTCTTGAGGAATGACATCCTCGAACTCCCAAACAATAGACACCTCTTGGATACTAGGACTCCTCACCTTGGTATCCACCACATGTGCTAAGAAAACCTC
This sequence comes from Alisma plantago-aquatica, assembly GCA_963693085.1. Lineage (NCBI taxonomy): Eukaryota > Viridiplantae > Streptophyta > Magnoliopsida > Alismatales > Alismataceae > Alisma > Alisma plantago-aquatica. The sequence goes on along the minus strand of OY856410.1, from coordinate 182,516,617 downwards.
ACAACGCTGCCTCAGAAGCCTCTCTACTGTCATAGATGACACCAAGCACGTTGGAAGAATCTTCCTATCTCCTTGGAAGATAAAAAAACATCACCATCAAAGAACGTCGCCACCTTGGAATTATAGTCTAAGACCACCAGGTACTTCTCTAAGGTATCCATCCCAATGATCACATCAAATCAATGCATGTCAAGTGGCATAAGGTTCACTGGAATGTTGCATCCCGAGAAAGAATGAACGTAAGATGGACACACCTCCCCCAACTCAATGGAACCAACAAGAGGGGTTTCTAACCAAAGACTATCAGATTTACAATTAATAGGTTAGGAATAACTACATATCCCTTCTCTGGTGATAAAAGAGTGTGTCGCACTCGGGTCAACCGAAATAAATATAAAGGAAGATGTAGACAAATCAGAATGAAAAAGCATATGACCTATCATGACCCATGGATTGACCACTCCTTTCGACTGACTCATATCATAGAATCAAGTTGTCGTCTGTTGTCATCCCTATCCTATGCTGTCTTGCCCAGAAGATCCTACCTATGATGCATGACCGCGTCCTCTTCCACCACTACTATTGAACTGTCATTATTGCAACCCCTGTTGACTCTACCTTGATTGTTGCATCACCTCCTCATATCTCATAGGGCTAGACCACCTGATGTGCCCTACCTATCTACACTTGTGACATGTCCTTGAGTCATACCATGGCCTAGATGGCACTGTCACTAATACTAATGTTGTAGTGTGAGCTCCAGCTAGCGGAAAGTTATGACCTATGCCCTTGCTCGGTGACCACTATGACTGTACTACTGATCTTTGTTGTGTTTGTGGTGACAGAAATCTAGGCTTCTTGAAGCCTCCAGAAGACTACCTCTAGAATTGAGTTGGCCTCTTCTTAGCATTGGCTTCACGCTTCTCAATAGTTGACCACTCTATATGTATCACAGACTCCACAAACATATCAAACATCTCCCAGTTCTCCAAAGATGACATTGTCATCATAAACTTCATACTCATGCCCTTCTCAAGTCGTTGAATCCTCTCCTTATCCGTTGCAGCTATGTCAGGACAAAACCTCAACAACTCCATGAACTTTGCTTAATACTTGTTGATCGTCATCGATCCTTGCTAGATCTTCTCAAACCGTGGTATCTTCTCATCAAGATACGTCTATGAGAATTATTAGTTCATAAACTCTTACCAAAACTCCTCCCAACTGATCTCCACTTTAGGTCTCTTCTCCTCCTCGATGGCCCACAAATGTCCATCGCCGCCCTTTAATAGGTACACTATGTGCTTCACCTTGTCCTCTTCTAGGATATCAAGGATATTGAATGCCTTCTCCAACTTCATCAGCCACACGTCTGCATCTTTTGGGTCTATCATACCCACATACTTCATCTCTACCACACACCTCAACCTCTCGAAAGTCTTCCCAAAACCCTGGGATTCCGCATTGGGAACAACAACCCTTGCTTGAGGTACAACCTCTCTATCCACCATATGTGAAATTGTGCCCAATAACTGTCCAAACATGGACTAGAAAGCAGGACTGGCCATAGTTATTGGTCGAACTGAGGCACTTCAGGCACTCCATCTACTCTGTCATGCCTCCCGGAACCACCTCTTAGTTCAACAACACTATTCTCATCATGTTCTTCGTGGTCTCAAGACATATCTGGATAAGTAGAATCTATAATTAGATATGTTGGAGAATGCAAGAACATACACAACCCTAGTCCTATCCATGTAGACTTAGTGAACCTAGAGCTCTGATACCAACCTATCATGTGATGTCCCAATGCCATACAAGCAAGATAACTCAAAACAAAGCACTTGATCAATATCTAAGCAAGCACATTACCACAAAAGCAGTTAAATGAAAACTGATCTCATATATCCATTACAAGTGGAAACATATTACATCAGGGTTCACAACCTGTAACATATCACATACCATATGGGGTATTCACATCTATACAGTGGCCATATGCCACACACCATTTACAAAAGGTATATGTTCACATATACAAACCACATATACAAGCCACGACATACTGCCAAAACATGTATGTCAATGGCAATTAGTCACTTGCACCTCACATACTCAATAGTATGTGCTCCGAGTTTCCCTTAGGAATACTCGTTTCACCATCCAGCAAGTTCTGACACTGGAATGGATCCATGGCATGGGGCACTACATGATTAGGGTTTCATTTGATTAGTTAAGTTAATTGGGTGTCTTTTAACTGTATCAATCAAGTTACATACAAACCTTAGAAAGATTATATAAAATATAAGGTAAATTACAACTTCATAAGATATAAAATGTATGAATCATAAAGCTTATCACATCACCACATGGTATTGTACACTGCCACTCATGAGTCCATCACCATCATCACATCACCATGGGATACCAATCCCTTATCACATCACATAGAGGATATAACCTCAATTAGGAACAAAGCCATTACCAAGGTCATAAGACCATTCACATTGTTCCCAGCAAGAACATCATTATCTTTCCATGCCTCATCAAGGCTCATCATCATCACCACATATGTGTTACATAAGTGATACCACAATCAATCATGCATTTAAGAACTATGATGCTCATGAGATAACATATTCGGGTTACAATAGTTTAGGAGAGAGAAAGTACTCTGTTATCATGTTAATTACTTGAGCAAGCTAAGTAATGTCATTATGTACTTGCCATTAGAGTTAGAGTTCGACATAGCTAACGGAATTAGGGTTTCAAAACAACATAGATGTAAAACCCTAATTGTCATAAACTCCAACTTTCTTAGAATCATATTAGGTCAACTATCATCATCATAAAGTCAACAAAGCATGAAAATCCACATGGGCCATAAACCTTCATCGGTCGCATAGAATCAAGGGTGTCATCGACTGCATAGAAAACTTAGATCACATATCTCTGCGAATGAAGAGAAAACTTGGTGATCGAAGAAAGAGCTCAACATCTCATCAACCGAAGAGGGACATCAACACTTCATCGATTGTAGAGATTCAAGTATCAACAACCATCAAGGTCCAAGGTTCAACAACCACTTAGCTCGAAAACATGGTCACCAAAGAAACATGAGAAAACTCACCAACCAAAGAAGATAAGTCACCTTAGAGACCACTCAAAGAGATCTATACTCAGCGACCACAAACCACCAAAACTCTTCGACCACATAATCAGTAGTCTGCTAAACATCAAGAGACAGAAAAGCACATAAGCCACAAGATCAATAGGTGGATCATCACCATGAAATCGAAACTGACAAGGAGTAAAACACATGCATGAAGATCAACATCAAAAACCCTAAATCAACCACCATCTTGAGAGAAAATATAACCATGAATCAAGAGAGAGAAACCACGTTTCATCCACATGCATGAATCCAAAACCTCCATCATCTTAGCAGGAAAGCAAAACCATTTTCATGAGCAGAAAAATCAATGTTTAGCACATGCATGTGAGGACCAACACCTCCATCATCAACAAGATTTTGGATACTGGAATTAGGGTTCATAAAAATGAATTACTCTACTCAAGATCACCACATAATAAAAAACCCTAGATTAAGATATCATCAAAGTACTACTTAGAACCACATTTTTTAGATAGATTAGCTGCATGCATGTTAAGTGAAAGTAATAATCGAGGAGAAAATTATATAACTCGCCTTGATATGAAGAAACAACTACAACAACAAGGAAGATCCAGAGAGCCCTAGCTTGATCAACTCCATAGACAAGCTAGCATCACATCAGAGAGAGAAGAGCAACCCTAGGCTAAAGGAGTACAACAAAGAGGGCAAAACCTCGGGCCGAAAAGATAAGAAAGAGAGGTTCTTCATGTGACGACCGTCTCGCGAAAACAAGATTAACTAATGCGGAAGCGTTCATCAAGCAGCGGATTAGCGAAAATCACTAAAAATTAAAACTTTTTGCAAAGAGATCCACACATAGGAAATCTTTTCCAAAAAATGCCATTGTATATCATATACATTCTATTTCAAATGTACATATCATGTACCATCTTTTTCCAGAGACTACATCATCAGCTGCCTTATAAACATATATGCAGGCAACATACAAATCTCGAGGCATCAAGCCAAAACCTCAGACTGATATATCAAAAACACTGACTAAAAACTCCGAGGACCTGAGAGTACAGAGACGACATATAGGACTACTATCTATATGACTAGACAGACAATATCTCCACCCGAGATCTTATTGTTGTCCCTGCTGTTACTGTTGCTGCTGCTCTTTCCCTGTTCTAGGGTTTATGCTCTGCCTTTCATGGATACCTAAAAATGTTTCCCACGGGGGTGAGACAATTGTAAATTGCCCCAGCGAGAGATATAACTCTCCGCCAGAAACATTGTTATAGCATATTCTGAAATTAAACTGATCAGGGGTTACTTTTACATTATTAGGCAGCATTATTCTTCATAGAACAGAATAAGAAAATCTCCATTTTCAATAAGAGCATTGCATCTACCCATGGTATACTCATAGTTCATCCATCTACTTGTAATGAATACAACAGATATGAATAATCATCAATGAACTATAGATATATAACAGAAATGTAACATCAGCCAAGTTCTCTAGCATAACTTATTAACACAAATGCTACAAAGAAACATGATACTTGTTACCCAAGCATCACACATGGCTCACAAGGCCATTCATATATTGTCACCTCTCACTAGGCAACAACTAAATCACATGGCTCACAAGGGCATTCACATCTTGTCACCTCTCACTAGGCGACAACTTATTCACATGGCTCACAAGGCCATTCACATCTTGTCACCTCTCACTAGGCAACAACTTATTCACATGGTTCATAAGGCCATTCACATCGTGTCACCTCTCACTAGGCAACAACTTATTCACATGGTTCATAAGGCCATTCACATCTTGTCACCTCTCACTAGGCAACAACTTATTCACATGGTTCATAAAATCCGTACATATTGTTACTTTTATTAAGCAACAACAACATCAACGCACAAAAAGCCAATCAACATTTATTATATAAACGTCACAACCCAAACTTGGCTATATTCATCATCTCATCATACCTGCATGGTTATTAGGCATGATAACAGTCATACAAGATATTCATCACATCATGTGATACAATAGTAACACCATCATTCCTTAACCAGGAATTAGGGTTCACTATCAAACAGGGCTTATCATTCCCTTTTCCCCAAATTAGGGTTAGGGTTCCCCATTTCTCATTTATTCAGACCCTCTTGAGTTAACCAACTTTATCTTGTATTAAGGTATTTCCCCTCTTAATACATTCCATCACAGAATACTCACCCTTAGCATATAATGCATAGGCCACACATTAGAATTGTCCAACTATCTCACATGATATGGACTTATCTTAGTTTAAGGCATAACTTTATTATAAAGTTGCCTATAAACAATCGCAATGATACACCCTCAACTAGGGTTTCACAAGGATACACCCTCAACCAGGGTTCACAATGATACACCCTCCACTAGGGTTTCACAAGGTTACACCCTCAACCAGGGTTTATAAGGATACACCCTCAACCAGGGTTCATAAGGATACACCCTCAACTAGGGTTTACTAATCATGTATTGGATTCATGCATTTGTTATGCATTATTGATTAGTACCATTAAGGGTATCTCTCACCTAATTACATTAGGCTTCCAAAAAGGTTTGATCAATCGGACCTTCAATAACATGGGGTGTCCAATTGAATTAGGGTTTCCAATGTTGATTCCTTCAATCATTGAATTCATGGAACCAATCATCAATTGGACCTATACTCATACTTCAATTGAGTTTAATAGGTCAACCTTAAACTTATTTGACCCTCAATTGACCCTCAATTGATCATCAATTAGGGTTTGATTCAATTGAATTAGGGTTTGGAATCGAAGATCCAACAACACTCATCAATGCAAGATTGGTTACTTTGAAACTATTGAACCATTATCCAAATTGGGTATGACCTGACCCCAAACGGTCTTGAGGTCATTTGGACGACCTCCAAACGGTCTTGAGACCGTTTGCCTATCATATCACTCAAATCCAAGCCATCCAATTAAGGTTTGGATCATTGGATTGATCACCAAATCAGCATTGCATTGTATAACAACTTGGTACCTTTAGACCTTCAAACACCTAACCATACTCAACCCTAGACCTCCAAACGGTCTTGGGTGACCACCAAACGGTCTTGAGACCGTTTGGATGAGTCCCAAATGGTCTTGAGACCATTTGCCCATCCAACCTTTGGACTCTAGTGAAAATTCATCAAGGTTTGGTCTATTGAGTTGATCAGCACATCAATACTTAATTGCAATATGATTTGGTACCTTTGGACCTTCAATTGGTCAAATATACTTGACCCCAGACCTCCAAACGGTCTTTAGGTGACCCCAAACGGTCTTGAGACCGTTTGGATGATCCCCCAAACGGTCTTGAGACCGTTTGGGCTAATCAACCCAAAATCTCAAATTAGCTCATTGTGATTTCAGCACTGATTTCAATTAGGGTTAGCCCAATTGATTAGCCTTCAAATCATGACTCATTTGGAATTAATCCATCAAATTTGGTGAGTCATTAACCAACATCATTAGTAACAGTAATATCAAACGGTCAACGCTTGGTCAACTCCACCAAACGGTCTTGAAACCGTTTGCCCAAAACGTTCAATTAAATCAGATTGAAAATCAGCACTTAATCCAATTAGGTTTTCCTAATGGATTAGGATTCAACTCACGATTACTTGGGAGTTAATCCCTCAAATTTGGAGGGTTATTAATAAACATAATTATGAACAGGAATCCCAAACGGTCAACGCTTGGTCAACCATCTCAAACTGTCTTGAAACCGTTTTCTCAACCAGGTCAAGTTAATCAGGTTGAAAATCAGCACATAATTCAATTCGATTGCCTAATTGATTGGCCTTCAACTCTCGATTCCTTTGGAGTTAATCCCTCAAATTTGGAGGGTTATCAGCCTACATAATTAGGAACACAATTCCCAAACGGTAAACGCTTGGTCAACCATATAAAATGGTCTTGAAACCGTTTTCTCCCAAACGGTTTCAAACCGTTTTCCCTTAAACAGTTTGCTGAAACCGCATAGCCAATCAAATTAAAACGATTTGGAGTAGATATCAAAACGGTTTTGCTTGGTAATTTTATTTGGATAAGCATATAGGATGATTTTATCATCCCCTTCCTTCGAACAACCAAGAACAGCAACCGTTATTGATGGAAATTGCAACAAAGAAACAAGAGTGTATCAAATTGAAGAAATCAATCAACAAAGCATAGAGAATTGATGCAATAGCAATGTTTAAGGGTTTGAGTTATAAAACCCGCCTCCAATTGAGCTCCAAAGCTCCAAGCTCACGCCATTAATGGTGTATGAAGCTCTAGCAACTCCCCCTAGGCTCGTCCTCAAGCTTTTGATTGCAAAAGTTGGCTAGGGTTGAAGAGGAGATCGAAATAAGAAGGAATCCATAATTTATTTTCGATTTCCACCATGAAATCATGAAGAACGAGGGTCAAGAAGCTTACCAACAGGTTGGGTCTCGTCCTCCTGTTTCTTCTAAGTCCCCTTGAGCTCATCCCAAGCAAAGGAAGAAGAAAGGGCTGAAAAGCCTTGGTTTGGGCTTGGAAATGGCACTTTTATAAGGAAATTGATGAGAGAGAAAATGCCTTATAAAAATCCAATTAATCCAAAAATTATGGCCGCCTCTTCCCCCTCAAATCCATGGATACGGGGCATCTCCCTTTTCCTTTTATTCCCCTTCATTATCCTCAATTTAAAGAAAAGCAAATTAAGCACCTTAATGCTTATAATATAATATCCCATATGTGAGTGGAAATTACTTTCCTTTATAATAAGGTGAGTGGAGTTTCACCTACTTAGGATATTTTCGTTCCTTATCTTGGCAAAGGGACGTCCATCCTTATTCAAAATCAACCCAAAACATTTTGGTTGAAAGCCCTTCAATTATTTTTATTCATTTTTGCCCTAAATCAAATTAGGGTTTCAATTAGGCATTAATCTTGATTATTTTAATATCAAGATTCTCTCTCCTCCAACTTAATTCAAATGAGGAGTCCCTCTCATTTTCTTTGCTCGAAATGATTCCAAGAAACATTATGGACCTTATTGAAGTGATAATTTGCATATTGAACCCTAGGTTTTGGGTAAATTGCACTTTACACCAAAACTAGGTTCTAATGCACAACATTGTCCAACAAGCTCTATCTTGGTGTCCCAAGCTTGTGAAAACCATACCACTATATCATAATCATTATTATGGTGTCTCAACATCAGAGGTACATCTTATCATGCAACATTTGCAGGTTGACCCCTCAACTTGGGTAATTTGCACTTTAGTCCAAAATAAGCAATCATTGCTTCAACATTGTTCAAACAAGACCAAAATTGAAACATAAGTTTCTCATGAGCCCTAATTACTTTTCCCAAGATAAGATTAAGAATATACTCAACCTTATTTGGCAAAACATCTAGGATTAATTCATAACCCAAGTCAGAGATGTTACAAATTATAAACCCCTAACAAGGATTTCGTCCCCGAAATCTCAGACAAAAAGAGGAACAGATTGTTCATTAATCATGTCCTCAAGTCTCCACATATCATCTTAATATCATGGAGATATCATGAACTCTGTGATTCCACAGAAAGCTCCTTTCATTAGTTCAACCTCATCAATGTTTATGCAGAGCATAAACCCCTAACATATGATGTCCATATCATTGAAAGGAAAAAGCATAAAAGAACATACATCTATCATCACCTAAGAATATTATCAAAGGGGTAAAACATATATGTCTAACAGAGATAATTCATTCAACAATCCTTTATTTGTTTGGGAAAATTCACCGAGAAGTTTCACGGAGTATGTTCACTAAGTATGTTCACTGAGTATGTTCACTAAGTATGTTCACTGAGTATGTTCACAGAGTATGTTCACTAAGTATGTTCACAAAGTATGTTCACAGAGTATTTTCACAAAGTATGTTCACAAACTATGTTCACAGAGTATGTTCACTAAGTATGTTCACAGAGTATGTTCACAGAGTATGTTCACAGAGTATGTTCACTGAGTATGTTCACTGAGTATGTTCACAGAGTATGTTCACACAGTATGTTCACACAGTATGTTCACAGAGTATGTTCACAAAGTATGTTCACAGAGTATGTTCACAGAGTATGTTCACAGAGTATGTTCACTAAGTATGTTCACAAAGTATGTTCACAAAGTATGTTCACAGAGTATGTTCACAGAGTATGTTCACTAAGTATGTTCACAAGGTATGTTCACAAAGGATGTTCACAGAGTATGTTCACAGAGTATGTTCACAAAGTATGTTCACAGAGTATGTTCACTGAGTATGTTCACTAAGTATGTTCACAGAGTATGTTCACAAAGTTTGTTCACAGAGTATGTTCACAAAGTATGTTCACAAAGTATGTTCACAAAGTATGTTCACAGAGTATGTTCACAGAGTATGTTCACAGAGTATGTTCACAGAGTATGTTCACAAAGTATGTTCACTAAGTATGTTCACAGAGTATGTTCACAAAGTATGTTCACAAAGTATGTTCACAAAGTATGTTCACTAAGTATGTTTTTGAAAATATTCACTAAGGAAGTTCACTGAGTATGTTCACTAAGTATGTTTTTGAAAATATTCACTAAGGAAGTTCACTGAGTATATTCACTAAGTATGTTTTTGAAAATATTCACTAAGGAAGTTCACTGAGTATGTTCACTAAGTATGTTTTTGAAAATATTCACTGAGGAAGTTCACTGAATATGTTGAGAATATTTCACTTAGCTCTTCCTATTTAATTTCATTTTACTTCTCTAGATTGTTTCAAAATGACTACTTGATCAGAGTAATCAGAAAGATAACAATCTAAGAGTTCCATACTTGCCTTATCTTCAATAATCATATACCTGGCCAGGGTATATAAGTATTGAGATTAGGTAGTATGCACTTTATTTGCTATCACATTCCTCACTTTTCATATCATTATACACACAGGATTTTCCATTCTTGAATTTTCTTCAGGCATCATTTCTATATCTCATCTTTCAACACACAGATAAGGAAGATTATAAAACATTTTAAGGAATACTGAGTAAGATATAAGTTCTCCTTTCCCTTGTGTCCTTATAGGACTAGTCAAGGGAAGTTCAAAAACAACTATTTGCATATCTTTATCACATAGAAACATGAAATGAAGTATCAGGGTGAATATATTTTATTTAAGTATTACCCTTCAAGGTCACCTACCACATTAGGTTGATTTCAACCCATAGTGTCCAATTATCTCATATTGCTGCTTTTGTCTTTACTTAGTGGCTACTGCCCTGGCGTACTAGGCATTTAGTGCACTGGTAACACCAAAAACTTTGGCTTTTCAGAATATCCAGGAAAATGTCTCTAAAATTGTAAAGACTTTACCTTAATTCATAGCTTATGGCCCCTCCTTGGGCACTACCATCACAAATGTACTGTCTGTCTAAACTTATGGCAGAGTCTACTTTCTTGCCATATGTTAAATCTTTTCCACATTTCCACTGTTCTAACATGATCATATCACTCAGGAATCCTTTCAAAGCCCAAAGTTTATGCATTAAAGACTGGTAACTTAGGTTATGATACTAGTATCCAGTCTTCTATATGCATTACAGTTGTCTTATTCTGCTCTTCAAGAGCATAGCATAGGATTCTCTATCCTGATTAGGTCAAGGTGGGAATTCTCAGGCATTTGTTCTCCTCTTGCCTGGTCCCATGCACCCTCTCCTGGTGCAACAACATTGTCCTTAGCAATGTGTTCCTCATGTTCTCCAGTCATTTTCAAGTTCTTCTTCTCCTATGTGAGCAGAAGATACTATCAGATAAACTGGAAGACACTTAGAACAGACTCTACAACCTTAGTCCTATGTCTCTGTAGACTCAGCGAACCTAGAGCTCTGATACCACTTAATTGTGACGACCGTCTCACGAAAACAAGATTAACTAATGCGAAAGCGTTCATCAAGCAGCGGATTAGCGAAAATCACTAAAAATTAAACTTTTTGCAAAGAGATCCACACATAGGAAATCTTTTCCAACAAATGCCATTGTATATCATATACATTCTATTTCAAATGTACATATCCTGTACCATCTTTTTCCAGAGACTACATCATCAGCTGCCTTATAAACATATATGCAGGAAGCATACAAATCTCGAGGCATCAAGCCAAAACCTCAGACTGATATATCAAAAACACTGACTAAAAACTCTGAGGACCTGAGAGTACAGAGACGACATATAGGACTACTATCTATATGACTAGACATACAATATCTCCACCTGAGATCTTATTGTTGTCCCTGTTGTTGCTGTTGCTGCTCCTCTTTCCCTGTTCTAGGGTTTCTGCTCTGCCTTTCATGCATACCTAAAAATGTTTCCCACGGGGGTGAGACAATTGTAAATTGCCCCAGCGAGAGATATAAATCTCCGCCAGAAACATTGTTATAGCAGATTATGAAATTAAACTAAGCAGGGGTTACTTTTACATTATTAGGCAGAATTATTCTTCATAGAACAGAATAAGAAAATCTCCATTTTCAATAAGAGCATTGCATCTACCCATGGTAGACTCATAGTTAATCCATCTACTTGTAATGAATACAACAGATATGAATAATCATCAATGAACTATAGATATATAATAGAAATGTAACATCAGCCAAGTTCTCTAGCATAACTTATTAACACAAATGCTACAAAGAAACATGATACTTGTTACCCAAGCATCACACATGGCTCACAAGGCCATTCATATCTTGTCACCTCTCACTAGGCAACAACTTATTCACATGGCTCACAAGGCCATTCACATCTTGTCACCTCTCACTAGGCAACAACTTATTCACATGGCTCACAAGGCCATTCACATCTTGTCACCTCTCACTAGGCAACAACTTATTCACATGGTTCATAAGGCCATTCACATCTTGTCACCTCTCACTAGGCAACAACTTATTCACATGGTTCATAAGGCCACTCACATCTTGTCACCTCTCACTAGACAACAACTTATTCACATGGTTAATAAAATCCGTACATATTGTTACTTTTATTAAGCAACAACAACATCAACGCACAAAAAGCCAATCAACATTTATTATATAAACGTCACAGCCCAAACTTGGCTATGTTCATCATCTCATCATACCTGCATGGTTATTAGGCATGATAACAGTCATACAAGATATTCATCACATCATGTGATACAATAGTAACACCATCATTCCTTAACCAGGAATCAGGGTTCACTATCAAACAGGGCTTATCATTCCCTTTTCCCCAAATTAGGGTTAGGGTTCCCCATTTCTCATTAATTCAGACCCTCTTGAGTTAACCAACTTTATCTTGTATTAAGGTATTTCCCCTCTTAATACATTCCATCACAGAATACTCACCCTTAGCATATAATGCATAGGCCACACATTAGAATTGTCCAACTATCTCACATGATATGGACTTATCTTAGTTTAAGGCATAACTTTATTATAAAGTTACCTATAAACAATCGCAATGATACACCCTCAACTAGGGTTTCACAAGGATACACCCTCAACCAGGGTTCACAATGATACACCCTCCACTAGGGTTTCACAAGGTTACACCCTCAACCAAGGTTTATAAGGATACACCCTCAACCAGGGTTCATAAGGATACACCCTCAACTAGGGTTTACTAATCATGTATTGGATTCAAGCATTTGTTATGCATTATTGATTAGTACCATTAAGGGTATCTCTCACCTAATTACATTAGGTTTCCAAAAAGGTTTGATCAATCGGACCTTCAATAACATGGGGTGTCCAATTGAATTAGGGTTTTCAATGTTGATTCCTTCAATCATTGAATTCATGGAACCAATCATCAATTGGACCTATACTCATACTTCAATTGAGTTTAATAGGTCAAACTTAAACTTATTTGACCCTCAATTGACCCTCAATTGATCATCAATTAGGGTTTGATTCAATTGAATTAGGGTTTGGAATCGAAGATCCAACAACACTCATCAATGCAAGATTGGTTACTTTGAAACTATTGAACCATTATCCAAATTGGGTATGACCTGACCCCAAACGGTCTTAAGGTCGTTTGGATGACCTCCAAACGGTCTTGAGACCGTTTTCCCATCATATCACTCAAATCCAAGCCATCCAATTAAGGTTTGGATCATTGGATTGATCACCAAATCAGCATTGCATTGTATAACAGCTTGGTACCTTTAGACCTTCAAACACCTAACCATACTCAACCCTAGACCTCCAAACGGTCTTGGGTGACCACCAAACGGTCTTGAGACCATTTGGATGAGTCCCAAACGGTATTGAGACCGTTTGCCCATCCAACCTTTGGACTCTAGTGAAAATTCATCAAGGTTTGGTCTATTGAGTTGATCAGCACATCAATACTTAATTGCAATATGATTTGGTACCTTTGGACCTTCAATTGGTCAACTATACTTGACCCCAGACCTCCAAACGGTCTTGAGGTGACCCCAAACGGTCTTGAGACCATTTGGATGATCCCCCAAACGGTCTTGAGACCGTTTGGGCTAATCAACCCAAAATCTCAAATTAGCTCATTGTGATTTCAGCACTGATTTCAATTAGGGTTAGCCCAATTGATTAGCCTTCAACTCATGACTCGTTTGGAATTAATCCATCAAATTTGGTGAGTCATTAACCAACATCATTAGGAACAGTAATATAAAACGGTAAATGCTTGGTCAACTCCACCAAACGGTCTTGAAACCGTTTTCCCAAAAAGTTCAATTAAATCAGATTGAAAATCAGCACTTAATCCAATTAGGTTTCCCTAATTGATTAGGCTTCAACTCACGATTCCTTTGGAGTTAATCCCTCCAATTTGGAGGATTATTAATAAACATAATTATGAACAGGAATCCCAAACGGTCAATGCTTGGTCAACCATATCAAACGGTCTTGAAACCGTTTTCTCAACCAGGTCAAGTTAATCAGGTTGAAAATCAGCACATAATTCAATTCGATTTCCTAATTGATTGGCCTTCAAATCTCGATCCCTTTGGAGTTAATCCCTCAAATTTGGAGGGTAATCAGCCTACATAATTAGGAACAAAATTCCCAAACGGTCAATGCTTGGTAAACCATATCAAACGGTCTTGAAACCGTTTTCTCCCAAACGGTTTCAAACTGTTTGCCCTTAAACGGTTTGCTGAAACCGCATAGCCAATCAAATTAAAACGATTTGGAGTAGCTATCAAAACGGTTTTGCTTGGTAATTTTCTTTGGATAAGCATATAGGATGATTTCATCATCCCCCTCCTTCGAACAACCAAGAACAGCAACCGTTATTGATGGAAAATGCAACAAAGAAACAAGAGTGTATCAAATTGAAGAAATCAATCAACAAAGCATAGAGAATTGATGCAATAGCAATGTTTAAGGGTTTGAGTTATAAAACCCGCCTACAATTGAGCTCCAAAGCTCAAAGATCACGCCATTAATGGTGGATGAAGCTCTAGCAACTCCCCCTAGGCTCGTACTCAAGCTTTTGATTGCAAAAGTTGGCTAGGGTTGAAGAGGAGATCGAAATAAGAAGGAATCCATAATTTATTTTCGATTTCCACCATGAAATCATGAAGAACGAGGGTCAAGAAGCTTAACAACAGGTTGGGTCTCGTCCTCCTGTTTCTTCTAAGTCCTCTTGAGCTCATACCAAGCAAAGGAAGAAGAAAGGGCCGAAAAAGCCTTGGTTTGGGCTTGGAAATGGCACTTTTATAAGGAAATTGATGAGAGAGAAAATGCCTTATAAAAATCCAATTAATCCAAAAATTATGGCCGCCTCTTTCCCCTCAACTCCATGGATACGAGGCATATCCCTTTGCCTTTTATTCCCCTTCATTATCCTCAATTTAAAGAAAAGCAAATTAAGCACCTGAATGCTTATAATATAATATCCCATATGTGAGTGGAAATTACTTTCCTTTATAATAAGGTGAGTGGAGTTTCACCTACTTAGGATATTTTCGTTCCTTATCTTGGATAAAGGGACGTCCATCCTTATTCAAAATCAACCCAAAACATTTTGGTTTAAAGCCCTTCAATTATTTTTATTCATTTTTTTCCTAAATCAAATTAGGGTTTCAATTAGGCATTAATCTTGATTATTTTAATATCAAGATTCTCTCTCCTCCAACTTAATTCAAATGAGGAGTTCCTCTCATTTTCTTTGCTCTAAATGATGCCAAGAAACATTATGGACCTTATTGAAGTGGTAATTTGCATATTGAACCCTAGGTTTTGGGTAAATTGCACTTTACACCAAAACTGGGTTCTAATGCACAACATTGTCCAACAAGCTCTATCTTGGTGTCCCAAGCTTGTGAAAACCATACCACTATATCATAATCATTATTATGTTGTCTCAACATCAGAGGAACATCTTATCATGCAACATTTGCAAGTTGACCCCTCAACTTGGGTAATTTGCACTTTAGTCCAAAATAAGCAATCATTGCTTCAACATTGTTCAAACAGGACCAAAATTGAAACATAAGTTTCTCATGAGCCCTAATTATTTTTCCCAAGATAAGATTAAGAATATACTCAACCTTATTTGGCAAAACATCTAGGGTTAATTCATAACCCAAGTCAGGGATGTTACACTTCAACTCTCCTCAAGCATCACCATGGAGAACCATGAATTCGGCCAAGAGAGAGAAGTTCCTCATGAAGCACCACCATGAAGACCCATGGGTTCGGCCAAGAGAAAGAAGAAAGGTAGGGTTGCAAGAAAAATGAATATCAAGAGGGGTAGATCATTTACCAAGATCAAGGAACACCAAACAATCACCAAAGAAGGGTTGCTCTAATCCCTATATCAACACATGCAAGAGGTTCAACCACTTTCTCCACCATAAGAACCTCCTTTACCACCAAGAACACAAGGGTCGAGCTTCAACCATGAGGAGAGAAAGCAAGAGGGTGTAAAAGGGATCACTTGCATGCAAAGAGAGGGGTTTATATATCCAAGGGTAGAGAGGTAAGGGAGGTCAGGTGTCATGCAAACATAGGCCACTTGTCCACCATTACTCGCCCATGCAAGAACTACACACATGTATGCAACATGGGTGACAAAACCCAGGAACATAAGTGACCTCACCTGGTCCAAAAGCCATCGATCAAAGAAAACATAGCAACCCAAGAAGATCAAAACACTAGCGATCGCATAGAACCCAAACCCTAAGCCCTTTAGTAACCAAAGAGAGGGGTCAAGGGTCATCGATCGCGGAGAGAACAAATCACAGACTCAAAACCTCTTCAAACACAGAGAACATGGTCTAAGAAACAACTGGATGGTCGCTAAAACAAAACTCAACAGTCAAGACACATGGTCAACGCCAAACTAGGGCATCCAAGCAAACCCTAGAACATCAATAATCAAGCTACCTCATCATGCCAAGGTACAACAAGGCTATGGGACACCTCTCTCTCTCTAAAAAATGATTCCCAAAACATGTGAGGCACAACAAGCATGTGACAAATTGAAAGATAAACCCGGAACATGGGTAAATTGCAATTAGGTCCAAAATAAGTACATAAAGGCATAACTAGCTCAAACATCATCCAAACTAGACCAAACTTGATACATATACATGTCACATGTTATTAAAGAACATTACATGATTATATTAAGGTTTTAAGAATCTAATTATGCTAATAAAGAAAGATCAACAAGAAGTAAGGTCAGGGGTCTTACACCCTACCTTCCGATGTTCTCTAATTCATCACCTGACTATATCTAAAACCACATGTTGATGAATATTATCTAACCAGTACCAACCACAAGAGGAATTGTAGGCCATCCACATGGAAAGAATCCAGTGTTTGAGCTCAAAGCAATCAGCCCACAATTTTCCACCCCAAAATTCTTCTTCTGTTGTTGGTGTGGTCAAGGAAGCTTGCTAGCTAGTTGTCTACTGGACCCACTCCCCGGTTTACATGCCTCCATTAGATATGTGTTGATTTTGAATATCTATATATAGGTTTATATATAGAAATATATATATATATGTATATTACTTATCGACTATATATATATATATATATATATATATATATATATATGTGTGTGTGTGTGTGTGTGTGTGTGTGTGTTAGAACATACATAAAAATTCATAAACAATATTAAATCCTACTATTTTCCTCGATGCTACAGTTCATGAATACATGCTTTTGTCAAACATGTCATGTGCACAAAAATGCCTTGTAAGAACTTGTCTTATGTCTTCTCCGGGAAATGGGTACAATCAACATGAGAGAAAGAGAAATAAGAGAGGCCTCTCTATGAGGTTAGGAAGAAATTACCCACACTTGTAAATATCCCTAAAAAATCCCAAAAGACATGTCATGTGTAAAATTGATTTCATATCCAACTTATTGTTGAACATAAATGAGGGAATTAATATCGTCCTTGTTCTAGTTACCTTGTCTGGGGTTTACAATTGTGAGGGTGGATATCAACATGGGCATAGAGAATGATTATGTAGATGGAACTAGACATGACATGCAATACTTGCATCAATATGTCCTCCCTTTTTCTATGCTTAATCTAGTTGAATATTACATTTG
Organism: Alisma plantago-aquatica; assembly: GCA_963693085.1. Taxonomy (NCBI): domain Eukaryota; kingdom Viridiplantae; phylum Streptophyta; class Magnoliopsida; order Alismatales; family Alismataceae; genus Alisma; species Alisma plantago-aquatica. Next base: position 182,498,843 of record OY856410.1, on the reverse strand, counting down.
CCTTAAACATCCAAGCCTTTCCAAATAGTGATGGATGTAGTCCACATCCTAGAGGCCATCATTCCTTTACCCTCCTTTAGCTCATTATAACGAATGGGACCCTAGAAGCGATCGACTCATTACTTATTGAAGAATAGAATAGTCTAAATTCAAACACAATAATAAGTGTAATGGAAAATATGTATCTATTTTAAGTATGAAACACAAAGAATGATAATTATTCAACAATGGAAAATATAACTATTACCTTATCACAAACCTTTATGTATTCTTCACCATTGTCGTAGAATACATCAAAGAGAAAAGTGAATAATCTATACCAAGGACCATTTATAGATAGTAACCTCTCCATCCCAATATATCCTTGAGTACATATTCTTGGTACAAGTTCCTCCTGAGGTACCATACCTTAAGACACGTACATTTGGGTGGTTTAGGAACAACACCCAAAAGAGGGAGATATAAGGAAAATGTTTGTGCTAGTAAACCACTATACATGTGCATAAACAAAAACATTTGGTCTTACAAAGAATTCAAGTACAAAAGAGGGTGTTCCCAGGCAAGATGAGCTGATTCTATTTAGTTAATTAATAAAATATTCATCTAAAGAATGAGGCATTTATTTCATGTGATCAATAAGGGGTTATAAATAATCTTGCCATTAGTCATTCACTTCTGCACAAAAATATACAATTGCATATAGACATAATAGAGACTAAATTTATCTATAGGTCCAAGACACAATATGATATTAGGCCAATATTGGATGAAAATGTCCATCCTAGGTGGAAAGGTGCACCCTTACATATAAGGGTGGAAAAGAGCACAAAAGATTGAAAAGCACATCCTAAAACTTATAGTTATGGATAGATAAATCAATCTAAATATCATGAACGCATAATAGAGTAAAAAAAGTCAATATCACATTAAAAAATGTTCTAAATATTCATTGAACTCATAGTAGGGGTTATAAACCCAAGTCAAAAAGATTTCTTTTAACATTTGCAAGATGAATCATATGGTTACAAAATGTAAATCAAGATATATAAATTAAGGTTACAAAACGTAAATCAAGAGATATAAATTAAGGTTCCCATAAGGGAATATATGAAACAATATGCCTCATTATAGAAATTAGGATAATAGCCATTTCAATGCCCAAATAAAATAGGAGAATTGCACATACCTGATCTTCACCACTAACCCTATTTCTAGTAGTAATATACACAATTCATGAGATTCCAACAAATGGTGATGAGAGACCTAAAAAGTAGATTTTTTTTGTTAATATTCATCTTGGAATAAATTGTTGTTAAATGTAAGTCATTTAGGATCATGCTTTCCATCCAATATTATTATTTCATATTTTCCAATCATTATAACTTCTTAGAATTCGACTAGGTTATACATGATCAATGTTACATACTCAAGTATATTATCATTATTTACAGTTTAGGTCTATGATCTTTATACTCTCCCTTACATAATATAATTCCATTTAGTCACTAGGGTTAAAGATTTTTATCATATGATATATCGTTTATCAAAATACCCTTACTAGGAGTATCTATGGTTTAAAATCAAACATACCAATATATATTTTACCCATATTTTGATTTCAAATATGTGTGTAAATGTGTGAATGTGATTTCACACTTATTTATAACTAAGGAAGTGATTTGTCCATATAATTCAAGTTACAGTATAACCTAAAGTCATTTTTAGGTTTCAACTCATTATGTCCATTTAAATATTTTGTGATATGATGTTCTCTAACATTTCATACTATGTTCAAAAGTTTTATTTATATGAGGGTACTAATGTGACCATCATTCATAAAATGTCTAGCATATCCATGTCAATATGATAATTACTTTATTACTTGGGTAGAGACTAGTGTCATATATCCTATCAATGATACATCTATTTTTAGAATTTGATCATACAATAATAAGCATCGATCTTACATATTTGTTCTATTTACCAATTCATGTTTGTGTCATTATGATAAGATGGGGTTAAAAGATTATAAATTCTAAATATGTGTTGATCGACATGGCTTATACTGATTTTGATCAATGCCACCCCAAGGTATAGAACATGATGAACCATGGTTATACCTTTAAGATCTCTTGTGGTTTTTGTAGGAGGCTTGATGTGATGAAATGAGATTTCCTCTCTTCTCCTTATAAGCACTTGTTGGTTCATAACATGCTCAAGTCCACTTTATGATATCTCTCTCCATCACTTGTATGATTTTAGATCACCTTTTCTCAAATATTTATTTGTGGCTGATAAAGGGTCTTTTCAAACCCTTTAGAATACTTTTGAATGCTTATAACACTCCTTGAAACTTTTGAATCTTTGACCAACTTTCTCATTATCCTATTGAACCCAAATTCTTTTATAAGAAGATGAGTATTTTATAAGGCTATGATAAAAGTTTCATACTTTTTTGGACTTACATTCTGAGGGATATGAATTTTTAATGTTTAATTTTTTTATAATCCTTTTCCCCCTTCTTTCTCTTCTTTTCATAACACCCACTTTTTATGGATTGGGGGAGACGTACTGCCTAATAGGAAATCTTGTATTAGCGATGCTCCTGACCGCCTGATCAAGTGTTGCAGATCAAGCTATGATTAAACGACCTAGGACTTATCCTCACAGGCCGTGTGATAGCTGTAGAACATGACATGGCAGGCCCAATCGTGCGATCCCAACATAATATTCTTACTCCTCACCTTCCTACATGCCACCTCATACCTTTTATCAAGAGTTATACATGAGGATAAGGGTAGGAGGATGTCTCCTTTAAACCAAGCCTCCACCGCATCAACCACCTTTCCCTATCTCCCCTTGTGTGCCTCCTATTCTTGTAATTAAACCCCCTCTAGATCTATAGGGTTTGGTTCCTACTCCCTAGTCTATTTTCACTCACCTTTGATCACTCCTCCCACTTTCCCCATGTTCCTCCAACCACAACTGTCGCTACAGACGACCCTAGTTTTGCGGCTGAGCAAAGTAGGAATATGACCTCCTGGTTAACAATTGTGCATCCAAAAGCCCAACCCAATGTTCTCTCTCACCCTCTCACTTAGTGTAGAGGACCTCCTTAATCAACATGATTGTGGTGCACAATAGACGTTTGACCCAAAATAATAGGCTAGGAGTATGTCATGCCCACCTTGATCTCTCCCTCTCTCTCACACATGAATAAAGTGCACTAGTACAAAAACTATCTCTAGCGTCAGTTAAAATAACCCTATAATGTTGATTATAAACCAACACCTAGGTGGGCGACACCACAACCACAAGTGTAAGACGTCAGTTCTTTGGGGACAGCAAAACCAACATCAGAGATCCAGCTTCAATCATGTGGATGAAAGAGACTGACACAAATAGGAGTCTTAGGCATCATTTTCATTCCAAAAATAGACGTCATAAGAGCCATACTAGGTCACATTTGTAACTGGTAAAGGACCCTGCATTGTCGGTTTGGTAACAACTGACACCTATCATGATGTACATTGTAGGTTTCAAATCAAATAACCAATGACTATGATGTACAGTGATGGTTAAATATTCAAAACTGACAACTATGACATGCTACCCAGTGAGGTCGTGATGTCCAACATGACCGTTTTGGTTTTGTCCTTTAATGTCATTTATTTTACTCATACTAACGACTCAGGTCTATAATGTCAGTTTTTGTGTTACAATCGATACCTAAGTTTTTTTTTAAAATAGCAGGCCTGCTGCTCGACTAGTCAACATGATGTAGAACCTGTAGTTTAGAAGTGGAGTCCTGAACTACAGGTTAACAACATCCTATGAGTTCAACTTAATAATAGGCCACTAAACCTACAATAACAAACATAATATATGCATATAATTCTATTCATTCTCCAATTCCATTTCAATCACATGTGCAAACATAAATCTTCACATTCATTCACACACATGATACTTCATTTACATATACACCAATTCCATTCTCATGACATGTAGAAACACACTTCATCCATTCATACCCAATTCATTCATTCTTCTTTACATTCACACACATGTATATAGATCATCATTCACATATGCACCAATAATATACTCGCATCAAATTTAAAGTTTTAACATAAGAACCACATGTTTGAGATATAAATAATGACATCAAACTTTAGAAAAGTCATTCCTTATTCCAATTAAATTCAAAGTTCACTTCCCTTTCTAAGGCTTCTTCCCATTATTCTCGTGTCCCATCTAGTTGTTTTATTGTATAGGGCGTTTGTATGTCTTCTAGATTTTCTTGCGTATTGGAGCCTTTTGTTTTAAATACCTAAAAAGATAATGACATATATAATTAATAAATTTGATATTTTCATATAATCTAATGAGACTATATACTTATGATGATCAAGAATATATATATATATATATATATATATATATATATATGGATTACATTTTGTATCCCGTCGATGTCTAATGCCGCATATCTGACAATCATGTCCATATACCACATCACGTAGTATCCAAATGTGCAACCATTGTCTTGTACAGAACACTATAAACTTCAACATACAAAATATTAATAAATAAAAGTAAGCATAGTTGGCATAAATATGTGTTGGAGATAGAAAACTACCTTAACATTCTCCAAAACTATCGCTTTCTTTTTATTGTCCACCTTTCCTCCAACTTTTTTGAATTCTTTTATAGCCCTATACGTTAATGTAACACATTAATTTGCATTAGTAAATACTCATGTAAAACAAATGTTAACATATATAAATATAAAAAAAATTACTCATGTGAATAATTCCCTTTTCAAACTGTGTCCCCCACTATCTATTTGGTCACCCTTAGGGTCTAGATAATACAGAGTTAGCATCGCATGGACAATAACCAATAACATCCAATGTTTACTCCTGAGTAATAAGAAGGCAAACAAAATATAACTCAAAATCCATAATGAAATGCAATTTACTAAGTCAAAATTATAAGCAGAGTACATAAACTTACTCAACATTGTATGGATCTAACATCACACTCTTTTTATTTTTATGAAATATTTAGATGTGGTAGAGTAATATTAGGTGATAGATGTAGGGTATTTAATTACATGGGTAATCAAGGACGAAACTAGAAATGTCACATGGGGTAGTGAACACCCTTTACAGACACTATGTAAGTGGCTAAAAAACCTATATCATGTATGCATTAATACATAAGAAATCAAATCAATGTATATAAAATAAGGTATATAGCTATATAAAATCTCACCATATTAAAAGTTCTATTGCAGATGTATTCAACCAAGCATAATCAAACAACTCCAAAACATCTTGCTAAAATATACTAGTATCATGAGGTTGACATACAATGTCCTCCTTAATAGAAACCATCATAGGCGACCATACATCATGTTCACATATCCATAGTGCCATACCCCTGCATTGAGGACCTATTGATTCGAATAGGTCCTTTCCAAGCCAACAAGGTATTTGAGGAGGAGGTGGAGGTGGAGGGCAAGATGTAAGGGGTTTCTTAGGTGTTATGTCCCGCACATATATAATCTTATATCAATGGTTTCATGTATATAAATATACAAACACAATGTAAATTTACCATACATTGGTATAGATAACTCCATCTTTGGGCCATGCGACCATGCCTCCTTCTACATCATCTATTGTGTCATCCTTGGGGTGTGCATATGGTAGTGGAGTCTCCTTCCAAGGGGCGTAGACAAGGTTTGGTGTCACACAAACCACATCGACGGGCAACGGTGAACCATGAATCATGTCATCTTTAAGGCGTGGGTAAGTCGCCCCCACATCAATGACATATTCTTGTAATTTTGAGATGACATGGACTCAACCCCTACAAATTTTCATAAAGTGTTATATATATTATACAAATCATTCTGAAAGACTACTATGTCATAAAAATGCTTACATATATTCTAGGTGGCGGGTCCACATGATTACTCCCAACCAACTCTGTCAGGGGGTCCACCTCATATGAAGAGTAGGCTGGCACATGTATTGTTGGGGTAGTTGATTGACAACATAAATTTTGGCTCATTACTTCCTGGATTCCCTTTGCAATGAACTCTTTTACCTCCTCTTTCAAGAATCCCCCTTTGACAGATTTGTGCTTATGCTCTGATGGCCCAAAGAACGCTCTTATACCGACACCAACGCCTGCAACTCTAACACATCTAGGGTGATCTGGGTTACCTAGAGCAATTATCAATTCATCTCATGTGCCCTCATGGATGAACTTGCCTTGTTTCCTTTGCTCCTAGAGCTCCCGCTAATCATCATCAATAGTAATTGGTAAGTAAAACATAACAATCATCAATACTAATTGCTTTGAGAGTTGAATTTTACCATTTTTACAGCCACCTCAATAATTGCGAGGTTGGTATATTTTTAGATTTGTTTTGCCTCCCAACTATCCATAGATCATGGTGAAGTAGAGGTTCATTAGTAGTAGTAGAGGACTCAAAAGTCCCAAGAGTAGGCTACTGAGAAGAAGACACATGTAGTAGCTTTTGGTGAAGATGTGCATAGCCAGCTGGACCCATCGTGTGGTTGTGCACATTCTTTGCACACCTTTCTCTTTGAGCATCGCTTGCAGCCTGATTAGTAACAATATTAAATAGTAATTAGTAAGTAAAACATAATGATCAAGGTCAAGGTAAAACAATAAATTCATTAGAATGTATTCATAATGGGGAGTGAGGATTAATACCTTGAATTCATTGATATTTTTCATAGCAACAAACACCCCCATGTCTCTGGGTCAAGATAGCTCAATTTCTTAGTGGCTGACTTCTTCCTCTTCTCAGCATCACATAAGTATAGTCTTGTCAGAGTTTTCCTACAATTCCTCAGTACCCTCCCATAGCGTTGCATCACCTTTTTACGATGTAGATTGTCATCCAGGTCATATATGCTCTATAAAAGTTCATATACTTAATGGTACAAATATTTTTACTCTTTCATAAAGAACCTCCCCTGATATAGGTTTAGGGGCACTCCATTTGTGGCAACACATCCCATTATCATATAGATAATGAGGTGTCACGCGAAAATGTGCGGAAATCACCATAACCACAGATTATGAAAATACGGGTTAATTAAAACCGATTGCGGAAAATAGATAAACTGTGAAACTATTACTTTCCAGTCCTCATCCTGCACATAAACATGTCATATAAATACATACATGAGATTTGATACGTGTCTACAGCTTACATAAACAGCTGTCCATCCATCAAGTGAGATGACCACCTGTTCATATACATAAAGGCCCGTATCCAGCCCACAGCAGGATATACAAACGTCATCGATCGTTCATCGCAAAACATCGTCAAAACACTGCCAAGGACCTGAGAGTACAGGGATGACTCTAGACTCTACTACCAAACATCCAAAACAGCAGCATGTCCAACGCTTTCCTTCTACTGCTCCTCAAGCTGCTCGGCCGCAACACCACGACCACGACCACGTCTAGCTCGACCACCTAAAAAGGGGTTAAACCAGTGGGGTGAGGCAATTGAACAATTGTCCCAGCGGGAAACATAACTCCCCACCGCAACTACAGAACCTCAGCAAGATAAACTATAACAGCAGATAACTATTTAACAGATACAACATGAGCAGTTTATATAAAGCAAAGCTATTCTTACCGACAAGCTTACCAGCTGTTCAAAAGCATATAACCAGATATCTCTCAATGGAACAGGATTGACAAGATAAGATATATGTAACATGATTATCAGAACAAGATATATTACCACATAACCTGATTATCAAGATACGACATATTATCACATACCTGATGAATATAGAAGTAACTTGCAGATATAACAGAAATAACTACACAAACAAGGCCTCAACCAATGTTTTGTGTTTATCCTAAGCAGTAAATACTAAACGGATGTATTATGTATTATTATGCCCTGAGGATTTGAATCTTACCATTCAAATCCAACCTCTGGCTGCGAAGCCTAAAGCCGGTGCCATACAAGGTCAATGGAAGAGCCAGACTCCATGAACTCCCACCTCGTGGTTAGTACACGAGTAGAACACAAGCAGGACCGTAGTCACATGCTGAAGTGGTCTTAGCCACAGGGTCAGCTCCATAGGCTACCCTCACTCTAGCCCGCCTTGGTACAGGTCTCGGTGCTAGTAAAACTGAGCCACGGGCCTGTTCACCGTGCTTTGAGCCATGAACGCATTCATGCTCCTCACATCACATATCCTGAGCCATGGGCCTGTTCACCATGCTCTATATACGTATATGAGTCTGCAACCGAAGTTACACTCTTACCTCCTCATTTTTAGGCTAGGAGCAACCTACACATATTCAACAATATGCGCTTCCAGGTTAACTCGTAGGAGAACCTGTTTCACCATCACCAAGTCCTGACAATGATGGATCTATGGCCAGGGCAAACTACATGATATAATTCCACTGTAATTAATTAGTATCTTTTAGATGGATTGCAGGATTCAACCAAGTTGTATAACATGCAAAACATAACAGAAAGTAAACAACATTATATTATTATGGAAACCACATCAACCTGATCCATCACAAGGATCCCACATCACATGCTACCACTTGGCCTCTTGCCAACCATCCAGATCCATATCAAGGATCATCACATACCACGGGATCTCAGCCCCTCATCATGTATTGTCACTGCCTCTTCAAGGCTCACATCAATCATCATGGGACCAACACATCATACATACAACCTCATAGAATAATTATCAAAGTAATGTTACTCATCACATGTGTCTCATAGCCCCTTCATGGCTAAACATTACCTGCATGGTTAGGATACACAATAACCATAGCTTCAACATAAGGACTACACCTACTATCATGATATGCCATTCAAGATACTCTACTTATTTGGCTTACACTATTTGGTGATCAAGTGTATTAAGCACATCATTAACAAACCATATTCATGCTTACCCTTATCTCAGGATTCATATGAATAAACAAGATGTTCTCATCAAGCAAGATGTCCTATTGAGAATACAGAGCAAACATTATTATTACCAGTGTCATTACTGTTACCATCCACTATCATCATCATTATTATCTTTATCATTAAGCCACCATTAATGTAACTACCATTTAACATTGCCATTAATAAATAAGCATAAGACTTACATCATGCATGTCATTACTACTTCTTGTTACCATCATTACTATTATCAGCATCATCATCCACTATTATCTTTATTGTTATATCATTAAGCAAACTATTAATGTAACTGTCACTTAGCATCATTATTAACATTATTATTGCTTCCACTACTAACAAGACATCACCATCATTTACATTATTAACATCTTTGCTATCAATAGCACTATTAACATTATCATTGTTATCATTACTAATCAAGGCATCACTATCGTTTATTGGTGCATAAGCATCCACTTCCATCACACTAGAAACCGTCATTAAAGAACCATACCACCCTCACTACAACTCACAACCCTCACTATAGATAGCTCACACGGCTAGGGCATGGGAAGGCAACAACGCTGCATTGCACCCAACGCCCAACCCGACACAGCGTCACAAGAGAGGAGTGTCGCGTGTTAGGGGTGTCGCAAGTCACACCCTATCGGGCAATGCCCGTCACAGCTCATCACGACGCCCGACACTCAAGTCTAACACCCAGCTAACAACCTCACAACGGCCAAGAGAGAGAGGGAAAGAGAGAAGGAAACACTCCTTAAAATTTGCAACTACCTATCCAGGCCTATCGACCGACACATACCCAAACCAGGGGCGTGACGCCCGTCACAACCCAACTCTATCGTGCGTCACAACCCAAGAGGTAACGCTCATCAGGGCTATCGACCAGCACCATGTTGCATATCGTGCAACCCAACTAACTTACCAAACTAGGCCCTGTCGTCCACCAAGATACTAAGGCCTATCGTCCATGAGAAGAACAAGGGTATTTCTCATCACAAGAGGAACCCTATCGCCCATCATGGTCACCATCATATCGGCCAACATAACCCTAGTTCACCCTATCGCCCAACACAAGGGCAAGGTATCGTCCAACACCATGATCATACACACCATATTGTCCATCAAGAAGGGTACCATATCGTCCAACTCAAAAGGATATCGTCCAACACACCAACAAAGAAGGGGTATCACCCAACCTAGGTCACCTTCAACCTCCAACTCAAGGGAGCACAAACCCTAGATCACAAGGTATACTAGGTCATAAAGAAACCCTAAATCCTAAGGAGGATCGGCCACCAAAGGTTCATAAGAAAAGGGTACAAAAGCAAGGAACTAAGCTAAGCTACTAACAAGCAAATAAGATCATAGCTAGAGGTAAAGGAGTTAGGGTTAGAAGTTATGCAACCCGCCTTAAGCTCCAAGCTCCAAGGAAGAAGAAGCACTCCAAGGTCCAAGGGTATCGTCCACCAAGCTTCTCCAAGAAGGTGTATCGGCCACCACTTCAACTCCAAGGTAGTGTATCAGCCAACACAAGCAAGAAGGAGAGGGGTGTCGTGCACTTAAGGTGGAGGAGAGACCAAAAGAGCAAAGGAGGCTAAGGCAAGGGAAAGAGCTACCTATATAGAAAGAAGGGGAGGAGAAACCAAGGTAGATCCATGCTAAGTGTCGTCCACCCAAGGGACACTTGTCCTAGGGTTCAAGCCAACACTCTAGAAAGCCAAGAGACACTTGTCCAAGATATGCACCAATTGTCCACCAACCAAGACCAAGCAACATGGGCGACACAAGCATCAGCTCTGCTGGGCGACACACCAGGGCACCTGGGCGACACACCACCATGTTGGGCGACACAAGCTTCACTTGGCCGACACAAGGCTCAAGCAAGCCCAAACAAGGCACCTCAAGGCCCAAACAAGCTCAACTCAGGCCCAGAGAACTCAAATAACAAGCCTAAGCCTTCCCCTCAACCCTAGAGGAAGCAAAGAGAGGAAAACATCTCACAAGATGGCAAACTTGCACACAAAACCCTAAACTTGGGTTATTTGCAAGTAGCCCCTCAAACACTCAACAAAGCACATCAAAACCCTAATCACCACAAAAGGTGATTAGCAAGCACCAAAGCACCAAAATCAAGCAAAACAAACAGGGTAAACCCTAAACGCAGGTCAGGGTCCTTACAAGCTAACCCCCTTTAAGGGATTTCATCCCCGAAATCCGAAGAGAAAAGCGAGGGATACCTCCTCCTCATCTCTTCCTCAAGCTCCCACGTGGCTTCCTCAACGCCACGACGCTGCCAAAGAACCTTCACAATAGCCAGGTACTTCCTCTTTAGCTTCTTGATCCTTCTGTCAAGGATTGCCACAGGACCTTCCTCGTAGGTCACATCTGCATCTAGCTCAACTTCAACTGGTTGTACCACTATACCTGAATCCAGATGACTTTTCTTCAACACACTAACATGAAACACTGGATGCAACCTGTGCAACTCTGGAGGCAACTCTAACTTGTAAGCCACCTTGCCAACACGTGCTATGACTGAGTAAGGCCCCATATACCTGGGTGCCAACTTACCCTTCCGTCCAAACCTTAGCACACCTTTCCACGGCGAGACTTTGAGATACACTTTGTCTCCTACCTGGAATTCCAAAGGTCGTCGACGATTGTCTGCATAAGACTTCTGCCTGTCCTGTACCACTTTCAACTGTTGCTGTATCACCTTGATCTTATCTGTCGTTTGCTGAAGTAACTCAGGACCCAAAAGCTGATACTCACTAGACTCATACCAACACAAAGGAGATCTGCACTTCCTCCCATACAAAGCCTCATAAGGAGCCATGTTGATGCTCCGCTGATAACTGTTGTTGTAGGAAAACTCTATCAAACTCAGATGTACATCCCAGTTGCCTAGAAATTGCAAGACACAAGCTCGAAGAAGATCCTCCAAAATTTGTATAGTCCTCTCAGACTGTCCATCTGTCTACGGGTGAAAAGCTGTACTGAACCTCAACTGCGTTCCCAACGCTCTGTGAAACTGTTCCCAAAAATGACTCGTAAACTAAGGACCTCTATCAGAAACTATCGTTGCTGGCACTCCGTGCAAACGTACTATCTCATCCACATATACTCGAGCAAGTTTCTCAGTTGTATACGTCATTTTCACTGGTAGAAAATGGGCAGACTTAGTCAATCTGTCCACTATCACCCAAATGGAATCATGATTCCTAGTTGTCCGGGGTAGACCAACTACGAAATCCATGCTTATATGATCCCATTTCCACTGCGGTATCGACAAATGTTGCAACGTACCTGCCGGCTTCTGATGTTCAGCCTTCACTTGCTAACACACCGCACATCTCGCCACGAACTCGGCTACATCTCTTTTCAAACCGGGCCACCAATACAAGTCCTTTAGACTATGGTACATCTTGGTGACACCTGGATGCATCACATACATCGACGTATGTGCTTCCTCAAGCATCAACTCCCTCAGATTATCAGCATCTGGAACCATCATCCTATCACGATAGCAAACTAGCCCATCCTCGGACTCATGAAACCCATCACGCTTGTCGCTGCCGAACTCTAATCTAATCAACTGTACCGCATCATCTGTTTGCTATGCATCCTTGATCTGTTGTCTCAACGTAGGCTTAACTTGCATCTATGCAAAAAGACCAGACAACAAAGAAACTTCCATCTGCACATTCATCTGTCGCAGAGAAACAAACATATCTCGCCTATGGCATACCAGAGAACTCAACTGTGCCTTCTTTGAAGAAAGATAAGAAGACTTTCTGCTAAGCGCATCAGCTACCACATTCGCCTTACCAGGATGATACTCGATAGTGCAGTCGTAATCATTGATCAACTCCATCCATCGTCATTGTCTCATGTTCAACTCTTGTTGTGTAAAGATATACTTCAGATTCTTATGATCCGTAAAGATCTGACACACTTCCCCATACAGATAGTGTCTCCAAATCTTTAACGCATGAACCACTGCTGCCAATTCCAAGTCATGAGTCGGATAGTTCTCCTCATGTTTCTTGAACTGTCACGAGGCAAAAGAAACCACATGATCTTCCTGCATCAACACACAACCTAAACCTTTCTTGGAAGCATCACAGAAAACAACATAGCCTTTCCCAGGCTCTGGCAAGATCAACACTGGAGCACTGATCAACTTCTCCTTCAAACTCTGGAAAGCTTGCTGACATCGATCATCCCAAACAAAAGGTACATCCTTCCTGGTCAACTTCGTCATCGGCAACGCGATCACACTGAAGTCCTTGATAAACCTCTGGTAGTATCCTGCCAAACCAAGGAAACTATGAACTTCTGTCGGCGTCTTCGGTTGTTCCCAATCCGCAACAGATTCCACCTTCTTCGGATCTACTTTGACTCCTTTAGCAGATATCACACGACCCAAGAAAGTCACTTCTTCCAACCACACTCACACTTACTGAACTTGGCATACAACTGATGTTGACGAAGAAGAGTCAACGCTCAATGAAGATGTTGCCCATGCTCTTGCCTGTCCCGACTATAGATCAAGATATCATCTATAAAGACTACAACAAACTGATCTAAGAACAGACGGAACACTCTGTTCATCAAATCCATAAAAGTAGCAGGTGCATTGGTTAACCCAAATGACATAACCACGAACTCGAAATGACCATACCTCGTACTGAAAGCTGACTTTGGTATGTCATCTGCCTTTATTCTCAACTGATGATATCCAGACCGTAGATCGATCTTCGAAAACACTATAGCACCATGCAACTGATCAAACAGATCATCTATCCTCGGCAACGGGTACTTATTCTTGATTGTGACCTTGTTCAACTACCGGTAATCTATACACAACCGCATCGAACCATCCTTCTTCTTAACGAACAACACGGGAGCACCCCACGACGACGTACTCGGTCGGATAAAACCTTTCTCCAACAAATCTTGCAACTGCTTCTTCAACTCTGCCATCTCTGCTAGAGCCATCCTATATGCTGCCTGTGCAATAGGTTGTGTTCCAGGAACTAGATTGATCTCGAAATCAATCTATCGGGGTGGAGGAACACCAAGAAACTCCTCAGGAAACACATCTGCAAACTCTCGAACAACTGACACCTCCTCAAGACTAGGACCTTTCGCCTTGGTAACCACAACGGTATCCACCACGTGAGCTAGGAACGCCTAACATCCTTGTCGTAACAACTTATCTGCCACCATATCTGATACCAAGCACGTCGGAAGGATCTTCCTATCTCCTTGGAAGGTCCACCTCTCTCCAGCAATATCAAACACTGCCTGCTTGGAACCACAGTCCAAAACAACCTTATACTTCTCTAAGGTATCCATCCCAAGGATAACATCGAAACCATGCATATCAAGTGGTATAAGATCCACTTGGATACGGTGTCCCGAAAAAGACAAAACACAAGATGGACACTCTTCTCAAAGCAAAGAGGAACCATCAAGAGGGGTTTCTAACAACAAGCTATCCTTCTTACAACTAATAGATAAACGACAGTTTTCAAGCATACTATATGCGATAAAAGAGTGTGTAGCACCCAGGTCAATCAGAACAGATATAAAGCAAGAAGAAGATATATCAGAATGAAATAGCTCCATCTGACCTGTCACCACTCGCAGGTTGACTATTGCCTCTGGCTGACTCATGGCATAGAATCAAGCTGTTGCTTGCTGTCCACGACCTCTGCTTCCTTGAGAAGACGATCCAACCTGAGACGCTTGACCGCGTCCCCATCCTCTGCTACCACTGGGTTGTGGCCTCTCTGACCTCTGAAAACTCTGCCTCGGCTGCTGCGTTACTTCAACATCTCTATTCGGGCAATTAAGCCTGAAATGTCCGACTTGTCCACAAAGATGGCATGACTTGTCCTCGAACCGTGGCCTAGCTGGCCCCGACACTGCCACAGAAGCTGAACTGTTCGCCTTAGATGGTGAAGAAACATAACCTCTTCCCTTACTCAGAGACCACTGAGAGGGTACACTGACACTTCTCATTGCTGACGGTGCTGAAAACCTAGGCTTCTTAAAGCCACCGAACCTCCATCCTTGAAACTGAGCAGGTCTTTTGTGAGACATAGACTCTCTTTTCTCCCTTACCGTCCTCTCGATCCGTCGAACAGATTCCACGAACGTAGCAAACCGTTCTCGATTCTCCAATGCAGACACAGGGGTTTTCAACTCAGCACTCAAACCCTTCTCGAATCGTCTGATCCGTTCCTCATATGTTGCCGCCATGTGAGGACAAAACCTCAACAAATCCATAAACTTGGTTTCATACTCGGTGATGTTCATCGTTCCTTGCCTCAGATTCTCGAACTGACTCACCTTCTCATCCAGGTATGTTTTTGGGAAGTATCTGGTGATGAACTCGCGTCGAAACACTTCCCAACAAATCACCTCACCAGGCCTCTTCTCTTCCTCGATGGTCCACTAGTGACCAGCACTACCCTTCAGAAGGTAGACAACATGCTTTACCTTGTCTGCTTCAGGGATGTCAAGAATCCGGAAATCCTTCTCGAGACTTGTCATCCACAGATCTGCATCTGTTGGATCAGCCGTTCCAGCATAATCCGAAGCTCTGACTCGGTGAAGCCGCTCGAAGGTCTTCCCAATACCCGATGCTTCTCCATGGGGAACATGTGCTCACGGAGGAGGCACTGGTAATCGATCAACCATGAGATTCATCGTAGCCATTAACTGCCCCATAAGTTGTTGGTAAGCAGGATGTTCAAGTATGGCTGGGTTAAATTGGGGAACCTCAGGCACCCGATCTGCATGTGCCTGTCCATCTGCTCCATCAACCGATGCAACATCACTGTACTCAGCAGAGTGTTCTTCATGGTTTCCAGACATCTTGACTTTTCTTCCGCTGAGGGCAGAAGATATTGAAAGAAAACCTGGACACTCCTAAGAACAACTCAACCTAGTCCTAAATCTCTGTAAACTCAGCGAACCTCAAGCTCTGATACCAAAACTTGTGGCAACACATCCCATTATCATATAGATAACGAGGTGTCACGCGAAAACATGCGGAAATCACCATAACCACAGATTATGAAAATGCGGGTTAATTAAAACCGATTGCGGAAAATAGATAAACTGTGAAACTATTACTTTCCAGTCCTCGTCCTGCACATAAACATGTCATATAAATACATACACGAGATCTTATACGTGTCTACAGCTTATAGAAATAGCTGTTTATCCATCAAGTGAGATCACCACCTGTTCATATACATAAAGGCCCGTATCCAGCCAACAACAGGATATACAAACGTCATCGATCGTTCATCACAAAACATCGTCAAAACACTGCTAAGGACTTGAGAGTACAGGGATGACTCTAGACTCTACTACCAAACATCCAAAACAGCAGCATGTCCAACGCTTGCCTTCTACTGCTCCTCAAGCTGCTCAGCCGCAACACCACGACCACGACCACGTCTAGCTCGACCACCTAAAAAGGGGTTAAACCAGCGGGGTGAGACAATTGAACAATTGTCCCAGGGGGAAACATAACTCCCCACCGCAACTACAGAACCTCAGCATGATAAACTATAACAGCAGATAACTATTTAACAGATACAACATGAGCAGTTTATATAAAGCAAAGCTATTCTTACCAACAAGCTTACCAGTTGTTCAAAAGCATATAACCAGATATCTCTCAATGGAACAGGATTGACAAGATAAGATATATGTAACATGATTATCAGAACAAGATATATTACCACATAACCTAATTATCAAGATACGACATATTATCACATACCTGATGAATATAGAAGTAACTTGCAGATATAACATAAATAACTACACAAACAAGGCCTCAACCAATGTTTCATGTTTATCCTAAGCAGTAAATACTAAACGGTTGTATTACGTATTATTATGCCCCGAGGATTTGAATTGTACCATTCAAATCCAACCTCTGGCTGCGAAGCCTAAAGCCGGTGCCATACAAGGTCAATGGAAGAGCTGGACTCCACGACCTCCCACCTTGTGGTCAGTACACGAGTAGAACACAAGTAGGACCGCAGTCACATGATGAAGTGGTCTTAGCCACAGGGTCAGCTCCATAGGCTACCCTCACTCTAGCCCGCCTTGGTACAGGTCTCGGCGCTAGTAAAACTGAGCCACTGGCTTGTTCACCGTGCTCTGAGCCATGAACGCATTCATGCTCCTCACATCACATATCCTGAGCCATGGGCCTGTTCACCATGCTCTATATACGTATCTGAGTCTGCAACCGAAGTTACACTCTTACCTCCTCATTTTTAGGCTAGGAGCAACCTACACATATTCAACAATATGCGCTTCCAGGTTAACCTGTAGGAGAACATGTTTCACCATCACCAAGTCCTGACGATGATGGATCTATGGCCAGGGCAAACTACATGATATAATTCCACTGTAATTAATTAGTATCTTTTAGATGGATTGCAGGATTCAACCAAGTTGTATAACATGCAAAACATAACAGAAAGTAAACAACATTATATTATTATGGAAACCACATCAACCTGATCCATCACAAGGATCCCACATCACATGCTACCACTTGGCCTCTTGCCAACCATCCAGATCCATATCAAGGATCATCACATACCACGGGATCTCAGCCCCTCATCTTGTACTGTCACTGCCTCTTCAAGGCTCACATCAATCATCATGGGACCAACACATCATACATACAACCTCATAGAATAATTATCAAAGTAATGTTACTCATCACATGTGTCTCATAGCCCCTTCATGGCTAAACATTACCTGCATGGTTAGGATACACAATAACCATAGCTTCAACATAAGGACTACACCTACTATCATGATATGCCATTCAAGATACTCTACTTATTAGGCTTACACTATTTGGTGATCAAGTGTATTAAGCACATCATTAACAAACCATATTCATGCTTACCCTTATCTCAGGATTCATATGAATAAACAAGATGTTCTCATCAAGCAAGATGTCCTATTGAGAATACAGAGCAAACATTATTATTACCAATGTCATTACTATTACCATCCACTATCATCATCATTATTATCTTTATCATTAAGCCACCATTAATGTAACTACCATTTAACATTGCCATTAACAAATAAGCATAAGACTTACATCATGCATGTCATTACTACTTCTTGTTACCATCATTACTATTATCAGCATCATCATCCACTATTATCTTTATTGTTATATCATTAAGCAAACTATTAATGTAACTGTCACTTAGCATCATTATTAACATTATTATTGCTTCCACTACTAACAAGACATCACCATCATTTACATTATTAACATCTTTGCTATCAATAGCACTATTAACGTTATCATTGTTATCATTACTAATCAAGGCATCACTATCATTTATTGGTGCATAAGCATCCAATTCCATCACACTAGAAATCGTCATTAAAGAACCATACCACCCTCACTACAACTCACAACCCTCACTATAGCTAGCTCACACGACTAGGGCATGGGAAGGCAGCAACACTGCGTTGCACCCAGCGCCCAGCCCGACACAGCGTCACAAGAGAGGAGTGTCGCGCATCACACCCTATCGGGCAACGCCCGTCACAGCTCATCACAACGCCTGGAACTCAAGGCTAACACCCATCTAACAACCTCACAACGGCCAAGAGAGAGAGAGGGAAAGAGAGAAGGAACACTCCTTAAAACGTGCAACTACCTATCTAGGCCTATCGGCCGACACATACCCATACCAGGGGCGTGACGCCCGTCACAACCCAACTCTATCGCGCGTCACAACCCAAGAGGTAACGCCCATCAGGGCTATCGACCAGGACCATGTTGCATATCGTGCAACCCAACTAACTTACCAAACTAGGCCCTGTCGTCCACCAAGATACTAAGGCCTATCATCCATGAGAAGAACAAGGGTATTTCTCATCACAAGAGGAACCCTATCGCCCATCATGGTCACCATCATATCGGCCAACATAACCCTAGTTCACCCTATCTCCCAACACAAGGGCAAGGTATCGTCCAACACCATGATCATACACACCATATCATCCATCAAGAAGGGTACCATATCATCCAACTCAAAAGGATATCGTCCAACACACCAACAAAGAAGGGGTATCGCCCAACCTAGGTCACCTTCAACCTCCAACTCAAGGGAGCACAAACCCTAGATCACAAGGTATACTAGGTCATAAAGAAACCCTAAACCCTAAGGATGATCGACCACCAAAGGTTCATAAGAAAAGGGTACAAAAGCAAGGAACTAAGCTAAGCTACTAACAAGCAAATAAGATCATAGCTAGAGGTAAAGGAGTTAGGGTTAGAAGTTATGCAACCCGCCTTAAGCTCCAAGCTCCAAGGAAGAAGAAGCACTCCAAGGTCCAAGGGTATCGTCCACCAAGCTTCTCCAAGAAGGTGTATCGGCCACCACTTCAACTCCAAGGGAGTGTATCGGCCAACACAAGAAAGAAGGAGAGGGGTGTCATGCACTTAAGGTGGAGGAGAGACCAAAAGAGCAAAGGAGGCTAAGGAAAGGGAAAGAGCTACCTATATAGAAAGAAGGGGAGGAGAAACCAAGGTAGATCCATGCTAAGTGTCGTCCACCCAAGGGACACTTGTCCTAGGGTTCAAGCCAACACTCTAGCAAGCCAAGAGACACTTGTCCAAGATATGCACCAAGTGTCCACCAACCAAGACCAAGCAACATGGGCGACACAAGCATCAACTCTGCTGGGCGACACACCAGGGCACCTGTGCGACACACCACCATGTTGGGCGACACAAGCTTCACTTGGCCGACACAAGGCTCAAGCAATCCCAAACAAGGCACCTCAAGGCCCAAACAAGCTCAACTCAGGCCCAGAGAACTCAAACAACAAGCCTAAGCCTTCCCTTCAACCCTAGAGGAAGCAAAGAGAGGAAAACATCTCACAAGATGGCAAACTTGCACACAAAACCCTAAACTTGGGTTATTTGCAAGTAGCCCCTCAAACACTCAACAAAGCACATCAAAACCCTAATCACCACAAAAGGTGATTAGCAAGCACCAAAGCACCAAGATCAAGCAAAACAAATAGGGTAAACCCTAAACGCAGGTCAGGGTCCTTACACCATTCCTCATTCGATCCATTGAATGCTTTGTGCAACCTTCCATAAGGATGAACTTTTGGAAGAAACCTTCCTTCGATGACTGAGATATATAGTCTTACTGCCATATTTTAGTCGTATTGAATCAGTGTTCTCTTCACATATAAGGCATGACTTGGATCCTTTTATAATGTATATAGACACATTTCTATATGCTGGAAAGTCATTAACAGTGCAAAACAACATAGCATGCAAACAAAATGTCTCTCTACACAAAGCATCATAGGTCATCACAACTTCTCCCCAGAGTTTCTTTAAGTCATCTATCAATGGTTCAAGATAAACATCAATATCATTGTCTGGTTGTTTAGGGCCCGATGTCAACAATGACAACATGACATACTTATTTTTTATACATAACTAGGGAGGAAGATTGTATATAAAAATATAACAGGCCAAGTGTTATGTTGGTTGATCAGTGTGCCATATGGATTAATCCCATCGGTACAATGCCCAAGTATTAGATTCCTAACTACTTCACCAAATTCTGGGTATAATAAATCAATCTTCTTCCATTATGGGGAGTCATACACGTGTCGTAGGATCCCATCAATATTTTTCTTTACCTCTGCATGCCACCTTAAATTCTTTGCATTCGTGGGATTAGAAAACAAGCGTTGAAACCATGGTATTATAGGTAGATACCACATCACCTTGGAAGGAGAGCAACTTTGGACTTCCTCGAAGTCGTCATTTTATACCTTGACGCCCCGCATTTTGGACAATCTTTCAAATTGATTTAGTCCTTTTGAAAGAACACACATTCATTTATGCATGCATGCATCTTCTTGGCCTTCATTTCCATTGGGCACAACATTTTCTTTAATTTGTATGTTGAGAATGGAAGCTCGTTGCCTTTGGGGAGGATTTCTTTCAACAAAGACAACAATGACGTGAAGCTTTTGTTGCTCCATATATTGTTAGCCTTCAGAGTATACAATCTCAACACAATGCTCAGCTTCATAAACTTAGTACGACCTAAGTATGATAGTCTCTTAGCTTCATATACAATGTTTTTAAATAAGGAAGGTGGATCGGTGTGCTTTACCCACAACTATCTAGCATCGCATCAACCATGTCTATCAGAATTGGTTGTTCACATCTACATCATCGGTGATAATTTCTTCTTCACCACAAGTATTGTTATCGACATCTACTGATCTCACTATTGGATTCTCTCCATGTAAGTACCATTATATATATCTCGTTATGATATCATTGCATATGTCATGACTTTTGATTTTTTTTCAACATTGTTGACTTTCAAATTGTTACCACAATGCCTACATGGACAGTAAAACCTATCTCCAGGTTGTTTCCTATGTTCCTCCGCAAATCTTATAAATTGGTTAAGACCCGCAATAAACTCTGGGCTGCAGCAATTTGGAATGGACATCCATGATATGATCAAAGAAAAAACAAGTATTAGGATTTAGGGTTTACATGATTATGGTTTAGGATCTACAAATAGATTATAGTTTATTATTTTGGATTTAGGGATAAGGGTAAGCTATATTAGGGTTTATGGTTTACATATTAGGGTTCAGGTTTCAATAATGATTGTGTGTACCACCTATCCCATTCTTGAACACCTAATCTCACTAGTTAGTGTATAATGTGTACTCAATTTTCAAGAAAATTTTGACAACATTTCCCCGCAGTTCTCCAAGTACACCGATGTAGATAGGGAAAGTGTCCACCAGCATATGTACTTAGGGAACAAATGGGGAAGTGTCAAAAAAACATCTTGATAACCAAATATACATTATATACTTACATCCTAAGTGAGATTAAGTGTTCAAGAACAGTCCCAAATCGGGGACTATCCAAGATTTACTCCTAATGAGTAAATCTTAGATTGATTTCTAGGTCAACAAAATACATGTATATATGTTGTAATTCCTATACCTATGATCATAGTTTCATCATTCATATCTGAGGTTTTATGTAACATCATTTAATTCAATTCATTCTTCCATTTGAATTTGGTAATCAAGAGAGAAAGCAAGCAATATTAATAAATTAAAATAAACTAGTAACTAAACTAAAGAAACAAGTAAGAAATAAAGTAGGAAACTAACTAAACAAACCTAACTTAAGCAACTAAGAAAGACCCACAAACATAGTCGTCGGTTGTGCCTATGAGAGCACACCTAATCTAGCTCTCTTATATAAAAAGTGTGTTCAACATGTAACAAGCAATATAAAAAGTAATCATAGGCAACATGTATCTCAAACAATTATACAAAGACAAACATGTTTAATTGTATTAATACAAGTAAGTTTCAATACCACTAGTCTACAAATTGGATGATAAAGTGTACCTTGAATAAGAGAACTAGATTGGGCACCTTGATTTGAGATTCTTTACTAGATCTTTGAAAATTGTCCATCAAAGAGGTCCTAAGATTACAAAAAATGTATGAGTTGGTTTACAATAGCAACATCTTGTAATCTTAATCATAACCATGAGGATCAGTTCTTTCACCTAATCTAAGTACCATATTATATAACATTTATTTCAACATCTCCAATGCACATGCATGTTTATCATCAAGATAATCATTACACATAAATTATTCATGACCTACGATTCTTTCAAGATCAGGGATCTTCAATAGTGATATAAAGGGAGAAATCATGAGATGTGAGCAAGATTAATGACTTAGGCATCAACTTTGTCATATAAAGTCATTTTTAGTCATTTTCATATAGGATAGTCATTAATAGGGGAAGCAAAGGCAGTGAGCGGCGTCCAAGCTAAGAAAGAGCACACCTAGTCAGCTCCCTTACTTAGGACTAGGAGAAGTAGAGGCAGCGAGTGGCAGAGCATAGTAGCTCCTCAGGCGGGTCCAAGTAGAGAGATCAGGTGTTCAAGATCCAACAGGCATCGAGGAGGCAGCGTCCAATAGCAATAGTGGCATTGGAGGAGACCACATCAAGCTTCAAGAGGCCAACACAACAATCTCTAGCGTCGGCAGCATCCGGCAGAAGCAACGGTGAGCAGACCAACTCCTCAGGTGGTAGTGACAACGTGCTCACTTGATGGCAAGCTCCAAAAGCAACCACGGCGGAGCACAACAACTAGAGCACAAACCACCAAAGGTAGGTATCAGGCGAGCAATGAAATAGAGAATGGGAAGGGAAAAGAAATTTTGTGGGTCTTAAGTGGGACATAGTTGTCAGTTGTAAAAAAACTGACAACAAAGTTGTTAGTCATCTATTGGATGAGTACAACCGACACCACACATAGTAAATCAGACGTCAGTTTACTCCAAAAAATTGATGCAAGAGGCCTTTACCTGAATGGAAAAAAATAGGCCTTAGTAATGGTGAAAGTCATTGGTTATATTCAGAAAACCAAAACCACACATAGTGACTTAAACGTCAGTTTATACCAAAAAAAGATGCAAGAGGCCATAATATGAACTAAAAAAATTGGCCTCAATGGCAATAGTCGTGGGTTGTATATGAAAAAACTGACACTAGAGTGAAATTTGGGGGAGAATCTTTTCACAGGGATGTGGTGTGAACACTAAGACGTCATTTTTTTGACGAAAAACTAACACATATTTTGCAAATTTTTACGGTTTTCATGTGAATTAATGTCAGGTTTATGGAGAAACTGACACTAGAAGTATTTTGGAGGCAAAATTCATTATGCGTGATGATGTCTATCGCCAGTTCAGTGAAAAAACGGATGCCCATCTTTAAATTTTTGTAGGCAAATATTTTCCCCCAAAAATTGTATTCTGGGGGTTACTGTAGACATCAATTTTCTTGGAATATAACGGACGTTAATGAAAAAGTAGTACCCGTGTCTTTTCATAATCGTCTGAGCTTCATCTATGATGACGTCTATGCTAAACACCCAACGTTGTTTGGTATCTAGCGTCGGTTTTTTAGTGTAACCGATGTTAGAAAAGTGACATTAGAGGTCAAAAATGTACTAGTGGTAGGTGGTTGTCAGCCACACTCTCACGTCCATTCAATGTAGACCTGGATTGAGCGACCATCAATGCACAATGTTGTTTGCCTCACCAAGGCCCAGTGAGAGTTGAACAGACCCTCTCTAGAATGGACAAGTGTGGACCTGTCATCCAATGCCCATGCTTTTTCATTATCTCTTTCTCACACAATAAATATATAAATGACCCTATTTTTTGCAAAAAGCATAATAAATCAATTTGATCTCCAAATAGGACATGTGGATAGACCATTTTTATCGTAAAAGTGAAAGGAATCCATTAATGGTTCCAAGACCTAGATATTTTTGGAATTCTACTTATATTCTTTAACTTCATTCTTTTAGTCATTAGAAAATGATAAATGCACAATTTTGTTTGATCTTGATCTATTCATGACTCAATGCCATGTTGTGACTATTGATCAATAAATTTTGGTTCTTTTCAAACCTAAATCTGACATTGATCATGATTTTTCAATATAGTGACTTTTGACATGAGATGTGCAATAATATGGACTTTTTGAGCTTAATCCATCAAATCTGATCAAACTTTAGCATATCTTAAAAAATGGAGTGGATTCCTTAGGAGTACGATTTTACCAATGGTTCACACTGCAATTAACATCTCTTATTAATATTTATTTCTCCAAACCATGGACCAAGGGACCTAGAACAAATTACCCACTCTCATAGCGTAATTTACTACCTAATCTAATATAAACCCCACTCTCATAGTGATTAAACTATTAGCTAGGTGCTTTAACAAATCCTCTATAGTATAAATTGGCAATACTATGATTTTTCTAGTTCTAAAATCCCTCTCTCAAAGCAATTAAGGATCTGAGAAATTATCTATGTTGATCAAACATATTCAATTCATTATGCAATCATTGTATTATGTCCACAAATTAGGGAGAAACATATATATACATATCAATTTATAATGTCAAATAGAATGCATATTCGGGCTACTCACGGGTCCTAAGGAACTAGGGGATTTGTCCTGGATGATTTTTATTGTCACACACATAGATGGAAGAGGAGAAAATGATTAAAACATTATGGAACTAATGAAAACCTTGAAGAAGATGATGTGGATGAATCCCTCTTACGAACATGATGATTCATTGTCCTCTAACTGCAAATTTGTCCATCACAGTTGCTCAGACCCTCCAGAATGTGGCTTTATCCTCTCCTTTCTTTTCTCCTAGCACTCCACTGTCATGCAATGAACTAGAGTGTAATAATTAGGTCTGGTCAAACTCCCTCTTAGTCATAAGAGAGACTTAGGGCATCATTAAGTCATGATTGTCAGATTAATCAAGATCTTTAATCTCGTTTGATCGCACCAAGTTGGTACCACCAACAAGAAATCAGTGGCACAAAGTCCTCTTCTAGATTCATGATTAGCTTTGATAGAACCAAGTTGCTTTCTGACTTCTCTGACGATTTCTTCGTAGAAAAATTAGTACCACCGATAATAAGTTGGTGGCACTGATCTTCTTTGGGTGCGTCTCTGTCCCAAAAGTCAACAGTACCGACCAGTGGGTCGATAGCACCAAACGTCTTCGATTCAAGTATATTCTTTTTCTTCCTATTTCAGTACCACCAACACAACTGTTGGTAGTACTGAGCTAACTCAGGACTTCTCAAAACTTGAAATTTAGAAAAAAAGAACATAAATATAATGAAATATGATAAATCAATATAAAATAATGAAATTATATAATATTTGTTGCAAATATGTGTCACATGATAGTGATGACAAACAATGCATTAGCAGTATCAAAATGAGCAAATATGCATGACATACATAATAAAATAGCCTGTGAAAAGTGGTTAATATTCAGTGCATCAGGACATAACAAGATGTATGTAGTATTATCATACATATGATGTTATTGTTTAGGTCCTCAACTTGAAGACATATGTCATTGAGAAACATCATTCATTAGACATCTACCATGTTTGTCTCATCATCTCACGATTGAGGCAAACATAATAGACGAAATTGCCTTCATAATTATCAAATCTGGTATCTAATGCCCCATTACAATCATCGTATGATTGGCTCTCTGGGTATACATACCAACAATTATGGCAAGTAAAGGAAGGGGAAAGGAAGGAAGAGATCGATAACACCAAACATCTTCAATTCAAGTCTATTCTTTTTCTTCCTATGATGGTACCACCAACACAACTGTTGGTAGTACTGAGCTGTCTCAGGACTTCTCAAAACTTGAAATTAAGAAAAAAAGATCATAATTCCAATGAAATATGATAAATCAATATAAAATAATGAAAATATATAATATTTTATGAAAATATATGTCACATGATATTGATGACAAACAATGCATAAGCAGTAGCAAAATGAGAAAATATGCATGAAATACATAATAAAATAGCCTGTGAAAAGTGGTTAATATTTAGTGCATCAAGACATAACAAGATGTATGTAGTATTATCATACATATGATGTTATTGTTTAGGTCCTCAACTTGAAGACATATGTCATTGAGAAACATCACTCATTAGACATCTACCATGTTTGTGTCATCATCTCATGATTGAGGCAAACATAATGGACACAATTACCTCCATAATTATCAAATTAGGTATTTAATGCCCCATTACAATCATCGTATGATTGGCTCTCTGGGTATACATACCAGCAATTATGGCAAGTAAAGGAAGGGGAAAGGAAGGAAGAGAAGGGTCCCAATGGTGGCAGGGGTCATGGTGGTCTTGCCTAGAATCTGCACTGAGTGCATCTATGCTAGCGGAAGATCATCAATTGTTGGCATCCATTGTTGTCTATGCACCGCATCTGCGACTAGCTACAAGATGAGAGAATAGAGTGTCAGGTGGTTGTGGCGAATGGATCACTTCTAGGTGATGATGGCAGACCAAATTCTAGGGAAGGGAGGAGAGCCACCGCACCTAATCGACAATAACCTGCATTAGCCACTGCAACCGTCCTTGATGACTTCCCATCTGCCAATCTGCCTATCTCAAGGTAGAGGCTAGAAAGTCGGCTAGGGTTTAGGGGGTGAGGGAGATAGAGGAGGAAGTGAATATACAAGGAGGTAAAAGGTAAGAGAGAAGAAGAAGAGGAGGACTTGTTGTAGGTTATTGAAGATGTGATAGTCTTCTGTTCTAAAGGGGGAGAATTGGCACTAGTTGAGTGCGGGTAGAGGAGACGACAACCCATTCAATATTGTTTTCTATGTTACCAATTAAATCAATGTGAGTTTAGCCAACTATTGTATTTATATTTATAATTCAATTGGGGTAGAAAGTGATGTCCAATTGACATGAAATTTGTTGGGTAGGACAAGTAGGATACGAGGAATTTAAATTTAGCATTAACTTTACATTTTTAAAACATTGATTTCTTCTTCTTCTATTACTTCTATGTTAAGCATTCACTTAATGCATTAATGTATCTCAATTAATCAATTATGATACAACTTTACATCTCCTCAATTTCTTCCATCCTCTAGCCTTAGGAAGAATCTCAAGCCCCAAATTAGAATCAACAACTATTATTTGATGACATCCAACCCTACCATTAAATGTACCTTATCATTTTATGTATTCATGATATCGATTGACTTCAACTACTCATAATTTAATCTAGATCCATGAGAAATGAACTTAGTGCTAAAAAACTGGTAAGGGGTCTAGGAATAGGAAGGATTAAGTTATTATTCTATATTTGGGTATGTTACATACTGATATCACTGACATAGGAGACTAAATTTACATAAAATAATAGAGTCATCTTAGGTAGCACTGATAGGCCAATCGGTGGAACCGACATCAAGACACACACAAATGGTATTGACAACCAACAAGCACCAAGAGCATCTACTAACATTCAAGTTGGTACCACCAAAATCATAGTTGTAGCACCAACACAAGTTGTTTGATCGATATGCCAATCAAAGGATGAAGAATTTGATGCGGTGCTTCTCTAAGATATCACCAACATTCCTCAAATTTTAGGTAGTAGACAATCTCAAGTATGGACATTCTTCATCTATATTGAGTGCTCATTGGAGGGCGTGTCTTATGTGGGTCTCACCTGACCATCTTTTCCCCCAGATACATCAGTCCTACCAATCTATTTGTCTTCCTTTGCTTTGATATTGTAGACAAAATTCAAAACAAAGCTTAGGGGAGGGATGAAACAATACTTCTATCCTTACCTGTTGCATATTTCATTTTTAATCACCAGTTTGCATTGCTTTTCATTTGAGAAAAAATAGGTTTGTTTTTTTAGATCCACTCCTATTTAGTGTAATTGTTGATAATACTTGGATAATTTAGTTAGGTTAGTTGCTACCCGATGGTATTAAATGTAATTTTTTTAAATCTATATGTGCTCTCATGTTTTTCTAAGTCGTGCTTTCTAGTTTAAGAGTGTAAGAAGTTGAGGAATTGTTTGGACTAGTAAACTTGAAGACATGTTTAATGAATAAAACACCTAGCTTAACTCTAAAATTTGAGATACGAGGATGGTCTTTGAGTCCAAACCAACCAAATGGTAACATGAAATTTCATGAGAATTTCAAAAATAATCTCATAAATTACCAAGTTGCATAAGTTACTGGGAGAGGGACATATCATAGTTGGGAAAGACATTATCTTTATCATGATATTTATCTACACTATAGTTTATGTTAGATATATGGTTGTTGTAGGAGAATGGCATGAAATTCTCCAAGGTAGGAGAATGGCATGGATGTGTGCTGGAAATGGGTGAAAATAATGGAAAACTAGGGTTTTGGTGGTAGAAATGATGAAATGGAGGTGAAATGAGGTGGGAATGGATGGAGGACGAACTGGGGCGGCTAGAGTGGCTGTAGGGTAGCTAAGGGTGGCCAACCTCATGCCCCAGGTGCCACCTAGGTATATATAGGTGTGGGGGAAGCACTAGGTCAAGTAGGGAAAAAATAGGTAAAGTAGTGAAAAAAAGGATATGTTTTGTGAGTAGCACGGCCGTGGTGGGTAGGGGTGAGCATGGCCGTGGTGGTGTACAATGGTCATGTCAATTAAAATGGTGGAGATCACATGGAGATGTACATGGATGGCCACGATCGTGGGGGTCACCACGGCCGTGGTGGGTACCTTTTACCACGGGCATAACACTCACCACGACCATTTTGGCCATATTCATCAAATTCTGGAAGTTAAAGTGATTTTTTGTGATTGGGGCATGTCCACCACGGCCGTGGTGGAGTACCACGGCCGTTTTGGTGTCCCTCCCATGCACTTGAGCATTGAACTTGATCATCCATGGAGGGTATTGCTTCAAAACATTCTTTGACCACTTGGGGTAGGTTGGGAGTGGTTTTGAACTCATTTTGGGCTCCTCCAAGCCTAAGGAAACCCTAGATTGGACCATCTTCTTTCCATGCCATCAAGTAGTGGACCAAGTACCTATAAAACATGCAAAAAGCCTCCATAAGTGAATTTGATAGAAATAGGCATATTGGGGGAAATAACATGTAATGTAACAAGTATAGATGTTATTGAAATGCACTATGACACAAGATGAAGCCCTAAAATAGGGATGAATCACCAACCCAAACTTGAAACATACTTGTTCTCAAGTATGCTCCAACTCAATCTCTCTACAAACTTTTCACAGACAGGATATGACAAATGCAATGAAAATGGTAATTATTGCTGAATGGGATCAAAGATGACTGAGTACATGCATTTCACCTCTCTCCTCTCCTACTTTCACAATCCAATCATGAAAAAAGCACAAAGCATATGAACTTCAAATATAGCGCATAGAATACGCAATTTATCCATATTTCTTCCATAAAGTTCCGGGTAAACCGTTTCATGATGGTGTTAATCGAGGACGACTAGGAGTATTGTTTCACATTCATTCATTTAATCTTTTGTTTCAAATCACACCAAATGACCCACGTGGCTGTGGAAAGGGAAAAAATGAGCTATGTTTGATGTTTCCTAGCTCAATGGGTATGAAAGTGGAAGAAAGGGTTATGGTAAGATTTTTGGAGTGCTATTACATAGAGCACTCATCTTTTCTTTATTTGAATGCTCTTAAACAAGATCGTCCTTTTATTTTCTTTTTGCAATTTTCTCTTTTTTTCCCTTTTCTTTTCTTTGCCCTTTGAGTATGTAGGACATATGGTGGATAGTGAAGTGGGGAGATGGATATGTGGCCACCCCAAACTTTTGGAGGTGGCCACGACTTATATGTGCACTTTGGCATCCTTTCATGAGGCAGAGGGGTAAGAAGATGGTGAGTGGAAAGTTGTGTCAAAGAGGGGTCATAGGTATGATTCGCCACATAAGACATCCTGCACAAAAATTAATCCAATACTTCACCCTAGATATCACACCACATGAATGAACAAGATGAAATTGATATTTCAACCAAGTGATTGCACAAACACTAAGCTTTCAAAGCTTGCTCAACTTCACAACTCAACCAAATCAATCACCATCATAAGAGAGGTGATGCACATGTAAAAAGTCAAACATTGATACCAATTAGCAATAACACATGACATTTCACTTGCATTTGTTAAAGGTCATCATTTTTACTCAAAACAGTAGAGATTGGGTCAAAACACACTTTCTAGGCAAGAAATCCCAAATT
Organism: Alisma plantago-aquatica; assembly: GCA_963693085.1. NCBI lineage: Eukaryota > Viridiplantae > Streptophyta > Magnoliopsida > Alismatales > Alismataceae > Alisma > Alisma plantago-aquatica. The sequence goes on along the minus strand of OY856410.1, from coordinate 182,468,032 downwards.
TGGGCAAAATTGGCCAAAATGGTGACAATTTGCCTTCAATCACATCTAAACCTACATTATTGAACTTAAAGAAGTAAAGCAGGCAAGTCCTAGATAAAACATGCAAAAATTACCAAAAACCCGCATGATATGCAATGCATGGCAAGAAGAGCAATTTTTTTTGAAAATTATGCAAAAATTGCAAGAAAGTAAACTACACGACATGCAAGTATGCAAAGCAATAAAGATGACTAAGGTAGATAGCAAAAACAAGAAAACAAAAGTGGATGTGGTAGGTGAAATGCAAAGTGAAACTAGGGCATACCTGCCCTACCACCCCAAACTTTTGAATCATGCCGTCCTCAGCATGATCCTAGAGTTTAGGATGATAGGGTAGACGATCTTGGCTCTCTCGAGGCTCCGACATCGTTCCTCCCTGTGGTGGAGGATACACGTAGTAGCTGTTGCATTAATCTGCCTTCAGTGGCTGAAATTGGTCTGCAACACGATCGTGGTGGCTTTAGGTTGCACGGTTGTGCTGCCTGGAACGACCGAGGTGCAGTCCTTTGGCAGCTTTTCTCAATTTTGCTTCTGAATACAGGGACTTGGTGTGTTTTTTCATGCAAATGACCACGGTCGTATTGATGTGCCACGGTCGTGGTGGTCCCTGTAGCTGCTACTCTCAAAATGAGGAACATCAAACACTCAAAAACTTGACCCAAAGTGATTTTTCTTTGAATCCTTCTCTCAATTGTACTCAAATTTCCTTCATTTCACCCTGTTACCACCTGCACATCTCAAAACTGCACAAATACTATCAAATAGAAGTATGTGTGTGTGTGTTTTCTTGGAAAAATTTAAAAACAAAGCAAAAGTATCAAAAATGTAAGGTTGGGTCAAAAATTCCGAAATCTAGGTGGGTTGCCTCCCACAAGCACTGAGTTTCTTGCCTTCAACTAGGATTCTTGGTGATTCTTCATTCATTCATCTATTTAGAATTCTCATGTGTCCATTCTTGTAAAACATGCATCCCTCATTTGCACTCAATCTGTTTTCCTCATCCCTTTCATCATAATAATCATTACCAATTTCTTCACCTTGGTGTCCTCTCAAATGCCCATTTGGACTTGTGAAGTGATCATGTCTAATATCCCTATCTTGAACTCGCCATGTTGGGGTCTTGTACATGTTGATGTTGATCTTCATGTCCATGAATGAGACTGTCATAGTGCCACTGCGCACATGAATGTCAGCATCAGCTGTAGACAAGAACGACCTTCCCAAGATGATGGGAATCTTCCTATCTTCCGGCTCCATATCAAGTACAATGAAATCCACCGGGAACACCACACCTTTTTCTTTATCTATCATCACCAAAACATCATCCACTCTACCCCTAGGCACTTTTATGGATCTATCTGCCAACTGGAGAGTGCAATGTGCTGGCTTCAACTTGCCTAAGCGCAACTCAACATAGACATTGTATGGTATCAAATTCACACTAGATCCCAAATCAAGTAAGGACCTGTCTATGCGATGTCCCCCTATGTAACTAGGTATGAGTGGGGTTCCTGGGTCCTTTCTCTTCATGGGAAGTGAGTGTTGTATGATGGAGCTCACTTGTTCAGTTAATCTCACCTTCTTTGGAATCCTCCCCGTTGACCTTCTTTTCACAGTGCATAGGTTCTTGAGGAACTTGGCATATGATGGGATTTGCTTGATAGCATCCAAAAGTAGAATGTTCACCTTCACTTGGCGAAACACTTCAAGAATATCAACATTGTGCTTTTGCCTTCTTATCAATTCTGGTGGCTCATCTAGTGCTTCTATGAATGGAGGATCACTAGTTTTTTCCATACTTGCATGAACATGAGGCGGAACACTAGGGATTGTAGGACCTACAAAGGGGATATGTGGTGGATCACATGGAATACCAAACCCAACATGCAATATCACAACATCGTCTTCAGCAATATCAATCACAGTATCACCACTTAGCTACCTTTGCTTTGCTTTATCAACTTTTCTTTGACTTGCAGGCTGCTCAAGAGTTTTCCCACTCCTTAGAACTATCACAACACTACCTTTCTCACGGTGGAGAGGGGGAGCATGTTGTGGCTGTGGAGGAGGTGGAAATGACACTTGGGGTTGAAATTGAGGTGGAGAAGAGAATTGACGAGGAGGAGAGAATTGGGGTTGGAAAGTGAAGTTTTGAGAAATCTGAGGTGAGGGAGGTGGTGGAGGAGTGTAAGGCTTGGAATAGCCTTGGAAGGAGTGAATGGGGTGTACTTTCATGGGGGGTGGACTATAAAAAATATGGGAAGAAGGCATAGGTCTGCTTGCTTCATGGTGGCTCATGATGTGTTTTGAAGACAATTTTTCTTCTTGGAGAGCGATTATGGAAGATAGCTACTCTATTCTCTCTTCTAACCTTGTAACATATCTTTGAACATCATCAAATACTTTCAATCTAGAGAGAACCTCTTCCTCAAACCTTGAGCTATATGTGGGACTTCTTGGTTCCTGGTAGCTATAGGAGTGAGGTGTCTTCTTTTCTTCCCCAAAAAACTCAATAGCATTGACTGAATGACAAGGAGATTTGGTCACTTGGTTTCTCATGAAGCTCACCATTTCACCAAACATTTTCATCAATTGTGGGCTTGAATCATTGTGAGTTGGAGATGTCACACCAAAAGATAGGTCACTTCCACTAACCATTCTAGAAGCTTTCATCCTTAAACGTTTTGCTAAACTCTCAAACAATGGCCATGTCTCCTCAAGTGGTTTAGCCATAAAAACTCCCCCACAAGAAGAATCCACTGTAGCTTGACTTGCATGAGATAGACCGGAGTAGATGGACTGAACTAGCTACCATAATGGGATCTCGTGATGTGGACATTCTCTCAACATCTTTGAAATATCTCCCAAGCCTCGTAGAATCGCTCATTATCTATTTGAGTGAAACTTGCTATGGCATGCCACATTTGTGTTAGCTTTGCTATAGAGTAGAATTTCCTCAAGAAAGCATTTTTCATCTCTCCCCAACTCATGATGTCCTTTCTTGAATCATACAACTCTTTAGCTTTTTCTTTGAGGGAGAAGGAGAACAAAGTCAGCCTGATTGTATCATCACTTGCCGTCGGCATCCTGAAGGTGGAGCATACTTCAAGAAAGGAGTCCAATTGCTTGTAGGGGTTATCACTCTCCGAGCCATAGAAGATGGGCAGGAGCCCAAGAAGACCTGGAGGGATGGAGAATTTCTCCCCTGGCATCTGATCAACCCTGCTAGCAATTTGTGATTTGTAGTTACTACGCATAAAGTAGTCTTGAAGTGGCTTGTGAAGTGCATTTTGTCCTTCCATCTTCTTTCCTCCTGAATGGCTTGTCACATGCACAAAGCACAACCAAACAAAAGAGAACAAGTTAGTAAATGAATATACACAAAGAATGCAAAGAATAATGAATAAAGAATAGCAATGATGAGGGCAGTAGGAAAAGTCAAAGCAAAACTAACTAGCAAGGCCGAGTGCCTCTAAACCCCCGCAACGGTGCCAGAAAGCTTGGTGCGCTCCCGCCAATGGTGTTACACGCTACTCAATTGGAGTTTTGAATAGATGCAATCTTGCAGACGAAAGCACACGGTGGATTCACTTTTGATATTTATAAAACCTATCTCAACACCTACGCACACTAAAACAACTACACCCACAAGCGCATGGGGTCGTGTCGTAGTATAGGAAGGTGGTAAGTATAGGGTCGATCCACAGGGAGAAGAGGGGACACTAGAGCTATGTTTAGTTTCACTAGGTTCCTACTGTAGAGACTAGGGTTAAGGGTTTGAAGGTTGATTTGATTGTTAAACTACTATGAACAAACAAGGAATTAAAGGCAAGAATGAAATCTACGTTAACCCTAGACTAGATTAAGGCTAAACAGGAAAGAAAGGATTAAGCTAGGTATGAAAGGGAAAATCACACTAAGGCAAGTAAGAGAGAAGCAAAACAACAATTAAAGAGCTAAGCTAGCATGAACAAGGAAAGAGCAAGGCAAGAAGCTAACTAAGCAGGGAAATAACTAATTAAGCTAAGCGAGCACAAATCTAGGATTTTAAGCAATAAAGAGGGGTATGGGCTGTTTAGGGGTATGAACTTATCACTTAAGTTGGGGGGTAACATATGAACATTATGATTCCATTTAGTTTATCCAAACCAAACAAGTTAGAGTCTAATGAATTAACCTAAGCTACTAACTGGCCATGGATATGCTAGGTTGTGTATAGGGGAACTAGTCCCTAACACCCCTACTACCCTTACAAGGCTCAATTGGGTTAGGGATCATGTTCAATTCAATTAGAGTTTAATAAAGTCTAGGTTTCTATATTAGGCAGTCCTGGGGTAATTAGGGGCTGAGGGTAGTAATGGGGAGGTGAAATTAGGGTTTTAGACCCCAATCCCCCACATTCTAGCCTTGAGAAGGCTCCATGCTAGTTGCACTAGAATCATCTAATCTAGCTACTTAGATCTCTCACTTAGGTTTAGGGAGATTGATTAAGATGTAGGAAGATGGGAGACAGCCTAGGGATCCAAGAATTGGACCTAGGGGCAAATCCCAAAATTCACACATATAAGCAATTTGCCTAAATTCGTAGGTGATTTCACACACAAACCAACAAGAAATCTACGGAGAATGAGATGCAAGTAGAATATAATCATTAAAAAATGGAATCAAAAATTTTACATGTCATTCTCCCCCAACATGGTATCAAAGTAACACAATTTCCCCCAAACATCCCACCCAAGGGGCCTAACTACTCATAACAAAGAAAAATACAAAGAGAAAGGAGATAGAATGAGTAGAGGAGTGAAAAGCCATGATGAGCTCGGTGAAGACTCATCCTTCTCCACCTCCTAGAAGCTGTAGCTCGAGATCCCTCCTCCAAGGTAGGTTAATGGCATGGATGTGTGACAACCCAAATTTTCTCACCCTTTGATTATGCTGTCCCTTGCTCTATGATGACAAATTATCTAGTTGGATGTCAATTTCATTTTTCAAGTGTTGTCATACTCCAATTTAGTAACATCAATGCTCAATGTCACCATGTGAAATATTTATTTGAAAATTTTGAACACGTTTTAACATATGACCAACTTGTAATTGATTTTGGACCTTTTCACTATGACCTTTTAACTCCCCAATATATTTCAAGCTATAAATCTTTCAAATACAAATCCGATGGAACAAAAACCACCCAAATCTGAGCTATGAATCCAAAGTTATGGTCATTGAAAGATGACATGATCTAATTGTTTTTCTATGCCTTGGATCGGGCTGCATGGACCGAAATACAAATAAAAGCCATGGCCCAACTGCTTGCTCTTCACCCCTTGCCACTTCTGGAAATATCATAGGGTTTGGAGGCTGGTCTCGCGCTTCCATCCGAATCAGGCAATGAAGAAATGAAAGGCAAGGAACCCGAAACCCTCGTGTCCTATTATAACCCTCCCGTCTTCCGTTTTCCTGCATTGCTCCTTCCTTTATTTTTCCTTTAGGTCTGGCCGCCAACACCCTTCCCTTCCTCCTTTGTTTGACAGCAGCTTGACAGCCACCCTTCCCTTGCTTTGGGTGCACTACCCTGGGCATCGCCGGTGGAGGCCGACACAACCAGAAACCGCATCGTGGTAGGAAGAGGGTAGGCGGCGACCTTGACCCTTCTCCCTCTCATCTTGGAACCATGTGGCAGCAGGGAAGCTGTTGGGTAGAGCCGGCGGCACCAGAGTTCTTCTGCCCAACTTACCTTACACCTCCAGGGCTCCGTCACCCTAGGCGTCACCTCTACCTGCTTGGCCATTCAGTATCTCTTCAGCGTGCCCAAGACTATGCCTACCCCGACCTCGCCTCGCCGTGAGATTCTGGAAGTACCGTGGTTGCTGAGAGAGACCTGCGCGTCATCCCCTGGTTCCACTCTGTTCCTGCGCAAGAATAGGGGAATCACAAGGAAGGGGGAGACGCCCACTTGGGCTTGGACCAGCAAGGCCGGAGGCCCAACACCCATGGGTGGCCAAGGCCCAGTCAAGGGACAGACCAAGTTTCTAGCTAAAATAAGGTATTATTCCCTTTTTTAAGACCAATTATTTGAAATATGATAATTCCTAGACCCTAAGTCCAAAATACACGAACCTATATATCAAATCGATCAACTCAAAAAGATCTACAACAATAGTTTCAGACCCTGAATATTCTTCTAAATATCTGATAATGCTAGATATGTGATCTTTGACTCCTTTGACCATGCTTTATGCATAATTGTGATGAATATTGAATATTTGGTGTATACCTACCCTCCTAACCTTGAAGTCAATAACTTTTGTACATATGTGCCTACTTTGGACTATAATGTTGAACCTTGCCTAGATTGCTAACCTTGCTTCTAATGGACAAACACCTATTTTGGAATATAATTCTTATGACCTAATGTTGCTGATCTAAACCATGTTTGATGATGGGTTCTCCTACCTTGATGATCATGACCTTGGTTACCCTATTATGAGTCTTTGATCCTTTAATGTACTAATGAACTTGAACCTTGAAATGGTCATATGTAATCCGTGGAACCTTAGAATGATATGAAACTAGAACCACACCATCATGATGACCTCTAGATCAATACAATATCATATAATGAACCAATAACCAACCTTGAAACCAACTTGGCCAAAACCCTAAAATGCACCTAATTAGGGTTAATGATAAGAATCTAATGTGTATATGCAATTTTGTTCTTAATCACGTTTGGCATGAGACTAGATGGTGAAGGATATGTTAGGTTATGAAATCTCAAAATCAGGTATGGGCCTTATCTAGTTATATGACAATCGCTTTCTTGCTTGAAAAGACATATATTGTATGCTTGTTTGTCTATTTGCTCAAATATTGCCATGTACTATTGCTATGTCTTACTCGATGTTTGCCTCGTCAGTTTTATAACTTGAACACATATATGTACAAAACTCCATTATAATATTTTTGATAAAGGGTTAACTCTTGGTGATGTCCTTGAGGTCCCTCTTGTATAAAAAGGGTTAGCTAAGGTTGAGCACCCTTACGGACCCTTCCGACGGGAAGTTGGTCAAAGGCCTTAAACATGTTTGATATTGTTGGTATAATGGAGTGAAATGACATAAAATATGGTTTCACATTTGTTAAACAATTAACATGTTTATTCTGGTTCGTTTAATCTTGAAATCTTTTCAAAATTATGCAAAACTTATATATATGTGTATCTTTCTGCCCATACTCACTACCTCGTGTGTTGACCCATTTCTCGTATTTTGTTTTTAGGTCCAGAGATGGCTAGAAGGTGGTTGGACTTGGTGAGCTTTGCTAGGTGTACTTGTTGTAAGATCCAGATATAGTATACATGAGCAGACTTGTACAAAGTGACTCTTGAACATGTAATTCAAATTGTGTAATATAATAATGTTGCTTAATATATCTTGTTGATTGTTGAGATTATGTTGGTGCTTGTATCTTGTTATCTATTCATGTGTGCTAAGCTTTACGCTTCCGCATTTTGCCTTTGGTATACGTTTGGTTCATGGGACTGGGATTCCGGTTTCGTGGTGGAAATGGGTGAAAACAATGGAAAACTAGGGTTTTGGTGGTAGAAATGGTGAAATGGAGGTGAAATGAGGTGGGAATGGATGGAGGATGAACTTGGGCAGCTGGAGTGGCTGTAGGGTAGCTAAAGGTGGCCAACCTCGTACCCTAGGTGCCACCTAGGTATATATAGGTGTGGGGGAAGCACTAGGTCAAGTAGGGGCAAAATAGGTAAATCAGTGAAAAAAGGATAGGTTTTGTGAGTAGCACAGTCGTGGTGGGCCACCATGACCGTGGTGGGTAGGGGTGAGCACGGCCGTGGTGGTGTACAATGGCCATGTCAATTAAAATGGTGAAGATCACATGGAGATGTACATGGATGGCCACGACCATGGGGGATCACCACGGCCGTGGTGGGGACCTTTTACCACAGGCATAACACTCACCACGACCGTTTTGACCATATTCGTCAAATTATGGAAGTTATAGTGATTTTTTGTGATTGGGGCATGTCCACCACGGCCGTGGTGGAGTACCACAGCCGTTTTGGTGTCCCTCCCATGCACTTGAGCATCAAACTTGATCATCCATGGAGGGTATTGCTTCAAAACATTCTTTGACCACTTGGGGTAGGTTGGGAGTGGTTTTGGCCTCATTTTGGGCTCCTCCAAGCCTGACGAAACCCTAGATTGGACCATCTTCTTTCCATGCCATCAAGTAGTGGACAAAGTACCTATAAAACATGCAAAAAGCCTCCATATGTGCATTTGATAGAAATAAGCATATTGGGGGAAATAACATGTAATCTAACAAGTATAAATGTGATTGAAATGTAATATGACACAAGATGAAACCCTAAAATAGGGCTGTCAGTCTATTTTATGGATAGTTATACTCACTACTACGAGGAAGTACAAGAAAGAAATGCGATAGTTAACCCTCTCATGCGAGCCTTAAACAACCCTGATCCCAATCTTGAAGCTCCTAAAGTAGTTGAGATTCCGGATTACTTGAATCAACCCGAGGAGGAGGTTTTCAACGACGAAGAAGGTAGAGTAGAAACTGTGATGTGTGCCTCTCTAGAACAGACACCAAAAGAAAAGGATGCATCGAAACCAAAGCCTGAGCTGAAGCAACTCGTGAAAGGGCTGACGTATGAATTCCTAGATATTGATGAAAAAAACCCTATTATCATAAATTCCTCTCTAACTAAAGATCAAAAGGAGAAGTTGCTGAAGGAACTCAGACTGTAAAGGAAAGCTATAGGTTACTCTGTGGAAGATCTAAAGGGCCTCATCCAAGCTCTATGTATGCACAAAATCAATTTAGAGGAAACTACTAAACCTTTGGCTCATCCACTAAGAAAGTTGAATCAGATCTTGAAAGAATTCATAAAGAAAGAAGTTATTAAGTTATGAGATGTCAGAATCATTTACCCCATTAGTGACAAAAACTAGGTCAGCTCGATCCATGTTGTACCTGAAAAAGGTGGAATGACTGCAGTGATGGGAAGCAATGGCGATGTAGTAGCCACTCGGAGGGTTACAGATAACATCACATTCTGTGAACTTTACGCTCATGATTTATCCCGATTTAGCATCTCTTTTTATGGACTATTCTATATATTTGAATATCTTCATATGAAAACCTAGAATTGATACCCCCTCCCACTCCATGCAGGGTCACACTATGTTGTGGCCGCGATGATAGCCCAAAGACATCTCGCCCAGGATAGAGCCTAGGGCCAACAAGATCTAGTTGCAACTATGACATTGGTCGAGACTAGGATGACCCATCACGATCGTGATGCAGGAAGGAAAAGATGCCACAATCAAGACATACTCCAAGACCTAGGCTGAAGAAGAGATTGTGACATACGTTGTGACCGTGGGTGTGTTGCGACCACGATCCCTATTTTGACCTCTGACACAGTCATGATGAACAACCCCTTGCTGCTACCGAGGCACTTGCTACTGTATGCCGCAGCCGTAAGGACGTCACAATTGATACATATATCACGACTGTGTAGGAGGTTAAGTCAGTGGGCTGCATCTATAAATAGGCCCCTGATTCCACACACCAGGGCATCAGATCAGTAAGATCCACGAAGTGCTGCAAAACTCCAGAGTCATCCTTGTCCATATACTAAGGCCTTGGATCTCGAAAGACAAAAGTTGGAGGAGAGAGAAGGTCTACCATCCTCTTCTTAGAATGAAGGAGTTTCCATCTTCCATGTCCACTCTAGATCTAGATTTGAAGAAGTATCATTGGTGTATCACCTACTTCTCTCTTTAGATCTATTATCTTCCCCATGCTATATCTTCTCCCCCTTATTATTCTTGATGTATCCACACCTTTGTAATGCCGTTATGCTACCTATTAACATGTGTGGCTAAACACCTAACTTGGGATGGGAGTAGACACTAAGGCCCTCCCAACATGTATATACTTGCAACTTTTTGAATATATATCTTTTGCAACAGTTATATCCATACTCTTGTTCTTGAATGCTTCACTTGTATGCTTAGCTACCATCTTGTGATGTTTGATTGTTAGTGCCTCAAAAGAGTAGTACTAACCTTATATAAGTTTCTGGAGTAGTATGAATGCATGAAAATGTTGGAATACTAAAGCTGATGGTCATATGGTTTGCCTTGTGGTTGTTTGTTTATCATCTCGACAGAGAGACAACCTTATAACCTAGACCTATATAGAGCTCGAGAGAGGAGGGAATATACATATATGATGACTGCTTGTAATCTTGCTAAGGGTATACATTGGAGTTTGAGTGTTGCATGTTAGAGAGAGTTCTTAGTAGGTGAAACCCGATCCAAGATCCCTTCCATATTTTGATTACATGTTTCTTGTTTGCTTTTGGTTCTCTTGTTTTGTTATCTTTTCTTATTTATTATTACTTTGTTTGATGTAGCATCATTCCTTAGGGAACACCATCTTGAACTATATTTTTTTTGGTGTATCTGAGTCTGAGGCTTTACGTTCTTAACACCTACCAACCATGTCCATGTGGTTTGACCCCGATCTACTACATTGGACCCCATATAACACTTGCAAGGGCCTAAGTGTCGGGTTATAAATCTAAGAGTCTAACTACTTTAGACCCACTCCATTTTTGGATTTGAGATTTAGGTCGGTCAACATTTTGGCGCCATTGCTTGGGATAAGGAAAAATGATACTATTAAGAACATGAGTCTACTCATTATACACCCGTGCTTTAAGCTTAGCCATAAGCTTGACTGCACAAAAACTCTAAATCATTTGTATTTCCACTACTTAGAAATTTTCATCCTGCACGTCCAGTTTTCTAACTCGATTGTGCGATCTAGTTAGGGAGTCTGAAGGGAAGAAGTTTAGTCAACACTTCACCCTATTTTCACGACACGATGCTGCCTGTAGAGACAATATACTTATTAGGGAGGATCAAAATGCAAGAGTTAAACGTAATTGTCCACCTCCAGAAACCAAAGAAGAACGAGAGGAACGTCACTCCGATAGTTGTCATCACGAAAAAGAAGACTATGAAGACCGACGCAAAGAAGAGCGACATCACCATCACCGTAGAAGACACCAAAGGAATCACCTTGAATGAGAATGTGATCATGAGCATGAACGCAACAACCAGAATAGTGAAGGCGAAGACGATGAGGAAGAGAATACTCTCAAAAGCTGAGGAAAATGGTATAAAAGATCCTTTTCCTAAGATTTTTTGACTTTTTTTTTTACAATTTACAATTATATAATATAATTAGATAATATCGTACATCTTTTGAGTTGAAACCTACTGTCATCTCTATGATCCAAAACAAGCCTTTCTGAGGGAATTTGAAGAACAAGAATCCTTACCACCACCTTGACGCCTTTAAGAACATCTGTGATACCATAAAGATGAAAGGAGTGACTCAAGAAGTCATATATTATAAGAGATTCATGTTCTCTCTAGATGATAAATCTCTTTCATGGTATCTTAACTTACCCCACCAGTCCATAGATGGATGGAGGCCCCTTACGGATGCTTTTGTCACTAAATTCTACCCCACCGACATGACTATTCAAAATATGCAAAAGATCACTTCCTTTGCATGAAAACCTAGGGAGAATCTTCATGAAACATGGGAACGATTCCAAGAATACCAAAGAGATTGTCCCCATTGCAACTACCACAAAGGCTTTCTAGTAACAACTTTCTACAATGGGCTAACTCCCATAGGGAGAACTTCACTGAATGAAAATGCCGCGAGTAATTTCCTTGGAAAGAAGCCGAGCAGAACTATGAAAATCATTGACAACATGGATGCATTGCAAACAAACATGGAGTATGACAGAAGTGATAGAGGTTCAGCCAAGAAGGCTAGTTCTGAAGGATAGTCAATTGAAGCCAAGGCTTTGAAAACCATTACACCTTAAATTAAGAAGATTACCACAGATGTCAAACAACTAAAAGACATTGGAGGTAAAGGCAAGAAACACATTGATAAAGTCATGAAGTTTGTTACTTGTGGAGAAGGAGGCCATGGAGTCGTTGTATCTATACATAGCCAGTAGAGAGTGAAGAAAGTGAAAGCAAAGAAGAGACATAAAATGTCTCTTATGCCAATTTTAAACGACCAAACCATCCATGATTCAATTATGGCAACAAAGATGATGCTGATAACTCACATAAACTAAGTGGTTTGTCTAAACCACCACCAAGATTTGAGAAGAAATGAGGACCATCTAAATATACTAGAACCACTGGTTATCAGACGAACAAAAATAGCTATCAAAGTCAAAACAAAAATACAAGCCAACAAGGTCAGGGACACAATCAAAGTCAGAGTCAGACCAAGGATAATAATCAATCCGACCTGATCCCTCAGTTTTTTGATTTTGCAAAGAGGCAAGCTTCGGTAAATGACCAACTCACCCAAAGTGCCATCACCAATTCAAGAGTGTTAACTACAATGCAAACTCAGATGGAAGATACATAAACCCATCAAAGTCAAATTGATCAACAACTTGCCCATTTGGTGGAGCTTGTGAAAAACCCTTCGGGGAAGATTTCGTAAAATACAGAGACATCAAAGATGGCCACACTCCAATCAGGAAGGATGTTGGAAGATCCTGGTACTAATAGTGCCACAGAGGAAAGAGACCGTAATGAGCCACAACTTGAGAAAATAATTGTGCAATAAGAATCTGAAAGAAAAGAATCAGCTGAGAAGGACAAAGAAGAAGATAATCACAAAAAGAAGAAGGATGAAAGGGTCAAGAACTAGATGATGTGGAAGAAGCTTTTACACAAATAAATCCCTATACTCCAAGAGTCCCATTTTCATACAAACTGATCAAGGCACATCTGAAGAAGAGATACGAGAAGTTTATGGAAGCAGTGAAGAAATTACACCTAGATATCCCATTTCTGGATGCAATTGAAGAGATGCCAAAATATGCAAAGTTCTTTAAGGACTTGATCACAAAGATAAGGAGAGGACACCATGTTGAGAATGTGCAATTGGCTAAAATTTCGAGTGCTTTTGTTCAAGCTGAGCTACCTACCAAAAAAAAAGATCCAGGGGCTTTCAATATCCCCTTTTATGTTGGAGACAATATGGAAAGGAAGGGATTAGACGACTTGGGAGCAAGCATTTGGCTCATGCCACTGACCCTAGCTTAAAGGCTTGGATTAACATACATGGTAAAAATTGGAATGAGAATCAAGTTAGCCAATCACACCTTTACGAGACCAGTGGGAATAGTGGAAGATGTCCCGATTCGAGTTGGTCGATTCTTTATACCATGTGATATAGTTGTGATCGACACTATTGAGGACCCAAAATGCCCAATGATATTTAAAAGACCTTTCCTTGCTACAAGAAGAGCTCTAATAGACATTGTGGAAGGAATTATTGCTCTGCGTGTTGGTAATGACCACATCGACTTCTGAGTGCAAGATGCTATGCGGGGACCATCTCTTTTTGAGTCAGCTTACTTCATAGATATATTCAATCAATATTATGAAAAAGTACAAGAGGATAAGGCTATTGACGATATGCTTATGCGATCCCTAAACAACCCTGACCCTAGTCTGGAAGACCCATAAGTGGTAGAAATTTTGGACTACCTGAATCAACTTGAGGAAGAGTTCAATGATGATGAGGAAGTAACCTTCGAAACAAAAAAGTACACATCCCTTGAGCAAACCCCTAAAAAAGAGGGAGCACCAAAACCAAAGTTGGAATTAAAATCTCTTCCTGAAGGGTTGGAGTATGAATTCCTTGATGATGAGAAGAGGAATCCTGTGATCGTTAATGCAAACTTGGCAGATGAACATGTACAAAGATTGCTTGAGGAACTCAAATTGTATAGAAAATATATAGGGTATTCCGTTGAGGACATCAAAGGACTTAGTCCTGCCTTATGTATGCATAGAATCAATCTTGAGGAAATGGATAATCCTCTAGCTCAACCACAAAAGAAGTTGAATCAAATGCTAAAGGAAGCTGTGAAGAAAGAAGTGACGAAGCTGTGGGATGCCATAATCATATACCCTATAAGTGACAACAATTGGCTAAGCCCTATTCATGTAGTGCCCAAGAAAGGTGGAATGACCATTGTAAGAGGTGAGGATGGAGACGAGGTAGCAACACAAAACGTAACAGGTTGGCATATGTGCATCTACTGTCAGAAATTGAATGCTTCCATAAGAAAAGATAATTTTCCTCTACCATTTATTGATCAAGTACTAGAAAGATCAGAAAATCATGATTACTTCTATTTTCTAGATGGGTATTCAGGATTGTATCAAGTACCGATTCATCCTGACATTTAGGAAAAGGCAACCTTTACCTGTATATATGGCACGTATGCTTTCAGAAGAATGCAATTTGGGTTGTGAAATGCGCCTGCAACCTTCCAACACTACATGATCTTTATGTTTTCATCTTTTTAGAAGATATAGTGGAAGTTTTCATGGATGACTTCTCTATGTATGGGACAGACTTTTATGAGTGTCTGAAAAATCTATCCCTAGTCTTGCAATGCTGTGAGGAAAAGCACCTGGTTCTGAATTGAGATAAATGTCATTTTATAGTCCAAGATGACATTGTCTCAGGACACAAGATCTCCAAAAAGGGAATAGAGGTTGACCTAAGTAAGATTGAGGCTGTATCTAAGCTTCCACCACCTAAGTCTATCACAGGGGTAAGAAGTTTCTTAGGGCATTCCAGATACTATAGGCGATTCATAAAAGACTTTGCAAAGATCACTAAGACCCTATCAAACCTCCTCATTAAAGATGATGACTTCATGTTCACTAATGAAAGTTTCGAAGTGTTAAATACCCTCAAAGAGGCCTTAACAACAACCCCGATTCCGTAAGCACCATATTGGGTGCTACCCTTCAAAATTATGTGTGACGCAGGCGATTTCTTTATTGGAGCTATTCTAGGTCAAAAGACAGACAAAAAGCACCATGTGATCTGTTACACAATTCAAATGTTGGATGAAGACCAAGTAAGTTACACCACAAGTTAGAAAGAAATGTTAGCGATTTTCTTTGCTTTTGATAAGTTCATATCATACTTAATAGGATCAAAGGTGAAAGTATACATTGATCATGGGGTTATAAAATACCTCATGCAGAAAAAGGATACAAAGTCAGGACTGACAAAGTGGGCCTTACTGCTACAAGAATTCGATCATGAAATTATTGATAAGAAAGGAACAAAGAATGTCATCGCAAACCACCTGTCGAGGATAGTTTTTGATGAAGAAAATAAATTACCTATAAATGACACCTACGCTGATGAAGCCCTGTTGATGGCTCAGTCAGTTGAACCAACCGTACCTTGGTTTGTTTGCATTTGTAACTATCTATCCTGTGGGAAGCTACCACCCAAGATTACTTATGATCTGAAGAAGAAGTTGTTCTCTAATATGAAAAATTACTATTGGTACGATCCACTTTTGTTCAAAACATGCTCTGACAGTTTATATTGTTGTTGTGTACCAGAACAAGACGTACCTCAAATGCTTAAGGAATTTCATTCATCTCCATACGGAGGTCACCATGGAGGAGAAAGGACTATTGAAAAAGTTCTACAATCAGGCTTTTATTGGCCGACACTCTTCAAAGATGCTATGTCATTTATAAAGACTTATAAAGAATGCAAACTCACAAGAAACATCAGTAGAAGGAATGAGATGCCCATGGCAGATTGGGTAGAAGTAGAAATTTTTGATGTTTGGGGAATCGACTTCATGGGCCCATTCCCATCGTCAATAGGAAACCAATATATTCTTGTCACTGTAGACTATGTCTCAAAGTGGGTAGAGGTTGTTTCTACCCAAACCTCTGACACAAAGGTTGTGATCAAGCTATTTGAGGAAACTATCTTTCCATGATTTGGGGTCCCATGAACCGTCATAAGTAATGGGGGATCCCACTTTGGGGAAAAATAGTTCAAAGCTCTATTGAAAAAGTATGGAGTCAAGCACAAAGTGGCAACACCCTACCATCCACAAATGTCAGGACAAGTAGAAGTATCTAACATGCAAATCAAGCATACTTTGGAGAAGACGGTAAGCCGTATGAGGAAGGATTGATCCATGATACTCCACATTGCATTATGGGCATACCACAATGTGTGCAAAACACCAATAGGCACAACGCCCTACCGATTGATTTACGAGAAGTCCTGCCACCTCCCTGTTGAATTGGAGCACAAAGCCCTATGGGATGTCAAATTTCTGAACATGGATTTAGACAAAGCAGGTAAGAAGAGATTTCTCCAGCTCTAAGAACTCGAAGATTTGAGACTGCATGCTTACAAAAATGCAAGGATCTATAAGCAAAGAACTAAGGTGTGGTATGATGCCCACCTAAAAAGCAAGGATGTGCATGAGGGAGACAAAGTTCTTCTATTTAACTCCAACATCATGCTATTTCTCAGGAAGCGGATAATTAGACAGTTCAACCCTTTCTCTGTGGTAAAGATCTACCCCTTGGGAATGATGGAAATCATAAGCAATAAGACTAGCACATTCAAGGTGAATGGACATAGGGTAAAAAGAGACTATGGAGATGAGGCATTTGTAAGAAGGTCAGAACAAAGCTTGGAAGAACCCAATCCAGAAACATATGAATTACGTAAGAAGTTGCCAACATAAGCCAAAGGAGGATGAAAACAAAATGAGAGAGTCAAGCTAAAGACTTTAAATTAGCGCTTCTTGGGAGGCAACCCAAGCATTTGATGCTTTCTTCGGTACTACAATCTTGACTTTATCTTCAATTTATAGTTACCATTTACTTACCTATCTTTGAACTTTATCTTTTTTCATATCTTGTTTCCCTCTAAATAGAATAGAGAATGTAGTTTTATATGTCTTCATATGGGCTTTAATGACGTACAATGGAGTTGATTAGTTTAAAAACCTAATTATCTATTCTTAATATCCATGTAACAAACAAAACACATTTTAGTATGCCGCAACCATGACTACCACCGTGGTCGTGACAACTTTCTGCTCAGTGAAACGTCATGACTGAAACACACGTCTCAACTGTGACATATGACACACTCATGATAGATTCCAAATATAAAAGAGGGAGTCTTAATTAATAATGTTCTCTTCTTTTCTCACTCTCACTCGCACCGCTTTTGCTCTGAAGAACCCAAGCAAGAAGGAACCGAGGAGTAACGGTGAGACTCAGGTGCCAGAAGATGTTGGTTGAGGACTAGAGCAACGAGAACCTCCGTTGTGGTCCTATCACCACCTCTGAAAGTTAGCGCCTTAACCTTCCCGACCATTCTTTCCCATTTCTCAACTCCAGGAAGGTACCACAGTTTCTCTTTATCTGATACATTCTCTCTTAATCGTAGCACACCTCCCTTATCCTTCTTCTCCAATGAGCTGGTTTTTCCTTCTGAAACCCCAAGTTCTCACCCTTCACAGTTGCGCACTGACCGCGATCGCGGCCGCAGTTGCTCTAACGATTTTTTGATTCGATGTCCTCTCGTCACCTATAGCTACCCCCCTTCTGCCCTTCTCCTAATGTCACGATCGCAACAAACCCACGGTCAAAATTGTTGGATCTAGGGCTCTAGAGGGGGGGGGTCTGTAGAGCTTCAAAATTCTCACAAGATAAGTTAGAACTTCAAATTATATCAATAAAAAATATTAGCTTAAGAACAATTTGTAGTCCTATCTAAGCAAGCATAGAAAGGATGAGAGAAATTGAAACATGCACTTGGATAAGGTGGTTTAGAGTGACTCCAATCTCCAAACTAGGAGATAATCAATCCAATACCTAGAGAGGTCAACCTCTAGGATTTTGCAATCCATGTATGCTTATATTCATTCATAAGAGATATAAGGAGACCACCATACACCCAAGGACTTACCTACTCAAGACAAGAGTCTTCCACCTACACAAGGACTTACCTACTTGATCAAGATGTCTTTAGCCTTCAACAAGGACTTACCCACACTTGCATCAAGTCTTTTGCTTTGAAGGATTTACCCACTCTTCTTGAATCTTGACCTTTCCCTTCTCCTTTTCTTGGAGAGTATCTTAGTTTGAAGAAGACCAACAACAACTTCACCTTCACTCAGAGTAGCTTGATTCAACCTTTTTTCTTTGAGAAAGGGGGTAGGGAAGATGGAAGGAATGAGAGCTTTACAAGCACATGGAGGTAACTCTCTTACAACTTGCCTAACTCACTCATAATCGCAAAATGCTTTGTAAATGAGAGAGAAAAAGGGGCTCAAAAGGTTGCAACACACTCAACTATAGCAAGGACTTAGAATAGCATGAATGAGCAAACTTGGAATGAACTCTAAGGGGTCCAATTTATAGATGGGGCTGTTCCTTTGAGTGTGGGATCACTTAAGGACAAAATATATCCATTGTACAAGTTACAACAGATTTATTTTCACTCACAACAACTCTCCAACGGTTATAATCACTTCTTCTGTGTTTTTTCGTACAATACAATCGATCGAGTCTCAATAAAGGTAACTCGACCGATCCACTAAGTGACAAAGCCAATTTTCAAACTATCGATAGTGTTTGTTCTTGGAAACTCAACCGATGAGTCAAAATTAATTTTTCTTAGTTGATCGATCGTTCAAATTCTGTGAGTGAGCAACTCGATTGATTGGTCTCTTCAGAAAAACTCGACTGATAAATAGCCTATGACAAATTTTCTAATTTGACTTTTGAGTGACCAAACATTGGAATTAAGTGTCCCTGATTTTTTCCCATCTTAGTTACAAGATATATCATCAATACAAGTGATAAAAAAATTAATCTAAGGCCATTTAGAGTGAATCCCAAAATGCACACCTGCATTGCTTTTGACTTGAACTTGAACAATCTAGGACTTGTGTATTGATCCTTTTCATGTACCTAAAGCTTGAAATCAATCTTGAACATTCATATTAGATACATTGGAATGGAATGGTTGTCATTATAAAAACTATAGGCAATGTATAACTCTCAAGTCAACATTCTCCCCCTTATTGACAATGACAAACCATTCCTCAATCATATTGAAAAGGATATGTAAAGTTATACCTTTGCCTTGTAAATTTCAAGGGGATTCAGAATTTTAACAATGTGAATTTCTCCCCCTCAATCTATGCTTACTCTTACCTACATAGTTAGCCTATATATAGAAAACAATATAACATATATACTATATAGTCCTTTAGCAAGTCACATGATAAAGAAAATGATGAACAAGAAAAGGATCACATAGACAATAAAGGAAATATGGTTGAGCTTAAAAACATTGAACTTCTCTACCCCTTTTGACATTATCAAAAAGGAAGGGGGGGGGTAGAAGAGCACATAAATAGGTCTTTTCCAAGCACAACCAAGAATACATCCACAACATAAAACATACAATCTCAAAGCATACGCCAAACAGAGATGAGAGAGAAACAAACAATCTAAGTCATGATCAAAATATGGTAAACATGGCACCAACTCATGAAATATACTAAATCAAAGAGTAAGTGTACATATGATTAAGATTACAACACATAGAGCGTGTCCTCAAAAGAAACTACAAGCTAAAATGATGAAAAAATGATGATAAATAATACAACTCAGATAATGTGCTCAGATGTTTTTAGTACAAAATAGTCTAGAAAGATATATGTGAACAACATCTATAGACTGCAAACTAAAACATCTAAACATCTAGGTCATCAATGTCCACAACATCATCATCATCATCATCATCAGCAGGGGCTTCTGGCTCATAGTCATCATCTCCATCTGAAGGTGCAATAGAGACAACATCATCACCTTCATCTCCATAACCACCTATAGAGACACTTGAATCATCATCGCCATCATCCTCAGAGGCATCCTCATTAGCAGCAACAACTTCCTCATCAACTTGATCTGGCATCTCCTCATCGATAGAGGTACTGAAACCACAACTGGGCCACCTGACATTCTGCTCAACCCACGACATACCAAGGTCATGTAACTCCTGGGCTTGATGATAAGAAGGATCAGAAGTACCAAGTCCTGCAAGAAGAGTATCTATAGGACCAACAGGGAGAGGTAGCACATCAGGGGTAGATTGACCAGTAGTAGAGGGTGTAGAAGAGGAAGCAGTAGGTGGATGGGCAGGGTAAACGTGATCATATGGACATGATGCATAGTCACCTCCTCGGTAGGGCTAGTAGGCAGGATAAGGATGTGTATAGGAGATATTCATGGTAGACATGATGGCATAGAGATTCTGATGCATATGCTCATGAAACTAAAGATTATATGCCTGTTGATTCATCATGTAACCCATGAGGCTTTCATTTGATACTTTGAAAGAGGCGCGAGCAGGTCGGGATGACTGAGGTGGTGGAGGTGCATGGGTGGAGGTTGAGGATCCATGTGTGGTAGAGGAAGGGATAGGAACATACTTCTGAAGTGTGGTCTCACTGATGCAAACTCCTTTTCAGGCAAGTTTGTAATGAAGGTCATAGAAAAGAGATTTGCTAGTGGTAGTCTGAAAGAGACCACAAATCATGGCTGGGTAGGGTGGATGCCATGGGTGTTCTTACCAGATTCAAAATAGGTCATGTGGTGAAGGACATTTTTGGCCCATTTGACTTCAATGTTCTTCAAGATACAAAACATAATCACCGTAGTATTTTCTGCAATTTTAGTATGATTTTTCTTTGGATGAATATTACAGTTAACAACTAGTGTGAGTATGCAGTTCTTGAGGTCTAAGGCTGAGGAGGGAAGGGTACACTTCTTCCTATAGGGAAACTGAGGCTTCATCAAGTATTTATGAATATCAGGAAGAGTGAGATCATATTTCTTGTAGAAGGCCTCAGGGTCAACAAGGTCAAAATACTCAGGGCAATCCTTCCTCCAAGTATCAGTAACCTCACTATCCGAGAAAAAGATGTTCAGGGTATCTTCAGAGACTTGGAATTTCTTCCTGGCTATCATGAAAGTAAGGACTACATGCACATTGGGAAGGGGTATGAGAGTGTCATAATTCCATTGCAAATTTGCAAAGAATTTGAGAATGGCTTTGGTGGTTGTGACGGAATTTTGGTAGAACGCACGTTCAACACTCAAGGAGGAGAGGTGGTGGTCATATAGAAACTCAACTACTTGATCAATAACCCTTTGTTGATGTGGGGTTAACTTAAAAAGGGCACGAAAAGGAAAGGGGTTCCTTGGAAGGAGCTCTTTGTACCTATTTAGAGCATCATTGGAGACAAAGAAGGTATCATCAATGGGTATAAGGTGTGAGTTGGAGGAGGAGGATGGTACTCCAGTTGGGGTGGATCTCTTTCTCCTATTTGACACCATGGAGACGAAATGAGAAGGATTGAAAGAACAAAAATGATGGAAACACCATCACAAACCATCCATTCACCTAGGGTTGATGGGAAAGAGGTCAAGGAAGGTCAATCTAGGTTGAACTAGGGCTAGGGAGAGGAAGGTCGAGGCTACGGTTGAGAGCTTGAGGGAGATGGAGGTTGGATTGGTCGATTTTTCTCTAGTTGAGAGGGAGAAAAGTTGGCCGAACCTAATTTAAGTTTGCTGCATCCCGATCATCGATCAAGTTCTGTGACTGGGAAACTTGACCAAATGGCTCTTTAAAAAGGCTCTCGGCCACTGATCAATCGAGTTGGCAACTCGACCGATGGACAACCTGAACCAACTTTAGAAATTTCAATTTCTAGCCATTGCAGTGCTAATTAAATTTATTTTTCAAGTCCATTTTATATTTTAAACATACTTAGGCATATATCACTCATCATTGGATACTATTCTGTGATAAAACATGTGTTTGCGTAAAATACCCAAAAACAAGCGAAAAATAAGGCAAAATGAACATGGAAAGCTGATTTTAGCAAATAAGCAAGCAAGGATGATCAAAACACAAGCAAATCATATTTGATAGGTGGAAACTAGATGGAAGGAATATCAGATTCATTCAAAGTAGGTATGAGCAGTTTAGATCTAGTAAAGTTAAATTGCTCTCTAGCTAGAGGTTTAGTGAAAATGTCTGCCAACTGATTTTGTGTGTCCACATGTGTGATATAGATATCCTTTTTGGCAATGTGATCATGAAGAAAATGATGGTGAACCTATATCTGCTTAGCTCTACTATGCAATATAGGATTGTAAGATACTAGATTAATTACACTAGTATTATCATAGATAGGAGAAGCATCAAAATGAATGTTAAAGTCTTAGAGCATTTGCTTCATCCATAGGACTTGGGCACAACAACTCCTGTCTGCAATGTATTCAGCCTCGGTGGTTGATAATGCCACTATGCTCTAATTCTTGGAGAACCAAGACACCAAGCATGGTCCTAGGAGAAAGCATGTGCCACTTGCACACTTTCTATCAATCAAGCATCCTACATAATCCGCATCACTATAAGCCGTAAGAGTAAAGTCCCTTGACTTGGGATACCATAGACCAAAATTTGGAGTTTTGGCTAAGTACCAATGACTATCTGTTACCGATTCACAACCTATGTGGCAGCTGGATGACCGGAGCTGGGGTAATCAACTTTCTAATACCGGAATGTAGATGAACACGTCGAGATAGTATTGTTGAAATCTTGAAAGTTAACCACACCACACGACACATAGTCTTTTATTGCAAGTTGATTCTCTATTCAATGTATGGCCCTGCATTGACCAATTGATTGGAGGGTGCATGCGACAAAGTTGTGGTGATGATCTCAATGCTATCATATGTCAATCGATTCCTCATCAAAGGATTGATTCTTTACCGGTCAGTCCATCTCCCTCCATCTATAATCACATCTGGTAGACCGTTCCTAGAATTATGGTTTAAAGCTCCAAGATCTTCTTTTCGAGAATTTGATTTTTATTTATTTATGTATATAATGATAATGATTCTATTATTGATGTCGATGCGGCTTGAATATGAGACTTCTTCGTAACAAATTAATAATCTAACTTTTTGAATGTCACATCTTAGACTGAGAATGTGATCTCTGTCAAACTCATCTAGATTGATGAAGAGATCAAATATCTCCTTTCATATTGATATCTTTTTTTTCTTTAGGTTCAACACTACTGTGCTTGGCTAAAGTTTGGGCATATCATGCTTCTTTGGAAGAAACGAATGAGCAAGTTGTATTTTCCTTGGGAGTTCAAGCACGCATATGCAAAAAGCTCGAAAATGTGAAATTGGGTTACTCTGGTTGCATTACTTTTGTACTTCATGGAAGATTGACGTTTTCTATTAAAATCACTCTCAAAAGCACAAGTGTTCAACAAAAGAGATTATGACGTCCTAGTTCTTTTCAAATATTTAAACATGTGTTCCATGTTTCTATATGGTATTTGATGGTATTGTTGGCGGATAGTGGAGTGGGTGGGATAGTCATTAATGTGGGCCATTGGGTAGTGTTAGTGGTAGGAACCACTCAAATTCCATGGATCTTAAGAATATTCCCATTGGAATTTGAAACTTGTTATCGAGAGGAATCGGAACCCAGTAGTGGGAAATTGTTTTTAAGTTTTTGATATTATAGTGGATCTTC
Organism: Alisma plantago-aquatica; assembly: GCA_963693085.1. Taxonomy (NCBI): domain Eukaryota; kingdom Viridiplantae; phylum Streptophyta; class Magnoliopsida; order Alismatales; family Alismataceae; genus Alisma; species Alisma plantago-aquatica. Next base: position 182,444,389 of record OY856410.1, on the reverse strand, counting down.
ATTGCGACAGATGGAGACATATTTATAACCATTGAAAGTGGTAAAGTAATACATTCCACTATATCCCCATCTAAAGTCAAATCACACAATAAGCCTTGAATAACCTTACTACATTGTTTTTTTCTTTGGAAAATTGGGTAAGTATATTCCAAAAACCCCAGGAAGGGGACAAAATTACAAGCCACACCCTCACATGTGACTACATGCTCCTAAGAATTGGTTATAGCAGATCCCAATTCTTAGCAATAGTAGGAGGTATATCAAGACATGATTTAAAAGTAAAGTACATTCTCTTGATCTCTAGAGCAAGCTGGTTGAAGATGACAACAAAATATGAAGCGCCATCATTGTGCAACCATTTATTGTGTTCCGCCCAAACACAATGGACAACACCAGTGATAGCCCAAAGTTCAATGATTTTGAAATGTTTAGAACTCTTACCAAGGTCATCTAGGCAGCCATATAGAGAATAAGAGGACTTGATGTTGAGTTTAAGCTGTGCTCGACCCCAAATATATCTCCAGAACTTGCAACCTTCAAACAAATGAGCAACCGAGTCATTGTGCTGGCCACACAATAAGCATGCTAGGATAGGAGAACCCGACCAGGAGATAATCTTTTCCAGTATAGGAAGGACATTAGTGAGTGATCTAAAGCTAGTGAGGCTCCACCTAGGATAGTGCATGGAGGACCAGAGACTTACATAAGCCTTGTCGGGTGGACATTTTTACCTGACATTGTCCCAAAGATCCCAATCCGCCCACATTGAGAAAGAAGGCCAAAGAGCTACCATACGTCTATGGCAAGTAGAGCCACTCCTGGAATAAGTATCTAAGGAATCAACATACCTACAAGATAGCCATGAGCTCCATATGCTTTGTGCTTGAGTGAAACTCTTAATACGACACAAAGTGTGGTAATCAGTAAGTTCATCAAGTCTCTTTAGACCAAGACCACCTTCACAAAGTGGATATGCCAGTCGTGACCAACAAGAGGGATGCACAGAACTGCCCCATAAGAAACCGGAAAGTAGCAACTCCATCCTACGTAGCACAGTTGGAGGAATGTCACCAATTCACAACCAGTAGCTAATCAAACCCATGGCATAGTGCTTAATAAGAACAAGACGACCAGCCATAGAGATTTTAGAACCCGACCATCTCTGTAACATGTCTCTTAGCTTATCCAAGCATTCATGAAAGTGACGCCTCCTAAGATTTCCACCAACCATTAGAAACCCGAGATACTTCGTGGGCCATGTACCTTGATGAATACCCAAGAAATTGATCAAGGCATCCTTATTGCGACAAGAAGAAGACAAATAAATATGGGTTTTATTAGGATTGCATTTCATACCAGAGATAGAATTGAACTCATGCAAAATATTCTTGAGATTGGTAAGACTACACAAGCGCCCCTCAGAGAAAATAAGAACATCATCCACAAATAGAAGGTGGCTAAGAGCCTTGGTCCTGTTGATAGGATAGCTTCTAATGAGTTTTCTTTCATACACAACCTCAAGACATCTGCTGAATCCTTCCATTGCTAGGGCGAATAACAAGGGTGCTAAAGGATCACCTTGCCTAAGTCCATTGGAACTTTTAAAGAAGAAAACTGAAGAGACATTCAGTAGAAGAGAAAATGATGGAGTTTCCACACATTACTTAAGGATGGAGATAAACTTCTCATTGAAACCAAGACCAACAAGATAATCCCATAAGTAGGACCAACGAATGGAATCAAAGGATCTGGTGATATCCAACTTGATGCAAGCTACAGGAGGGATGATCTTCTGGTTGAATTTAAGAGTAAACTCAGCCACAAGGAGAGAGCAATCCTCAATACTTCTACCTTTAACAAAAGCACCTTGGTAAGGAGAGATAATATTTGGCAATAGAGTAGCTAACCTCCTTGAGATGACTTTGGCAATAATTTTATAGAGCATCGAGCAGCAAGAAATAGGCCTAAAATCAACTGGAGATGAGACAATGTCCTTCTTGGGAATAAGAGCAAGGAAAACATGATTGACTTGTCTAACCATGCTACCACCTTCAAATATCCATTGGAAAACCTTAAGAAGATCATCACAAATGATGTTTCAGTTCTCCCTATAGAAATAACCATTGAAGCCATCAGGTCCTAGGCTTTTGTGAGGCCCTATGCTCCACATAGCATCACGAACCTCATTTAAACTCAGTGTAGAACACAACATATCATTATCATTCCCATAAACTAGAAGGGTCCAATATGGAATACAAGAACTGGATGCAACCTAAGGTTGATTGTATAGCTTCTCAAAAAACTATACAGTGTCATCCGCAATGGCATCAATATCCTGTAAAAGATTTCCATGTGAGTCAAGAAGCTCAGTGATAGAATTAATAGCATCCCTTCTCTTAACAATGGTATGATAGACTTTAGTGTTCCTATCTCCATTAGAAAGCCACTCCATCCTACTGTGTTGCCAGAAATAGACCTCCTCCGCCTTAAGAAGCACGTCTAATCTCTCAAGAGTTTGTTTTCAGCATGAATGAGATTGGGGTCCAGTGGGCATCTTCGAACCACGGCTGAGATGTCATCAAGATCCATTCTTTCTCTAGCTATAAGGTTCTTAAGATTGACATAATGTTTGGACCATGTCTTCAACTTATCTTTGACAAGTTTGAGTTTATGACAGAATTGAAAGAGTGAGTTGCCTTTAATTTCAGTAGTCCAAGTTTAATTAATAATGTCCCGACAACCCTCCCATTCCATCCAGTAGTTGAGAAACCTAAAAGGTTTCTTCTTGAAAGAAATTGGCCCCATGTTGATATTTAAAGCACAATGATCATAATAGTTACAAGTGATGAACTTGGTTTTGGAACCAGGAAATTTAGACAGCCAAACATCATTAACAAATGCTCTATTGAGTTTGAAAGAAACTCTTTTAAACTCTTTGTTTTTTATGCCAAGTGTAAGCCTCTTTACCAATGATAGGTAATTCAGTAAGGCCATCATTATCCATGGCAACATTAAATGAGCTAAGGATGGTTGAGGGAACCTCATGACCCCCACCTTCTCCTCTTGCTTCCTGATGTTATTGAAATCTCCAGTGATAAGCAAAGCTTCATCTATGTTGACAACAATTCTCTTCAAGGTATTCCACAGAACAGAACGATCATCCACAGAGTTCCTAGCATAGATAGCCATAATATAGATAGTGAGGCCACATTTATTAATGCATTTCATAGTGACCTGTTGATCATCCATCTCAGTCATAATAGTAATCCAACAGTTAGGATTCCAATCAATATAGATACGACCATTAGGATCATGTAGATGATTAGAAACCCATAACCAACCTTTTGGGAACATACGATCAGACGTGTGAGTCATATGGGACTTGATTTTAGATTCAACAAGAATGGCCATAGTAGATTTGTTCTCAAGGATGGTTCTCCTTACTTCTTTCTTTTTACGTGGCTTCCCCGAGCCATGAACATTGGTCATGAGAAAAGTCATTAATGACCTCTAGAGGTAGATTGGGTCTTGCGAGACCCATCACCCTTGGACGACTTTGGATTCTTTGGACGAAGAAGAAGAAGCAACACCAAAGGATTTATCTGCTAAAATCGTCATCTCAGTGTCTAGGACTTATACAACTGGAGCATAGCACACGAACCAGCAACGTCAGTACCCTCTGTCTCCGTGCCATCAGTTGTGCACGCAATATGGGCATTAGTGATTGCAGCACCTGAAGCACCAACACTGGACGCCCCACCAGAAGCACCATCACCACTAGCAGCACCTGATGCATGAACGTATATGACGCCATTGCCACCATCTGAACCAGGTGCATCACCACCACCTGTGACACCATCACCACCATCTATATGAGGGGGAAGCACCAACGCTCATGCCTGAATCACCAACATCAGAAGCCCCACCACTAGAAATGCCACCTCCTCTGCCCAGGTTTGAAATGCCATCACCGAAAGCATCACCACCGCCCGAGGAGGATGCACCACCGTCCGATTTAGTAAGAACTGCAAAGCTATTGCTTGACCGCACGACCTCAATGTGATCATCGTCACCCTATTTATTTGTAGTTGCATCATCAACAACTACTATTTTGCCCTTTCGTCCCACAACCTGCCACACCTGAGAAGGTTTAGGAGTAGGTGTATCATCAAAAACCTTAGGGTTAAGAGGGCAATCGCTAGCATCATTCCCAAAGACCTTACACTCCGAGCATCTCTTAGGGATATACTCATAGTGGATTTTGACTGGATTAGGTCCGATTCATGACGTATTAACCCATATCTCCTCTTGGGGTTCTTCGTCGGCTTCCACCTCCACCAGCGCCCATGCCTCACTGAGGGACTCAAGGCCAATTGATTTGTAATCAATTCTCAGGAGTTTACCCACTCTACTGCATACAATCCTGACTACCCTAGGTGACCAATTCCTGCCCATGCTGGGAATGCTAATCCATAGAGGGATGGAACTAAAGAAGTCTTTGTGAAGATCATCACCTGTCTTGTAGTCTTTGACGACGAAAAGCCTATTATCGAACCATCGTGGTCCACTGTTGATGATGCTCTGTTTATCATTGCTAGAGTTGAACCTCAGGAGGAAGAACCTGTCAGGCTTGGAGAAGAGATCAAAACCGCCCTTAGGTTTCCATACCTGATGGATCCAAGCAAGCATATGGAACTAGTATGGACATTTCCCCATAATGTATAGAATTGCAGTATGCTCCCATCATTTCTCTATGGCCTCGTACGTAGGATCGTCAATGGTAACAAACTACTTCCCTTAGATCTTCTTTGGCAGATCATAGCTATGCTTCTCAAAGGTTCCAACGCCTCCAAGGATCTAGTTCCAGACTTTCTTGATGATGGGTCTAGCTTGGGAGGCTTCATGCGTCTCTGCCGTGGCCATTGCTTTCATAGAGAGGGGAGGGACTCCCCTCTCTGGTGAGGTCATAGCCTATCGTCCCCGCAGTCACCAAAGGAGTGACGCAAACCCTAACGTGCAAAACTCTCTATTGGTGTTATCATATATACCTCACTACATTGTTCAAGGTACCATGGTGTTTACTTCACTAGCTCAAAATGATCATCAGTGAGTTTGTTACAATCATGTATAGGCAATTTCCTTGGGGTTTGTTGCTATGGATGGTCGATCTTGGGAAGTCTCCTATGTGTGTGGTTTTTGTGGAATGAAGGAAGGGTGATAATTTTTTTGTGTTTCTTACAACATATGATGAGGCCTAATAGTTTGATCCAACCTTTGAATGAGAAGTGTAGTTGCCACTTCATTACTGACTAGACAGAAGACCCTGGTTGTAACATCCCTGACCTGGGTTATGCCTTAACCCTGGAAGTTTTTCTTAAGAAAGTTAATTAGATCCTTAATTTTATCTTGTAAAAAGTAATTAAGGCTCAAGAGGAACTTATGTTTCAATTTTGGTCCTGTTTGAATAATGTTGAAGCATATTTGCTTATTTAGGACTAAAGTGCAAATTAACCAAGTTGAGGGGTTAACTTGCAAATGTTACATGGTAAGATGTTCCTCAAGAAGTTTGGAATCATGAGAATGAAGATGATGCATAGGAATGGCTTATGAAAGCCTGAGTACCAAGAAAGAACTGATAAAACAATGTTTGTGCATTAAAACCTAGTTTTGGTGTAAAGTGCAATTTACCCAAAACCTAGGGTTCAATATGCAAATTACCACTTCAATAAGGTCCCTAATGTTTCTTGACATAACTTAGAGAAAATAAAATAAGAGGGTCGCCTCATTTGAATTAAGTTGGAGGAGAGAGAATCTTGATATTAAAATAATCAAGATTTAAGCCTAATTGGAACCCTAATTCAATTTAATGCAAAAATAAATAAAATAATTGAGGGGCCTTCAACCAAAATTAATATGGTTGGATTCAGATGTGTATGGACATCCTTGATCCTTTCAAAGGCACAATTATATCCCAAGGAGGTGAACACTCCACTCACCATTATTATAAGAAAAAGAATTTCCACTCAAATATGGAAATTACTATTATAAGGGTTAAGGTGCTTAATTTCTTTTCCCTTAATTCTTGGATAATGGAAGGGAGCTAGGTGGGGATAGATATGCCTTTGAATTCAAGAAACCAAGGGGGAGAAGGTGGTAAAAAGTTTGGAATTAAAAGATTTTTATAAAACATTTTCTCTCTCATTGAATTTCTTATAAAAATACCCTTTCCTAGCCAAAACAAAGGCTTTTTCGGAACCCACCTCTTCGCTTTGCTTGGAAACCAACCAAGGAGCTTGTGAGGATCATGAGGACGACCCCAAACCTGTTGGTAAGGTTCTTGACCTCTTTTCCCCTTGATTCCATGGTGGAAATCGAAAATAAATCATTGATTTCTTCTTTTCTTCACTCCATCTTCAACCCTAGCCAATATTTTCAACCAAAAGCTTGAGGACGAGCCTAGGGGGAGTTGAAAAAGATTCATCCACCATTGTTGGCGTGATCTTGGAGCTTTGGAGCTCAATTGGAGGTGGGTTTTATAACTTGAACCCTTGATTTTGTTATTGCATTCAATTCCTTATCAAATAATGATAATTTCTTCATTCACGATAATTGATTTGGTTGAGTGATGCAATCACCATGGAAACCACAGCAGGTTTCGTGAGTTTAGAGATTGATGATGATTAAATCATCCTAAGCACACACCTCCCCAAATATCAAGTGCAAACGGTTTCAACAAAGTTGCTCAATCAGTTTCACAAACCGTTTGGGAGCAAACTGTTTCAAACTATTTGAAAGGAAACAGTTTCATCAAACCGTTTGAGGGAAAACGGTTTCAAACCGTTTGGAGGTGTTGACTAGGGTTGACAATTTGTATATTTGTTGATAATAATGTTGGTTAATGACCCAATAATTATAAATGATTAGTTCCTATTGGTTCATGAGTTGAAGGACAATCAATCACCAAACCCTAATCAGGTTAAGTGCTGATTGCATAATCAATTGACTTGGAACTTTGGGTTGATTAGCCCAAACGGTTTCAAAACCGTTTGGGGATCACCCAAACGGTCTCAAGACCGTTTGGGGGTCACCCAAGACCATTTGGAGGTCTAGGGTCAAGTATGGTTGAGTATTTGAAGGTCTAGAGATACCAAATTGAAATGCAATTAAGTGTTGATTTGATGATCAATCCAATGACCCAAACTCTAATTGGAGGTCATGGATTTTGATGATTTGATGGGAAAAAGGTCTCAAGACCGTTTGGAGGTCATCCAAACGACCTCAAGACCATTTTAGGTCAGGTCATGTCTAATTTGAATGATGGTCCAATAGTTTCAAAGTGATTAATAATACAATGACTAATATTGATGGTTCATCGATTTCAATCCCTAATCCAATTGATTCAAAACCCTAATTGATGATTAATTGAGGTTTAAATCAGTTGAAGGATGACCTATTAAGCTCAATTTAAGTATAGTGTTAGGTTCAATTGATGAGTGATTATATGAATTCAATCAATTGACGGAATCAATCTTGGAAACCCTAAATCAGTTTGAGTGGTTGAGACCATCTTTGGTCCATTCAGTTTTGAGGAGGTTTAGACCATACAGTCTCAAGACCGTTTGAGTCCAAATGTTCTCAAGACCATTTGGGACCAAACGGTCTCAAGACCATTTGGGACCAAACGGTCTCAAGACCATTTGGGACCAAACGATCCCAAACCGTCTGAGGCCGAATCGATCTCATGACTGCTTTAGCAAACGGTTTCAAGCACTTGCTTTAGCAAACAGTTTCAAGTACTTGCTTTAGCAAATAGTTTCAAGTACTTGCTTTAGCAAACGGTTTCAAGTACTTGCTTTAGAAAATAGTTTCAAGTACTTGCTTTAGCAAATGGTTTCAAGTACTTGCTTTGGCAAACAATTTCAAGCACCACCTTTACCAAACAGTTTCAAACCCTTAGACCAAGACCGTTTGAGGTCTAATTGGTCAAGACCGTTTTGAAGTTTAAGAGACTAAGATCATTTGGAAGTTAATCAATCAAATCGTATGAACACTTAAAGTGAGTAAGGGTCAATTATTTAATTGAACATTACATGATGTGAACCAAGGGTTATTATAATAATTGTACCCTTAATGAGACAAGGTGATTAGTACCCTTCGGACAATTAATCTTTAATGATTATGAAAGAAATGACATAATGGATTAAGTTTCAATTCTTATTTCAAGTTAAGTTGATTTAGTTTAATCAAGTCCGAAGTAGTATTATCTTATAGAGGATGAGAGAGAGAGAGGATTTCCTACATGAATGATAATCATGTAATGTATAAGCCTCAACACTTTCAATATGAATAATTAAGAAATTAGGGTATGATCCTTAATGAAGAGATCATGAAACCCTAATCAAGGAGGTTGTTGAGCCCTAACCTAATCTACAGTAATATCAGATGTAACCCAAATCATGGGTAATGTTGTGACCCGAATGTGGTTGATAATATGGAGAATTCAAATTCGGGGTAACTTCATGAGAAACCCTACTTGAGGGTGAATCTATGAGAAACAGTAATTGAGGCTAATGTTATAAGAAACCCTAATTGAGGTTGATGATATGAGAAACCCTAATCAAGGGAAATGTGATATAAATAATAAACCCTAATTGTGGGTTATGGAATGAGAAACCCTGATCCAGAGTAATGCCATATGAAACTCTAAATAAGAATGATGTTATATGGAACCCTGATGCAATGATGCCATGTAATGATACCATGATATGTGAAACCCTAATGATGGTATAATAGCCAATATACTAATATGGGGTGTAGCTAATATAATCAAATAAGATGAGAATGTTATAACCATGTGGGGGTAAGGTTGATGAATCATATGAATGATAATGTGGTTATTCTAATGAATAAGGGTCTAAGAGAAAAGATGATGCCTAGATCCTTATATATTCAACTCTATATATGTGTAACAACCCTTTACATCTTACAATGATGAGGATATGAAACTCTTAGGAATGATGTATGTTATACTAAATAGTGATATGGATAACATCCTAAGAGTTGAATTACCCAAAGTGGTGGATAATGGTTTATCCTATATTCAATAATGCCTAACTATTGGATAAAGTCCATATCCTTAAAGACAGTGGAACAATTCTAATATGTAATCTATGCACCATATGATGAAAGTGACAAGATAGTGGATAAAGTATTAAGAGGGAAATACCTTAATACAAGGTTAGTTGATTAACTTAAGAAAGATGGAAATGAGAAGAAAGTGATACATCATGACACGATAGATATTGTGGCATCCAACTTATAAAAACAAGATTTACTTAAGCGGAAGCGAATCATTTGCAGCAGATTACTGAAAATCACTAAAAAATAAACTTTTTACAAAGAGATCAAATCATAGGAAAACTCTTTCATCAAAACCAAAGTATATATTTACATCATGGCTCTTAAGTACATAGCTTGTATCATCTCTTCATGAGGATTACAACATCAACTGCCCTATTAAAATTATATACAGGCAGCATGAGAACCTTGAGGCATCAAGCCAAAATCTCATATCCATTCATTAAAAACACTAACTGTAAACTCTGAGGACCTGAGAGTACAGAGATGACACATAGGACTACTATCTATACAAAACTTGGCAACCAGTGCCTCCACCTGAGTTATCACTGATGTCCCTATTGCTGCTGCTGCTTTTCCCTTGCTATAGGGTTCCTGCTTCTTCTTCTGTGTTTGTCTAAAAAGTTGGATCCCACGGGGGTGAGACAATTGTAAATTGCCCCAGCGGGAGATGTAACTCTCCACCAAAACATTGTTATAGCAGTTTATTATAATAAAACTGAGCAAGAGTTCTTATATATTAACAACAGTATTAATCATTGAATGAATAGAGTAACATAATCTCCTTTCCTAAGGAGAACATTGCATCTACTCATGGTAGATTCATAATTCATACATCTACTTGCATTTAATGTAAATAGATATGAATGACATTTATGTAATATAGATGCATAAAAGAAATATAACATCAGCCAATGAATTTCCGTATTCAATCCTTAAGCAAACATGCTATACAACTGATTACATTTTACAATCACACTTGTGCCCTGAGGAGATGAGGTATACCGCTCATACTCCAACCGACCATTGTGAAGTCGAAATCGGTGCCATACAAGGTCAATGGTAGAGCCGGCTACCAAGACCTCCCTTATCTCGGTTAGTACGAGATCAAATGCATGACATCTTGTGTCTCTGCTAAATAGCTTTCTAGGGTATACTGGCAACTTCGCTATTAGAGTTACAGTGGCGTTTTGCACTCTCTTCGCAATCGTGAGATTTCTTATTTATCTCCATCGATCTGGCATTAATATTATTGGGAGATGTGTACTACGTCTATCCCAATCATCGGGAGATCCATGGTACATCCATCCCGGTACAATAATGAAGGATTGAGAGGTTTAATGTTTACCTTTCCTCAATTCCCTCATTAGGACATCAGGATACATTTGCCCATTGCCCCCACATATTCAAAATATGCGTTCCGGGTTTTGCCACGGAGCACCGGTTTCACCATCCAGCAAGTTCTAACACTGATGGTTATATCGCCAGGGCTCTACACGATATGATTTCACTTTATTAATCAAGTACATTAGCATATTATTTTAGCATCAATCAAGTTCTCAAACATAACTTATTCAGACAAATGCTACAAAGAAACATGTACTATTTTCATCGATCATTTCTTAGTCTTTATAAGTCATTGGGATCTCAGTCCCTCATTTTAATACAGGAAATTCTCATCCCTCAACCACATCATTACCATGCTTATTAAATTTGGGTATTTAAACCGTTAGTTCATCACTGAACACTGTTACCACTTGTTAGGTAACTATTACCTCCAGGTCCTCAGACCGAGGTATACATAACACATGGCTCACAAGGCCTATTAAGTGTTTTGTCACCTTTCATTAGGCAACAACTTATTCAAGGAACTCATAAGGTCCATACACATTTTGTTACTTTTACTAAGCAACAACAACATTAGGCACATAAGGCCATACAACATATTTATTATATGAATGTCATAGCTCAAATCTGGCTATGTTCATCATCTCATGATGTCTACATGATTAATAGACATGATAACAGTCATGTAAATCATTTATCACATTATATGAAACAATAGTAACACCACCTTCCTTTATCAGGTTTAGGTTTATCTATCAAATAGGGCTTTTCATTCCCTTTACTCAAAATTAGGGTTAGGGTTTCATGTTCACATTATTAGTTCAACCCTAATGTATTGCTTCATTCTTTTAGGAGCATCCAAAGATATCATAAGTATATTCTTATGATCACTATTCTCAACATATTTCATTAATGATCATCAATTCAAGGTATGAGTTCATTCCTCATCCTTATCATGGTATGATTACATCATACTCATTGATTTGGCTTAACCCCATTCTCAAGGTATATTAGTCAACATTTATCAAAGTACATTGAATTCATTACATTTTTATTGTAACAATTGCATATCACACACTTCATGTGTTTCTTATCCAAGAATATTGGATTAGAAGTTCATCAAGGAATGTCTAACCTGAAATGTTGAATGTGATATCTATCAAGTCATGATGTATCACTTTCTTCTCATTTCCATCTTACTTAAGTTAATCAACTAACCTTGTATTAAGGTATTTCCCTCTTAATACTTTATCCACTAATTTGTCACTTTCATCATACAATACATAGGTTACACATTAGAATTGTCCAGCTATCTTTAAAGATATGGACTTATCCAATGGTTAGGCATTGTTGAATATAGGATAAACCATTATCGACCACTTTAGGTAATTCAACTCTTAGGATGTTATCCATATCACTATTTAGTATAACATACATCATTCCTAAGAGTTTCATATTCTCACCCTTATAGAGTATATAGGGTGTTACACATGTATAAAATTAGATATATAATAATCTAGGCATCATTTTGTCCTTTATACCCTTAATCATTATGGCATCAAAACTATCATTTATATAGTTCATCAACTTTACCCTTCATGGTTATAACATCCTTATCTTACTTAATTGTAATAACCACATCCTACTTTAGTGCATTGGCCATTATACCATTATTATGGTTGCACATATCATCATATTGCATCATCCTGGATTTAAGTCTCACTTCACATCATTCTTCAGGGTTTCCATAATATTATTCTTAATTAAGGCTTCACATGACATTACCCTAGATTAAGGTTTCTCACGGCATTAATCTCAATTAAGGATTCTCATAACATCACCCTCAATTAGGATTTCTCATGGATTCACCCTCAATTAGGGTTTCACATGGAATCACCCTCAATTAGGATTTATATCCAATAACCCACGATTAGGGTTTACCATTCACATCACATCACCCTAGATTAGGATTTTTCATTAAAATACCCTGAATTAGGGTTTCTCATATCATTTCCCTAGATCAGAATCATACCATCATCATGGGTTAGGATTTCACCTATCATTGCCTTCAATTAGGGTTATGATTCATTAACCTTCATAATTAGGATTTCATGATATTCCTATCAAAGATCATACCCTAATTACACATTCATTTATATTGAAAGTGTTAAGACTTAGCTATTATATGGTTATCATTCATGTAGGAAGTCCTCACTCTCTCATCTTCTATAAGATGATGCTTACTTCAGACTTGATTAGACTAAGTCACATAACTTGAAATAAGAATTGATACCATGGATTATGTCATCACCATCATGACCCTTAGTGATTTATTCAAATGGTACTAATCAACCTATTTCATTAAGGGTACAATTATTATAATCACCCTTGGATTACATCATGTAATTGTTCACTTAAACAATTGACCTTTACTCAATTTAAGTGTTCATACAATTTGGTTAGTTATCCTCCAAACAATCTTGGTCACTTAGACCTCAAACGGTCTTGACCAATCAGACCTCAAACAGTCTTGGTCTAAGGGTTTGAAACCGTTTGGTAAAGGTGGTGCTTGAAACCGTTTGCCAAAGAGAATACTTGAAACTGTTTGCTAAAGCACTCATGAGATCGATTGGGCCTCAAATAGTTTGGGATTATTTGGTCACAAATGGTCTTGAGACCGTTTGGTCCAAACCTCCTCAAAACCGAATGGACCAAATATGGTCTCCACCAATCATATTGATTTAGGGTTTCCAAGATTGATTCCTTCATTGATTTAATTCATATAATAACTCATCAATTGAACCTAACACCATGATTCAATTGAACTCAATAGATCATCCTTCAACTGATTTAACCCTCATTTTATCATCAATTAGGGTTTTGAATCAATTGGATTAGGGATTGAAATCAATGAACCTTCAATATTAGTTATTGTATTATTAATCACTTTGAAACTATTGGACCATAATTCAATTTAGACATGACCTACCCTAAAACGGTCTTGAGGTCGTTTGGATGACCTCCAAACGGTCTTGAGACCGTTTTCCCATCAAATAATCAAAATCCATGACCTCCAATTAGGGTTTGGGTCATTGGATTGGTCATCAAATCAACACTTAATTGCATTTCAATTTGGTATTTCTAGACCTTCCAAAATTCAACCATTCTTAACCCTAGACCTCCAAATGGTCTTGGGTGACCCTCAAACGGTCTTGAGACTGTTTGGGTTATCCCTGAATGGTTTTGAAACCGTTTGGACTAATCAACCCAAAGTTCCAAGTCAATTGATTATGAAATCAACACTTAACCCGATTAAGGTTTGGTGATTGATTGTCCTTCAACTCATGAACCAATTGGAACTAATCAATTATAATTAGTGGGTCATTAACCAACATTATTATCAACAAATATCCAAATGGTCAACCCTGGTCAACACCTCCAAATGGTTTGAAACCGTTTTCCCTCAAACGGTTTGATGAAACTGTTTCCTCTCAAATGGTTTGAAACCGTTTGCTCCCAAACGGTTTGTGAAACCGATTGAGCAACTTTGTTGAAACTATTTGCACTTTATATTTAGGGAAGTGTGTGCTTAGGATGATGTCATCATCATCAAGCTCTAAACTCACGAAACCTGCTATGGTTTCCATGGTGATTGCATCACCCAACCAAATCAATTATCGTGAATGAAGAAATGATCATTATTTGGTAAGGAATTGAATGCAATAACAAAATCAAGGGTTCAAGTTATAAAGCCCGCCTCCAATTGAGCTACAAATCTCCAAGATCACGCCAAAAATGGTGGATGAATCTTTTGCAACTCCCCCTAGGCTCGGCCTCAAGCTTTTGGTTGAAAAGATTGGCTCGGGTTGAAGATGGAGTGAAGAAAAGAAGAAATCAATGATTTATTTTCAATTTCCACCATGGAATCAAGGGGAAAAGAGGTCAAGAACCTTATAAACAGGTTGGGGGTCGTCCTTCTGGTCCTCCCACGCTTCTTGGTCAGTTTCCAAGCAAAGGGAAGAGGTAGGTTCTGAAAAAGCCTTTGTTTTGGCTAGGAAAGGGTCTTTTTATAAGAAATTCAATGAGAGAGAAAATGTTTTATAAAAACCTTTTAATTCCAAAATTGTTGCCACATTATCCCCCTTGGTTTCTTGTATGAAAAGGCATATCCATACCCACCGAGCTCCCTTCCATTATCCAAGAATTAAGGGAAAAGAAATTAAGCACCTTAACCCTTATAATAGTAATTTCCATATTGGAGTGGAAATTCTTTTTCTTATAATAATGGTGAGTGGAGTCTTCACCTCCTTGGGATATACTCGTGCCTTTGCAAGGATGAAGGATGTACATACACATATGAATCCAACCATATTAATTTTGGTTGAAGGCCCTTCAATTTTTTTTTGCATTAAATGGAATTAGGGTTTCAATTGGGCTTAAATCTTGATTATTTTAATATCAAGATTCTCTCTCCTCCAACTTAATTAAAATGAGGCGCCCCTCTCATTTTATTTACTCTATATGATGTCAAGAAACATTAGGGACCTTATTGAAGTGGTAATTTGCATATTGAACCCTAGGTTTTGGGTAATTTGCACATTACACCAAAACTAGGTTTTAATGCACAAGGATTGTTCTACAAGCTTTATCTTGGTGCTCAAGCTTGTGGAAACCATACCATTACATCATATTCATTATTATGATGTATCAACATCATAGGAATATTTATCATGCATAATTTTCAAGTTAACCCCTCAGCTTGGGTAATTTGCACTCTAGTCCAAAATAAGCAAACATTGCTTCAACATTATTCAAATAGGACCAAAATTGAAACATGAGCTCCTATTGAGCCCTAATTAATTTTCACAAGATAAGATTAAGCTTACAATCATCTTTATTAATCAAAATGCCTAGGGTTAAAGCATAACCCAGGTCAGGGATGTTACAAATTATAAACCCCTAACAAGGATTTCGTCTCCGAAATCCCAGATAAAGGAAGATAGATATTATTCATGCATCATATCATCATGTATTCACATAATATATCATTAGTATGGAGACACTATAGATCTTTGATCAACAAAAAAAATTATTTCACACAAATTTATCATGGAATGGTTCACATGGAACACATACTCCCATGTTCCTTAGTTAGTTTAGTATTTCTCTTTTAGTATCACAATTATGTTCTATCACCCACTTGGGACTATAAGTCTTTTCATTCAATTGTGCCATCTCATCTGGTGACACAATACTAGCTTTCCTTATTACTTGCACTAACTATCTCATTAGTTGTACATTCTCTTATCATAAGGAAAGGTTACTTATCAATCAAGAACTTATCTCAAAGATATCTTCAATTGTTATGTTTATGCAGAGCATAAACCTCTAACATGTGATGTTTATACTATTTTGCATGATTAATTTAATATTTCTTTAGATACCACAATTTCTTATCTTGGTTCCTGTTACATGTGTTGAAAACACATTACATCTTTATCTTCCTTTCACCTTGGGACATTACTCATAACACATATCTTTTCGTTGGAACCAAAGTCCAAGGTGATCTGATACTTTTCTAAGTATCTGTGGCATACAACTTACAAAAACATAATTAACTAATGCGGAAGCGTTCACTAAGTAGCGGATTACCAAAAATCACTAAAAATTAAAACCTTTTTATTAAGAGATTCATCAAAGGAAAACTTTCTCACATAGAACCAAAGTAATATAATCACATTCTTGTTCAAAGGTACATATTCTGTATCATCTCCTTTTGAGAATTTCAAGCATTCGCTGTCCTGTCAAGCTAAATACAGGAAGTATAAAATATCGAGGCACTAAGCCAAAATCTCGAAAGCACTAACTACTACTCCGAGGACCTGAGAGTACAGAGACAACACATAGGACTCTATCTACATCTATACAAAGCATAACAACCAGTGTCTCCACCTGAGACTTCACTACTGTCCCTGCTGTTGTTGCTGCTGTCCTTCTCCTACTGAAGGATTCCTGTCTCCTTGTCCACGTCCACTTAAAAATGTAGTTCCCAAGGGGGTGAGACAATTGTAAATTGCCCCAACGAGAGATATAACTCTCCACCAGTAACATTATTATTGCAGCTTAAGAAGATAAATATGCACAGAGGAATCATATTTGTTTGGAAACAGCTAATTCAATGTCTAACAGATTAGAATATTATTCTTATCTAAAACATTGTAGCTATAAGTTGAAAGAGCCACATGTCACCTATTCATTAAGGAATATGAAGAACATGTATAACATTTACTTACTACAGAAACATTACCACAACATTAACTCTTTTCAGGTCTAGATCATATATCTAAAGCCTGGCATTGTCATTGTGGAGTTATGGCCTATAGACATACTCTTTTCACAAAGTATTGGGATCTTAATCCCTCAACTCATAAAGTACATTTCTACTTCTTAACAAGTTCATCATCATGATTATAGAATCTGGGTATTTGAACCCTCATCTCATCATAGAACACTTGTTACCACTTATTAGGTAACTTCATACCTTTAGGTCATCTGACCCAGGACATCATAATTCATGCTACACAATGTATTGCACATAGTACACAAAGCTCAATGATTCTTACTACACAAAGCATATGAAGGTTTATAAAAACTATAAACCATTCTCAATAAACAAGCATCATAGCCCATACCTGGATATGCTTCTCATCTCATCATCCCTGCATGATTAGTATTCATGATAACAATCATAATACTTTCATCTCATCATCCCTTTTTAGGGTCCATGATTACTCTTTCACATCAGTATCATACAACACTAAGTAATACCACTGTTCCCTCTTTAGGGTTCATGGTATCTTTTTATATCAACACCCTTCATTAGGGTTTTTCATAAATAACCACTTGGGTTCTTAATATTATATTATTAATAATCAGCCCTATTCCATTGCTTTTCAAATCTAGAGTCCAAAATAGATATCATAAGTATTCAAACATACTTATATATCCTCATCAATTATCATTGAATGTATTATCAACACAAAGTATGAGTTTCTTTCTCATCTTTATCAGACTATGATTGAATCATAGTATATTCCAAATTAACCTTTTCATAAGGCATGTTATCCAACATCCAACAGGGTGCATTACGTCTAAATGTAACAATTGTCATGACACATTTCATGTGTCGTCCATTCCAATTATAATGAACTTAGAACACATCATGGTATATCAGAATTGGGGTGTTGGATGTGATATCTATCATACCTTTATGTATCACTTCCCTCAACACCTTCATCTTACATGAGTTATTCACTTAGCTTGTATTAGGGTATCACTCATCCTAATACTATGCACTAGATCATCACATTCATTATGCAATGTATTGGTCATGATTCATCTATTTTAGAAAACACAACCATTGTCAAAGATATGGACTCACCCTTGAGTCAGGGATTATTAACGTAAGGATATCCATAATCAAGCCCTCTAGGTATTTCATTTGTCCATACATTAATCACTATTCCATTAATAGGAATAAGATTTCCATCATTATAATTGAGGTTCACTTAGCATCTCAAAAACATATATAGATTTCACCTAGGATCACTCTTTATTAGGGTTTCACATAACATCCTTCTATATTAGGGTTTTACCTAGTATTATGTGAAATTAAGATTTCACAACATATCACCCAGTGTTAAGGATTCACATTAGTATTAATGGCACTACCCTATATTAGGGTTTCATATACCTTTATCCCATTTTAGGGAATTAGGGTTTACCATTCACATCCAAGTGGGGTTTCTCTTTCCTCATACCCAAATTAGGGTTAGGATATACAATTCCCATTAAATTAGGGTTTCTTGCATTGTGACACTAAGTTAGGGTTACATCATCACCCTAGATTATGGTTTCACCGAGCTTTGCCCTTAAATTAAGGTTTCACGTAACCTTGCTCTAATTTAGGATCAAGGTACATCAATCTTTTCAATGAAGATTTCATGATCTCATATTATGAATCAAACCCTAATTACACATTTATTCACAATGAGAGAATTATGGCTTATTAAGTAAGCAATCAACTCTCCCATTCACTCCCCCGCTCATCCTCTCTAGGATGTTAACTATTCCAAGATTAATCTAGGTCAACTCTTCACTTGAGTACACATAGCTAGGGTTAACCTTTACAATCATCATGGGTCTACATCTTCAATAATCATATAGATGATTGACCTTTTATCATATTAAATGTCCAAATGGTCTAAACAATTAAACCATCAATTATATAAGGAATTCAAAAGAATTGACCAATTAAACTTTCAATTCCACAAAGTGATCAATTGGGTTAACCATTGAAATCTTCAATTGCATTAAATAGCCAAATGGGTTCACCATATTGGACCTTCAATTACATGAGATACTCAAATAGATATACCATGTTGATCTTCACAATATTAATTACTTAGACCATCAATGATATTAGTTCTCATAAATCAATTGGTTGAAAACCATTTGAACAAGTTATACTTGAAACCAATTGGACAAGGTAGGTATTGAAACCGTTTGCACTTTGGGTCTCCAAACGGTTTGAGATCGTTTGGTCCAAAATGGTCTTGAATCTATTTGGAATCAAATGGTCTTGAGGCCGTTTGGACCCAAATGGTCTTGATACCATTTGATCCAAACCTTCTCAAAACCGCATGGACCAAAAAGGTACTTCAACACTCAATCAACTCAATGATTCAATCCATGGACCAATTATAAGTTGAACCACTAAAGTATTCATCACTTGAACCAATGAATCAACACTCAATTAGACCTTCAATTTATGGTTTTGATCCCAATTGAACTAGGTTTGATAATCAAGAAATCATCACTTAGGGTTTGAAATCGAGGATCCATCAATGGTTGACATTGTGGAACCAAATCAATTGAAAACAATAAACTATCATCATCACATGATATGACTTGACCTCAAATGGTCTTGGATGACCACCAAACGGTCTTGAGACCATTTGGTTGATCTCCAAATGGTCCTGAGACCGGTTTCCCATTCGATCATCAAAATCCATGACATCCAATTAGGGTTTTGGACCATTGGATTGATTATCAAATCATCACTTAGTTGCAATCCAATTTGGTACCTTTCGACCTTCAAACACTTAGCCATACTTAACCCTAGACCTCCAAACGGTCTTGCGTGACCCCCAAACGGTCTTGAGACCGTTTGGGTGATTCCCAAATGGTTTTGAAACCGTTTGTGTCAATCAACCCAAAACATCATCTCAATCAATTTCAAAATCAGCACTTAGCCGATTAGGGTTTGCAATTAAGGAATCATTCACAATTGAAACCTTCAAGATCAACCAATTGAAACCATTGGATCAAGATCCAAGTAACACAGAATATATCTTCAAATGGTAAACTATTTCAAATGGTCAACCATTCCAAACGGTTTGGAACTCAAACCACCAAACAGTTTGCAAACCGTTTGGTCACCAAACGGTTTGGTGAAACCGTTTGGACTCTACATTGAAACCGTTTGCCCTAGATATTTGGGGAGGTGTGTGCTTATGATGATGTCATAATTATCAAGCTCCAAAATCATGAAATCTACTGTGATTTCCATGGAGATTGCATCAATCAACCAAACTTAATTTTGGAAATGTAGAAATGATCACCAATTGATAAGGAATTGATTGCAATAATAAAATTAAGGGTTCAAGTTATAAAACCCGCCTCCAATTGAGATCCAAAGGTCCAATCTCACGGCAACAATGGTGGATGCAACTCCTTTCACTATTCCAAGGGTCGTCCTCAAGCTTTGAGTGAAAAGAATTGGTTAGAATTGAAGAGGGGATCGAGATATGAAGAATTCATGCATTGATTTTCGATTTTCACCATGGATTCCAGGTGAAAAGAGGTAAAGAACATTACCAATAGGTTGGGGGTCGTCCTACTGATCCTCCACATCTCCTTGGTCGTTTTCCAACCAAGGGGAAAGAAAGAAATCCGAAAAAGCCATTGTTTTGGCTTGGAAAGGGTACTTTTATAAGAAAATTGATGAGAGAGAAAATCTTTTATAAAAGTCTTTTAATTCCAAAATTGTTGCCACCACTTCCCCCTTGGTTTCTTTCATGCAAGGGAATCTCTATAACCACTGATATCCCTTCCATTATCCATTAATTAAGGGAAAAGAAATTAAGCACCTTAATCCTTATAATAAGAATATCCATATTTGAGTGGAAATTATTTTTCTTATAATAATGGTGAGTGGAATTTCACCTCCTTAGGATATGCTCGTGCCTTTGCAAGGCTTTAAGATCATCCAAACACATCTATATCCAATCATTTTAATTTTGGTTGAAGGCCGTTTAATTAATACGTTCATTTTTGCCCTAAATTGAATAAGGGTTTCAATTAGGATTAAATTTTGATTATTTTAAAATCAAGATTCTCTCTCCTCAAACTTAATTCAAATGAGGCGCCCCTCTAATTTTATTTACTCCACATGTTGACAAGAAGCATTAGGGACCTTATTGAAGTGGTAATTTTCATATTGAACCCTAGGTTTTGGGTAAATTGCACTTTACACCAAAACTAGGTTTTAATGCACAAGGATTGCTTTACAAGCTTAATCTTGGTACCCAATCTTATAAAAACCATACCACTACATCATATTCATTCTTATGATGCCTCAAAATCATAGGAACATTTTATCATGTGTAATTTTCAAGTTAACCCCTCAACTTGGGTAATTTGCACTTTAGTCCAAAATAAGCAAAAATTGCTTCAACATTGTTCAAACAGGACCAAAATTGAAACATAAGTTTCTCATGAGCTCTAATTACTTTCCCAAGATAATATTAAGCATCTACTCAACCTTATTAGTCAAAACATCATGGGTTAACACATAACCCAGGTCAGGGATGTTACAAATTATAAACCCCTAACAAGGAGTTCGTCCCTGAAATCCCAAGAAAAAGGAGGGACAGATTATTCATTAATCATGCCCTCAAGTCTCCACATATCATATTAATATTATGGAGATACCATGGATCTATAATTCACACGAATTTCCTTTCATTAATTCCTCCTTATCACTGTTTATGTTTATGCAGAGCATAAACCCCTAACATGTGATGTCCATACTATTGAAAAGAAGAAGCATAAAAGAACATACTTCTATCATCACCCCAGTATATTTTCCAAAAGAGAATCATATACATATCTAACACATATAATTCACTCATCAATCCTTTATTTTCTTGAAAAAAAGTTAACTGAGAAAGTTCATTAAGCAATTAATTTAGAAATATTCACTGAGAAGGTTCACTAAGCAGTTTGTCTTAGAAAAATTCACTAAGTACGTTCACTAAGTATGTTCACTAAGTAATTTGTTTTGGAAAATATTCACTGAGCAAGTTCACTGAGTATGTTCACTGAGTATTTTGTTTTGAAAATATTCACTGAGCAAATTCACTGAGTATGTACACTGAGTATGTTGTTTTGAAAATATTCACTGAGCAAGTTCACTAAGTATGTTCACTGAGTATTTTGTTTTGAAAGTATTCACTGAGAAAATTCACTGAGTATGTTCACTGAGTATGTTGTTTTGAAAATATTCACTAAGGAAATTCACTGAGTATCTTCACTAAGAATGTTGTTTTGAAAATATTCACTAAGCAAGTTCACTGAGTATTTTGTTTTGAAGATGTTCACTGAGCAGATTCACTGAGTATGTTCACTAAGTATGTTGTTTTGAAAATATTCACTAAGTAAATTCACTGAGTATGTTCACTAAGAATGTTGTTTTGAAAATATTCACTAAGCAAGTTCACTGAGTATTTTGTTTTGAAGATATTCAGTGAGCAGATTCACTGAGTATGTTCACTAAGTATTTTGTTTTGAAGATATTCACTGAGCAAATTCACTGAGTATGTTCACTAAGTACTTTGTTTTGAAAATATTCACTGAGCAAGTTCACTGAGAATGTTCACTAAGAATATTGTTTTGAAAGTATTCACTGAGGAAGTTCACTGAGAATATTCACTAAGTATGATGTTTTGAAAGTATTCACTAAGGAAGTTCACTGAGTATGTTCACCAAGTAATTTGTTTTGAAAATATTCATTGAGCAAGTTCACTGAGAATGTTCACTGAGAATATTCACTAAGCAATTTGTTTTGGAAAAATTCACTGAGAATGTTCACTGAGTATGTTCACTAAGTAGTTTATTTGGAAAAAAAAATTCACTTAGCTCTTCCTATTTAATTTCATTATACTCTCTAGATTGTTTCAGAATGACTACTTGATCAGAGTAATAAAAAAGATAACAATCTAAGAGTTTCATACTTGCTTAATCTACAATAATCATATACCTGGCCAGGGTATACAAGTATTGAGATTAGGTAGTATGCACTTTATTTACTATCATTTCCTCACTTTTCATATCATTATACACACAAGATTTTCCATTTCTAGATTTTCTCCAAGCATTACTTCTATATTTCATCTTATATCACAAAGATAAGAGAAATCATACAACATTTTAAAGGGCACTGAGTAAAATGTAAATTCTCATCTTCCTTGTGTCCTTATAGGACTTAGTCAAAGGAAGTTCAAAAACAACTACTTTCATATCTTTAACACACAGAATCATGAAATGAAGTATCAAGATGAATATATTTTATTTAAGTATTACCCCTCAAGAGCATAACATAGGATTCTCTATCCTGATTAGGTCAAGGTGGGAATTCTCAGGCATTTGTTCTCCTCTTGCCTGGTCCCATGCACCCTCTTCTGGTGCAAAAACATTGCCCTTAGCAATGTGTTCCTCATGTTCTCCAGTCATTTTCAAGTTCTTCTTCTCCTATGTGAGCAGAAGATACTATCAGATAAATTGGAAGACACTTAGAACCGACTCTACAACCTTAGTCCTATGTCTCTGTAGACTCAGTGAACCTAGAGCTCTGATACCACTTAATTGTGGCATACAACTTAGAAAAACATAATTAACTAATGCGGAAGCGTTCACTAAGTAGCGGATTACCAAAAATCACTAAAAATTAAAACCTTTTTATCAAGAGATTCATCAAAGGAAAACTTTCTCACATAAAACCAAAGTAACATAATTACATTCTTGTTCAAAGGTACATATTCTGTATAATCTCCTTTTGAGAATTTCAAGCATTAGTTGTCCTGTCAAGCTAAATACAGGCAGTATAAAATCTCGAGGCACTGAGCCAAAATCTCGAAAGCACTAACTACTACTTCGAGGACCTGAGAGTATAGAGACAACACATAGGACTCTATCTACATCTATACAAGGCATAACAACCAGTGTCTCCACCTGAGACTTCACTATTGTCCCTACTGCTGTTGCTGCTATCCTTCTCCTATTGAAGGATTCCTATCTCCTCGTCCGCGTCCACCTAAAAATGTAGTTCCCACGGGGGTGAGACAATTGTAAATTGCCCCATCGAGAGATATAACTCTCTGCCAGTAACATTATTATTGCAGCTTAAGATGATAAATATGCACAAAGGAATCATACTTGTTTGGCAGCAACTAATTCAATGTCTAACAGATTAGAATTTTATTCTTATCTAAAACATTGTATCTATAACTTGAAAGAGCCACATGTCACCTATTCATTAAGGAATATGAAGAACATGTATAACATTTACTTACTGCAGAAACATTACCACAACATTAACTCTCTTCAGTTCTAGATCATATATCTAAAGCCTGGCATTATCATTGTGGTGTTATGGCCTATAGCCATACTCTTTTAACAAAGTATTATGATCTTAATCCCTCAACTCATAAAGTACATTTCCACTTCTTAACAAGTTCATCATCATGATTATTGAATCTGGGTATTTGAACCCTCATCTCATCATAGAACACTTATTACCACTTATTAGGTAACTTCATACCTTCAGGTCATCTGACCCAGGACATCATAATTCATGCTACACAATGTATTGCACATAGTACACAAAGCTCAATGATTCTTACTACACAAAGCATATGAAGGTTTATAAAAACTATAAACCATTCTTAATAAACAAGCATCATAGCCCATACCTGGCTATGCTTCTCATCTCATCATCCCTGCATGATTAGTATTCATGATAACAATCATAATACTTTCATCTCATCATCCCTTTTTAGGGTCCATGATTACTCTTTCACATCAGTATCATACAACACTAAGTAATACCATTGTTCCCTCTTTAGGGTTCATGGTATCTTTTTATATCATCACCCTTCATTAGGGTTTTTCATAAATAACCACTTGGGTTCTTAAGATTATATTATTAATAATCAGCCCTATTCCATTACTTTTCAAAGCTAGAGTCCAAAATAGATATCATAAGTATTCAAACATACTTATATATCTTCATCAATCATCATTGAATGTATTATCAACACAAAGTATGAGTTTCTTTCTCATATTTATCAGACTATGATTGAATCATAGTATATTCCAAATTAACCTTTTCATAAGGCATGTTAGCCAACATCCAACAGGGTGCATTACATCTCAATGTAACAATTGTCATGACACATTTCATGTGTCATCCATTCCAATTATAATGAACTTAGAACACAACATGGTATATCAGAATTGGGGTGTTGGATGTGATATCTATCATACCTTTATGTATCACTTCCCTCAACACCTTCATCTTACATGAGTTATTCACTTAGCTTGTATTAGGGTATCACTCATCCTATTGCTATGCACTAGATCATCACATTCATTATGCAATGTATTGGTCATGATTCATCTATTTTAGAAAACACAACCATTGTCAAAGATATGGACTCACCCTTGAGTCAGGGATTATTAATGTAAGGATATCCATAATAAACCCCTCTAGGTATTTAATTTGTCCATACATTAATCACTATTCCATTAATAGGAATAAGATTTCCATCATTATAATTGAGGTTCACTTAGCATCTCACAAACATATATAGATTTCACCTAGGATCACTCTTTATTAGGGTTTCACATAACATCCTTCTATATCAGGGTTTTACCTAGTATTATGTGAAATTAAGATTTCACAACATATCACCCAGTGTTAAGGATTCACATTAGTATTAATGGCACTACCCTATATTAGGGTTTCATATACCTTTATCCCATTTTAGGGAATTAGGGTTTACCATTCACATCCAAGTGGGGTTTCTCTTTCCTCATACCCAAATTAGGGTTAGGATATACAATTCCCATTAAATTAGGGTTTCTTGCATTGTGACACTAAGTTAGGGTTACATCATCACCCTAGATTATGGTTTCACTGAGCTTTGCCCTTAAATTAAGGTTTCACATAACCTTGCTCTAATTTAGGATCAAGGTACGTCAATCTTTTCAATGAAGATTTCATGATCTCATATTATGAATCAAACCCTGATTACACATTTATTCACAATGAGAGAATTAGGGCTTATTAAGTAAGAAATACACTCTCCCATTCACTCCCCCTATCATCCTCTCTAGGATGTTAACTATTCCAATATTAATCTAGGTCAACTCTTCATTTGAGTACACATAGCTAGGGTTAACCTTCACAATCATCATGGGTCTACATCTTTAATAATCACATAGCTGATTGACCTTTGATCATATTAAATGTACAAATGGTCTAAACAATTAAACCATCAATTATATAAGGAATTCAAAAGAATTGACCAATTAAACTTTCAATTCCACAAAGTGATCAATTGGGTTAACCATTGAAATCTTCAATTGCATTAAATAGCCAAATGGGTTCACCATATTGGACCTTCAATTACATGAGATACTCAAATAGATTAACCATGTTGATCTTCACAATATTAATTACTTAGACCATCAATGATCTTAGTTCTCATAAATCAATTGGTTGAAAACCATTTGAACAAGTTATACTTGAAACCAATTGGACAAGGTAGGTATTGAAACCGTTTGCACTTTGGGTCTCCAAACGGTTTGATATCGTTTGGTCCCAAATGGTCTTGAGACCGTTTGGTCCCAAAAGGTCTTGAGGCTGTTTGGACCCAAACGGTCTTGAGACCTTTTGGTCCAAACCTTCTCAAAACCGCATGGACCAAAAAGGTACTTCAACACTCAATCGACTCAATGATTCAATCCATGGACCAATTATAAGTTGAACCACTAAAGTATTCATCACTTGAACCAATGAATCAACACTCAATTAGACCTTCAATTTAGGGTTTTGAACCCAATTGAACTAGGTTTGATAATCATGAAACCATCACTTAGGGTTTGAAATCGAGGATCCATCAATGGTTGACATTGTGGAACCAAATCAATTGAAAACAATAAACTATCATCATCACATGATATGACCTGACCTCAAACGGTCTTGGATGACCACCAAACGGTCTTGAGACCGTTTGGTTGATCTCCAAACGATCTTGAGACCGTTTGCCAATTCTATCATCAAAATCCATGACATCCAATTAGGGTTTTGGACCATTGGATTGATTATCAAATCAGCACTTAGTTGCAATCCAATTTGGTACCTTTGGACCTTCAAACACTTAGCCATACTTAACCCTAGACCTCCAAAAGGTCTTGGGTGACCCCCAAACTGTCTTGAGACCGTTTGGGTGATTCCGAAACGGTTTTGAAACCGTTTGGGTCAATCAACCCAAAACATCATCTCAATCAATTTCAAAATCAACACTTAGCCGATTAGGGTTTGCAATTAAGGAATCATTCACAATTGAAACCTTCAAGATCAACCAATTGAAACCATTGGATCAAGATCCAAGTACCACATAATATATCTTCAAATGGTCACCTATTTCAAACGGTCAACCATTCCAAACGGTTTGGAACTCAAACCACCAAACGGTTTGCAAACCGTTTGGTCACCAAACGGTTTGGTGAAACCGTTTGGACTCTACATTGAAACCGTTTGCCCTAGATATTTGGGGAGGTGTGTGCTTATGATGATGTCATAATTATCAAGCTCCAAAATCATGAAATCTACTGTGCTTTCAATGGAGATTGCATCAATCAACCACACTTAATTTCGGAAATGTAGAAATGATCACCAATTGATAAGGAATTGATTGCAATAATAAAATTAAGGGTTCAAGTTATAAAACCCGCCTCCAATTGAGCTCCAAAGATCCAATATCACGGAAAAAATGGTGGATGCAAATCTTTTCACTATTCCAAGGGTCGTCCTCAAGCTTTGAGTGAAAAGAATTGGTTAGAATTGAAGAGGGGATCGAGATATGAAGAATTCATGCATTGATTTTCGATTTTCACCATTGATTCAAGGTGAAAGGAGGTCAAGAAACTTACCAACAGGTTGGGGGTCGTCCTCTTGATCCTCCACAGCTCCTTGGTCATTTTCCAAGCACAAGGGGAAAGAAAGAAATCCGAAAAAGCCTTTGTTTTGGCTTGGAAATGGTACTTTTATAAGAAAATTGATGAGAGAGAAAATCTTTTATAAAAGTCTTTTAATTCCAAAATTGTTGCCACCACTTCCCCCTTGGTTTCTTGAATTCAAGGGCATATCTATCCCCACCAAGATCCCTTCCATTATCCATTAATTAAGGGAAAAGAAATTAAGCACCTTAATCCTTATAATAAGAATATCGATATTTGAGTGGAAATTCTTTTTCTTATAATAATGGTGAGTGGAATTTCACCTCCTTAGGATATGCTCATGCCTTTGCAAGGCTTTAAGCTCATCCACACACATATGAATCAAACAATTTTAATTTTGGTTGAAGGCCCTTTATTTAATACATTCATTTTTGCCCTAAATTGAATTAGGGTTTCAATTAGGATTAAATCTTGATTATTTTAATATCAAGATTCTCTCTCCTCCAACTTAATTCAAATGAGGCGCCCCTCTCATTTTATTTACTCCACATGTTTCCAAGAGTCATTAGGGACCTTGTTGAAGTGGTAATTTGCATATTGAACCCTAGGTTTTGGGTAAATTGCACTTCACACAAAAACTAGGTTTTAATGCACAAGGATTGCTTTACAAGCTTAATCTTGGTACCCAAGCTTGTGAAAACCATACCACTACATCATATTCATTCTTATGATGTCTCAACATCATAGGAACATTTTATCATGTGCAATTTGCAAGTTAACCCCTCAACTTGGGTAATTTGCACTTTAGTCCAAAATAAGCAAACATTGCTTCAACATTGTTCAAACATGACCAAAATTGAAACATAAGTTTCTCATGAGCCCTAATTATGTTTCCCAAGATAAGACTAAGCATATACTCAACCTTATTAGGCAAAACATCTAGGGTTAACACATAACCCAGGCCAGGGATGTTACAGTATCCATCACATGAATATCTTATCTTATACACATCAAGTATCCTAAAACCCACCTGATTGCCATGTCCCTGAAGGGAAAGAAAATAAGGAATCATATTCCTCTTATTTATTCATGTATATTCAACTATTCATGACCCATTTACTCTTTATCTCATCCTAGGTTCCTTGCCTTCAGCATAGGAATTTGTAAGGATGATTACATGACATTATCCTCTTTTTTTATTATTATTATTATTAGCATGTTTATGATCATCTCATGATCTCATCACATTTCCCATTTCCTTATTATGGGAAAGATCTTTATTATACTTACATCTTTATTGAACATGGTTCATCTCCCTTATTCTTATTCTTATCTTATGAGGAGTACACTTTTTGTTCCTCATACCAACATGCTCATCTGAGATTCTCTCAGACTTCTCTTTCTTAAGCTTATGAAACATTTTATTCCATATGTCTAATTTCATGATACTCATTAATTTGTCTCATAATGACTACTTGATCAGAGCAATAAAAAAGACAACAATCTAAGAGTTTCCATACTCACTTTATCATCAATAGTTGTATACCTGGCCAAGGTATAAAAATACTGAGATTAAGTAGTATGCACTTTTTATACTATCATATTTCTTCCTTTTTATATTATCACAGGCATAAGATTTAACATTCCTAGATTTTATCCAGGCATTTCTTCTATACCTCATCCTTTTTCATAGAGGTAAAAAAAAATAATATAAAACATTTATAATGTTTACTATGCAAAATGTAAGTCCTCATAAGACTAATCAGGGAGAGCTCAATCAATTACTTTCTCAATTTAACTTAGGAAACCATAAAAAGACATTTTAGAATGACATTATTTTGTCTAACCTGTCATGATTTGTGGATTATTCACTGCCTCAGGCTGATTTTGCCTCAGAGGTTGATTCACCATAACATTTCTGGCTGAACAATTTCTTGCGAGATGTCCTACTTGTCTGCATTGGTAGCAAATTCTGGGTGCTAGATGTGGTTTAGAAGGTTCTTTACCCTTTATAGATGACCATTGCCTTGGTGCACTAGGTACTGGTTGTACTGATGGTACCAAAAACTTCTTATTTTTTGAACTACCAGTCCTCTGTTCCTGGATT
Source organism: Alisma plantago-aquatica (assembly GCA_963693085.1). NCBI lineage: Eukaryota > Viridiplantae > Streptophyta > Magnoliopsida > Alismatales > Alismataceae > Alisma > Alisma plantago-aquatica. Next base: position 182,414,430 of record OY856410.1, on the reverse strand, counting down.
TGGATAGGCCTTTTCTCAATTCTTCCTTTATATTCCTTTTCTGGACAATTAGGTCTGATATGTCTAGGGTTCCTACACCTATGGCAGATCTTGGTTTCAGATTGTATCATATTCCTTTCATCATTATTCATTGCTCCAACATGATGATGTTGAGCAGGAAACTATTGGAGTTCAGAACTTCATCATTTCCCATTGCTTCCACCTACTGATGTGGATTACATATCCTGTTGATGTCCAAACCATCATCATTAGGGGCTGGTAATCTAGGTTGTATTGCTAATGCACTCTCTACTATATGTATCATAGCTGTCCTAAATTGCTCAAACAGCGCAAGGAAAGCTGGGCTCTCTATCATGGCTAGGTCAAACTGGGGATGTGCATGTATATGTTCTTCTCTGCTCTGATCCCCTACATTCCTTATTGATGCAACATTGATGGTTTCTGTAGCAAACTCCTCATGTGACCCAATCATCTTCAAGTTCTTCCTCTCCTATATGAGCAGAAGACACTATCAGATACAGTGGAAGATACTAGAACAGACTCTACTACCTTAGTCCTATGTCTTTGTAGACTCAGCGAACCTAGAGCTCTGATACCACTAAATTGTGGCAACCAACTTATAAAAACAAGATTTACTTAAGCGGAAGCGAATCATTAATTTGCATCGGATTACTGAAAATCACTAAAAATTAAAACTTTTTACAAAGAGATCCAATCATAGGAAAACTCTTTCATCAAAACCAAAGTATATATTTACATCATGGCTCTTAAGTACATAACTTGTATCATCTCTTCACGAGGATTACAACATTAGCTGCCCTATTAACATTATATACAGGCAACATGAGAACCTTAAGGCATCAAGCCAAAATCTCATATCGATTCATTAAAAACACTAACTATAAACTCCGAGGACCTGAGAGTACAGAGACGACACATAGGACTACTATCTATACAAAACTTGGCAGCCAATGCCTCCACCTGAGTTATCACTGATGTCCCTATTGCTGATGCTGCTTTTCCCTTGCTATAGGGTTCCTGCTTCTTCTTCTATGTTTACCTAAAAAGTTGGATCCCACGGGGGTGAGACAATTGTAAATTGCCCCAGCGGGAGATATAACTCTCTGCTAAAACATTATTATAGCAGTTTATTATAATAAAACTGAGCAGGAGTTCTTATATATTAACAACAGTATTAATCATTGAATGAATAGAGTAACATAATCTCCTTTCCTAAGGAAAGCATTGAATCTACTCATGGTAGATTCATAATTCATACATCTACTTGCATTGAATGTAAAGAGATATGAATGACATTTATCAACTAGAGATGCATAAAAGAAATATAACATCAGCCAATGAATTTCCGTATTCAATCCTTAAGCAAACATGCTATACGACTGATTACATTTTACAATCACACTTATGCCCTGAGGAGATGAGGTATACCGCTCATACTCCAACCGACCATTGCGAAGTCGAAATCGGTGCCATACAAGGTCAATGGTAGAGCCGGCTACAAAGACCTCCCTTATCTCGGTCAGTACGAGATCAAATGCAGGACATCTTGTGTCACTGCTAAATAGCTTTCTAGGGTATACTGGCAACTTCTCTAATAGAGTTACAGTGGCGTGCTGCACTCTCTTCGTAATCGTGAGATTTCTTGTTTATCTCCATCAATCCAACATTAATATTATTGGGAGATGTGTACTGCATCTATCCCAATCATCGGGAGATTCATGGTACATCCATCCCGGTACAATAATGAAGGATTGAGAGGTTTAATGTTTACCTTTCCTCAATTCCCTCATTAGGATGTCAGGATACATTCACCCATTGCCCCCACATATTCAAAATATGCGTTCCGGGTTTTGCCGCGGAGCACCCGTTTCACCATCTAGCAAGTTCTGACACTGATGGTTATATGGCCAAGGCTCTACATGATATGATTTCACTTGATTAATCAAGTACATTAGCATATTCTTTTAGCATCAGTCAAGTTCTCAAACATAACTTATTCAGACAAATGCTACAAAGAAACATGTACTATTTTCATCGATCATTTCTTAGTCTTTATAAGACATTGGGATCTCAGTCCCTCATTTTAATTCATGAAATTCTCATCCCTCAACCACATCATTGCCATGCTTATTAAATTTGGGTATTTAAACCCTTAGTTCATCACTAAACACTTTTACCACTTGTTAGGTAACTATTACCTCCAGGTCCTCAGACCGAGGTATACATAATACTTGTTACACAAGTATCTCACATGGCTCACAAGGCCTATTAAGTGTTTTGTCACCTTTCATTAGGCAACAACTTATTCAAGGAACTCATAAGGTCCATACACATTTTGTTACTTTTACTAAGAAACAACAACATTAGGCAAATAAGGCCATACAACATATTTATTATATGAATGTCATAGCTCAAATCTATCTATGTTCATCATCTCATGATGTCTACATGATTAATAGACACGATAACAATCATGTAAATCATTTATCACATTATATGAAACAATAGTAACACCACCATCCTTTATCAGGATTAGGGTTATCTATCAAATAGGGCTTTTCATTCCCTTTACTCAAAATTAGGGTTAGGGTTTCCCCTCTTACATTAATTAGGGTTTCAGGCTCACATTATTAGTTCAACCCTAATGTATTGCTTCACACTTTTAGGAGCATCCAAAGATATCATAAATATATGCTTATTATCACTATTCTCAACATATTTCATTAATGATCATCTATTCAAGGTATGAGTTCATTCCTCATCCTTATCATGGCATGATTACATCATACTCATTGATTTGTCTTAACCCCATTCTAAAGGTATATTAGTCAACATTTATCAAAGTACATTGAATTCATTACATTTTTATTGTAACAATTTCATATCACACACTTCATGTGTATCTTATCCAAGAATATTGGATTAGAAGTTCATCAAGGTATGTCTAACCTGAAATGCTGAATGTGATATCTATCAAGTCATGATGTATCACTTTCTTCTCATTTCCATCTTACTTAAGTTAATCAACTAACCTTGTATTAAGGTATTTCCCTCTTAATACTTTATCCACTAATTTGTCACTTTCATCATACTGTGCATAGGTTACACATTAGAATTGTCCAACTATCTTTAAGGATATGGACTTATCCAATGGTTAGGCATTGTTGAATATAGGATAAACCATTATCCACCACTTTAGGTAATTCAACTCTTAGGATGTTATCCAAATCACTATTTAGTATAACATACATCATTCCTAAGAGTTTCATATTCTCATCCTTGTAGAGTATATAGGGTTGTTACACATGTATAAAATTAGATATATAATAATCTAGGCATCATTTTATCCTTTAGACCCTTAATCATCAGGGTATCAACACTATCATTTATATAATTCATCAAGTTTACCCTTCATGGTTATAACATCCTTATCTTACTTAATTGTAATAACCACATCCTACTTTAGTGTGTTGGTCATTATACCATTATTATGGTTGCACATATCATCATATTGCATCATCCTAGATTTAAGTCTCACTTCACATCATTCTTTAGGGTTTCCATAATATTATTCTTAATTAAGGCTTCACATGACATTACCCTAGATTAAGGTTTCTCATGGCATTAATCTCAATTAAGGATTCTCATAACATCACCCTCAATTAGGATTTCTCATGGATGCACCCTCAATTAGGGTTTCACATGGAATCACCGTCAATTAGGATTTATATCCAATAAACCACAATTAGGGTTAACCATTCACATCACATCACCCAAGATTAGGATTTTTCATTAAAATACCATGAATTAGGGTTTCTCATATCATTTCCCTAGATTAGAATCATACCATTATCATGGGCTAGGATTTCACCTATCATTGCCTTCAATTAGGGTTTCACATGGAATCACCCTCAATTAGGATTTATATCCAATAACCCACGATTAGGGTTTACCATTCACATCACATCACCCTAGATTAGGATTTTTCATTAAAATACCCTGAATTAGGGTTTCTCATATCATTTCCCTAGATTAGAATCATACCATCATCATGGGTTAGGATTTCACCTATCATTGCCTTCAATTAGGGTTATGATTCATTAACCTTCATAATTAGGATTTCATGATCTCCCTATCAAGGATCATACCCTAATTACACATTCATTTATATTGAAAGTGTTAAGACTTAGCTATTATATGGTTATCATTCATGTAGGAAGTCCTGTCTCTCACATCTTCTATAAGATGATGCTTACTTCAGATTTGATTAGACTAAGTCACATAACTTGAAATAAGAATTGATACCATGGATTATGTCATCACCATCATGACCATTAGTGATTTATTCAAATGGTACTAATCACCCTATTTCATTAAGGGTATCATTATTATAATCACCCTTGGATTACATCATGTAATTGTTCACTTAAACAATTGACCTTTAATCACTTTAAGTGTTCATACGATTTGGTTAGTTATCCTCCAAACAATCTTGGTCACTTAGACCTGAAATGGTCTTGACCAATCAGACCTCAAACTGTCTTGGTCTAAGGGTTTGAAACCGTTTGGTAAAGGTGGTGCTTGAAACCGTTTGCTAAAGCAAATACTTGAAACTGTTTGCTAAAGCACTCATGAGATCAATTGGGACTCAAATGGTTTGGGATCGTTTGGTCCCAAATGGTCTTGAGAACGTTTGGTCCCAAACGGTCTTGAGACCGTTTGGACTCAAACAGTCTAGAGACCGTTTGGTCCAAACCTCCTCAAAACTGAATGGACCAAATATGGTCTCCACCAATCATATTGATTTAGGGTTTCCAAGATTGATTCCTTCATTGATTTAATTCATATAATCACTCATCAATTGAACCTAACACCATGCTTCAATTGAACTCAATAGATCATCCTTCAACTGATTTAACCCTCATTTTATCATCAATTTGGGTTTTGAATCAATTGGATTAGGGATTGAAATCAATGAACCTTCAATATTAGTCATTGCATTATTAATCACTTTGAAACTATTGGACCATCATTCAATTTAGATATGACCTGACCTCAAACAGTCTTGAGGTCGTTTGGATGACCTCCAAACGGTCTTGAGACCGTTTTCCCATCAAATCATCAAAATCCATGACCTCTAATTAGGGTTTGGGTAATTGGATTGATCATCAAATCAACACTTAATTTCATTTCAATTAGGTATCTCTAGACCTTCCAAAACTCAACCATACTTAACACTAGACCTCCAAACGGTCTTGGGTGACCCTCAAATGGTCTTGAGACCATTTAGGTGATCCCCAAATGGTTTTGAAACCGTTTGGGCTAATCAACCCAAAGTTCCAAGTCAATTGATTATGAAATCATCACTTAACCCGATTAGGGTTTGGTGATTGATTGTCCTTCAACTCATGAACCAATTAGAACTAATCAATTATAATTAGTGGGTCATTAACCAACATTATTATCAAAAAATATCCAAATGGTCAACCCTTGTCAACACCTCCAAACGGTTTGAAACCATTTGCCCTCAAACGGTTTGATGAAACCGTTTCCTCTCAAACGGTTTGAAACCATTTGCTCCCAAACGGTTTGTGAAACCGATTGAGAAACTTTGTTGAAACCGTTTGCACTTGATATTTGGGGAGGTGTGTGCTTAGAATGATGTCATCATCATCAAGCTCTAAACTCACGAAACTTGTTGTGGTTTCCATGGTGATTGCATCACTCAACAAAATCAATTATCGTGAATGAAGAAATGATCATTATTTGGTAAGGAATTGAATGCAATAACAAAATCAAGGGTTCAAGTTATAAAACCCGCCTCCAATTGAGCTACAAGCTCACGCCAAAAATGGTGGATGAATCTTTTGCAACTCCCCATAGGCTTGGCCTCAAGCTTTTGGTTGAAAAGATTGGCAAGGGTTGAAGATGGAGTGAAGAAAAGAAGAAATCAATGGTTTATTTTCGATTTCCACCATGGAATCAAGGGGAAAAGAGGTCAAGAACCTTACCAACAGGTTGGGGGTCTTCCTCCTGGTACTCCCACGCTCCTTGGTCGGTTTCCAAGCAAAGGGAAGAGGTGGGTTCCGAAGAAGCCTTTGTTTTGGCTAGGAATGGGTCTTTTTATAAGAAATTCAATGAGAGAGAAAATATTTTATAAAAACCTTTTAATTTCAAAATTGTTGCCACCTTATCGCCCTTGGTTTCTTGTATGCAAAGGCATATCTATCCCCACCGAGCTCCCTTCCATTATCCAAGAATTAAGGGAAAAGAAATTAAGCACCTTAATCCTTATAATAGTAATTTCCATATTTGAGTGGAAATTCTTTTTCTTATAATAATGGTGAGTGGAGTCTTCACCTCCTTGGGATATACTCGTGCCTTTGGAAGGCTCAAGGATGTACATACACATCTGAATCCAACCATATAAATTTTAGTTGAAGGCCCTTCAGTTTTTTTATATTTTTGTTTTGCATTAAATTGAATTAGGGTTTCAATTGGGCTTAAATCTTGATTATTTTAATATCAAGATTCTCTCTCCTCCAACTTAATTCAAATGAGGTGCCCCTCTCATTTTATTTAATCTACATGATGTCAAGAAACATTAGGGACCTTATTGAAGTGGTAATTTGCATATTGAACCCTAGGTTTTGGGTAATTTGCACATTACACCAAAACTAGGTTTTAATGCACAAGGATTGCTCTACAAGCTTTATCTTGGTGCTCAAGCTTGTGGAAACTATACCATTACATCATATTCATTCTTATGATGTCTCAACATCAGAGGAATATTTATCATGTGTAATTTGCAATTTAATCCCTCATCTTGGGTAATTTGCACTCAAGTCCAGAATAAGCAAACATTGCTTCAACATTATTCAAATAGGACCAAAATTGAAACATGAGCTCCTCTTGAGCCCTAATTAATTTTCACAAGATAAGATTAAGCTTATAATCATATTTATTAATCAAAATGCCTAAGGTTAAAGCATAACCCAAATCAGGGATGTTATAGATATCACATTCATCATTTCAGTGTAGACATACCTTGTTGAACCTCTAATCCAATATTCTTGGATAAGAAACACATGGAGTGTGTGATATGTAATTGTTACAATAAATATGTAATGAACTCAATGTACTTTGATAAATGTTGACTAATATACCTTGAGAATGGGGTTAAGTCAAATCAATGAGTATGATGTAATCATACCATGATAAGGATGAGAAATGAACTCATACCTTGAATTGATGATCATTAATGATATATGATGAGAAAAGTGATCATAAGAATATGCTAATGTATTTAATTAATCAAGTGAAATCATATCATGTAGAGCCCTGACCATATAACCATCAGTGTGAAAACTTGCTGGATGGTGAAACGGGTGCTCCGAGGCAAAACCCAGAACGCATATTTTGAATATGTGGGGGCAATGGGCGAATGTATCCTGACGTCCTAATGAGAGAATTGAGGAAAGGTAAACATTAAACCTATCAATCCTTCATTACTTGTATGGGGATGGATGTATCACGAATCTCCCGAAGATTGGGACAGATGCAGTACACATCTCCCAATAATATTAATGTCGGATCGGTGGAGATAAACATGAAATCTCACGATCGCGAAGAGAGTGCAGCACGCCACTGTAACTCTGATAGAGAAGTTGCCAGTATACTATGGAAATCTATATAGCAGAGACACAAGATGTCCTGTATTTGATCTCGTACTGACCGAGATAAGGGAGGTCTTGGTCGCCGGCTCTACCTTTGACCCTATATGGTGCCGATTTCGACTTTGCAATTGTCAGTTGGAGTATGAGCGGTATACCTCATCTCGTCAGGGCATAAGTATGATTGTAAAACGTAATCAGCCGTATAGCATGTTTGCTTAAGGATTGAATACGAAAACTCATTGGCTGATGTTACATTTCTTTTATGCATCTCTAGTTGATAAATGTTATTCATATCTCTTTATACTCTTTGCAAGTAGAAGGATGACTTATGATTCTATCATGGATAAATGTAATGCTCTCCTTAGAAAAGGAGATTATGTCACTCTGTTCATTCAATGATTAATACTTCTCTTAATATATAAGAACTCCTGCTCAGTTTTATTATAATAAACTACTATAACAATGTTTTGGTAGAGAGTTATATCTCCCGCTGGGGCAATTTACAATTGTCTCACCCCCGTGGGATCCAACTTTTTAGGTAAACACAGAAGAAGAAGCAGGAACCCTATAGCAAGGGAAAAGCAACAGGAACAGGGACAACAATGATAATTCAGGTGGAATCACTGGCTGCCAAAGTTTTGTATATATAGTAGTCCTATGTGTTGTCTCTGTACTCTCAGGTCCTCAGAGTTTATAGTTAGTGATTTTAATGAATCGATCTGATATTTTGGCTTGATGCCTCGAGATTTCTTATGCTCTCTGTATATAATGTTACTAGGGCAGCTGATGTTGTAATCCTCGAGAAGAGATGATACAAGTTATGCAATTTTGAACCAGAATGTAAATATTATACAATGGTTCTTAATGAAAGAGTTTTCCCATGTTGGATCTCTTTGCAAAAAGTTTTAATTTTTAGTGATTTTCAGTAATCCGATGCAAATGATTCACTTTCGCTTAAGAAAATATTGTTTTGTGAGTTGGATGTCACAAATTAGTGGTATCAGAGCTTCAGGTTTGCTGAGTCTACAGAGACATAAGACTAAGGTAGTAGAGTCTGTCCTGGTATCTTCTAGTGCATCTGATAGTGTCTTCTGTTCATATAGGTGAAGAAGAACTTGAAGATGACTGGGTCACACGAGGAGTTTGCTGTAGAAACCAGCAATGTTGCATCAAGAAGGGATGTAGGGGATCAGATCAGAGAAGAACATTTACCTGCACATTCCCAGTTTGACCTAGCCATGATAGAGAGCCCAACTTTCCTTGCTCAGTTTGAGCAATTTAGGACAGCTATGATACATATAGTAGATCGTGCATTAGCAAGGCAACCTACAATACCATCCCCCAATGATGAAGTGTTGAACTTTAATAGGTTTCCTACTCAGCATCAACCTGTTGGAGCAATAAATAATGATGAAAGGAATAGGATACAATCTGAAACCAGGATCTGCCATAGGTGTAGGAAGCCTGGACATATCATACCTAATTGACCAGAAAAGGAATATAAAGGCAGAATTGAGACAAGGCCTATCCAAATCTAGGAATAGAGGCCTAGCAGTTCTAAAAAGAAGAAGTTTTTGGCACCATAAGTACAACCAGTGCCTAGTGCCCCAAGGAAATGGTCATCTAGAAAGGGTAAAGAACCTTCTAGACCATATCTAGCACCCAGAATTTGCTACCAATGTAGACAGGTAGGACATCTGGCAAGAGATTGCTCAACCAAAAATTCTATGGTGAATCAACCTCTGAGGCAGAGTCAGCCTGAGGCAGTAAACCATCCACGAACCATGACATGTTAGACAAAATAATGTCATTCTAATATGTCTTTTTATGATTTCCTGAGTTAAATTGAGAAAATAATTGATAGAGTTTTCTTTGATTTGTCCTATGAGGACTTATATTTTTCATAATAAACATTATCGATGTTTCATGTTTCTCTTACCTCTATGAGAAGAAGATGAGGTATTGAAGAGATGCCTGGATAAAAATTCACTAATGTTAAGTTTTATACTTGTGATAATATGAAAAGGAAGGAATATGACAGTATACAAGTGCATAATACCTTCTCTCAGTATATTTATATACCCTAGCTAGGTATACAACTATTGATGATAAAGTAAGTATGGAAACTCTTAGATTGAAATCTTATTGATTGCTCTGATCAAGTAGTCATTCCGATACAATATAATGAGTATCATGAAATAAGAAATATGGAATAAATGAATGTGTTCTATCCTAAGCATAAGAAAGAGAAATATGAGATAATCTCAGATGAGCATGTTTGTATGAGGAAATAAAAGTATAATCCTCATAATATAAGAATGAGAATAAGAGAGACAAATCTTATCCAATAAAGTTTTAAGTATTATAAAGATCTTTTCCATAATTTGGAAATGGAAAATGTTATGAGATCATAGGATACTCATGAATATGTTAGATAATAACAAAGAAAGGAACAATGTCAAGTAATCATCCTTACAAATTCCTATGCTGAGGGCAAGGAACCTAGGATGAGATAATGAGTAAATGAGTCATGAATAGTTGAAAATACCTGAAATAATAATATAGAGGAATATAATTCTTTGTTTCTTTTTCTTTCAGGGACATAGCAATCAAATGAATCCTAGAACACTTGATGTGCATAATATAAAGATGTTTATGTGATGGATACTTGGACAAGTATCAATTTATCTTGGACTTTGGTTTCAAGGAATAGATATATGTAACAAGTAATGTCCCAAGTTGAAAGGAAGATAAATATGTGATGTGTTTCCAACACATGTGATTGGTACCAAGATAAGAGATTCTGGTATCTAAGAAATATCTGATGATTTATGTTGACTACATGGAATGGTCAACCATGAAATCAGATTAATCATGTAAAATAATATGAACATCACATGTTATGGGTTTATGCTTTGCATAAACATAACAATTGAAGATATCTTTGAGATAAGTTCTTGGTTGATATGTAACCTCTCTTTATGGTGAAAGAATGTATAACTAATAAGATAGTTAGTGCAAGTAATAAGGAAAGCTAGTATGGTGTCATCAGGTGAGATGGCACAATCAAGGTATAAAAAGACTTATAGTTTTAAGTGGATGATAGAATATAATTGTGATCTTGAAAGGGAAATGCTGAACTAACTAAGGAACATGGGAGTATATGTCCCATGAGAATCTTTCCATGATAAAATTGTGTGGAATAACTTTGTATTGATCAAAACTCTATGGTGTCTCCATGATAATGAGGTGTTATGTGAAGACATGATGATATGATGCATGAATAATATCTATCTTCCTTTATCTGAGATTTTGGGTTCGAAATCCTTGTTAGGGGTTTATAATTTGTAACATCCCTGGCCTGGGTTATGCCTTAACCCTGGGAGTTTTTCTTAATAAAGTTAATTAGATCCTTAATTTTATCTTTTAAAAAGTAATTAAGGCTCAATAGGAACTTATGTTTCAATTTTGGTCCTGTTTGAATAATGTTGAAGCAATATTTGCTTATTTAGGACTAAAGTGCAAATTAACCAAGTTGAGGGGTTAACTTGCAAATGTTAAATGGTAAGATGTTCCTAAAGAAATTTGGTATCATGAGAATGAAGATGATGCAGAGGAATGGCTTATGAAAGCCTGAGTACCAAGAAAGAACTGATAAAACAATGTTTGTGCATTAAAACCTAGTTTTGGTGTAAAGTGCAATTTACCCAAAACCTAGGGTTCAATATGCAAATTACCACTTCAATAAGGTCCCTAATGTTTCTTTGCATCACTTAGAGCAAAGAAAATGAGAGGGGCGCCTCATTTGAATTAAGTTGGAGGAGAGAGAATCTTAATAATAAAATAATCAAGATTTAAGCCTAATTGGAACCCTAATTCAATTTAATGCAAAAATAAATAAAATAATTGAGGGGCCTTCAAAAAAAATTAATATGGTTGGATTCAGATGTGTATGGACATCCTTGATCCTTCCAAAGGCACGAGTATGTCCCAAGGAGGTGAAGACTCCACTCACCATTATTATAAGAAAAAGAATTTCCACTCAAATATGGAAATTACTATTATAAGGGTTAAGGTGCTTAATTTATTTTCCCTTAATTCTTGGATAATGGTATGGAGGTTGGTGGGGATATATATGCCTTTGCATACAAGAAACCAAGGGGGAGAAGGTGGAAACAATTTTTGAATTAAAAGATTTTTATAAAACATTTTTTCTCTCATTGAATTTCTTATAAAAATACCCTTTCCTAGCCAAAACAAAGGCTTTTTCGGAACCCACCTCTTCTCTTTGTTTGGAAACCGACCAAGGAGCTTGGGAGTATCAGGAGGAAGACCCCCAACCTGTTGGTAATGTTCTTGACCTCTTTTCCCCTTGATTCCATGGTGGAAATAAAAAATAAATCATTGATTTCTTCTTTTCTTCACTCCATCTTCAACCCTAGCCAATCTTTTCAACCAAAAGCTTGAGGCCGAGCCTAGGGGGAGTTGCAAAAGCTTCATTCACCATTTTTGGCGTGATATTGGATCTTTGTAGCTGAATTGGAGGCAGGTTTTATAACTTGAACCCTTGATTTTGTTATTGCATTCAATTCCTTATCAAATAATGATCATTTCTTCATTTACGATAATTGATTTGGTTGAGTGATGCAATCACCATGGAAACTACAGCAGGTTTCATGAGTTTAGACCTTGATGATGATGACATCATCCTAAGCACACACCTCCCCAAATATCAAGTGCAAACAGTTTCAACAAAGTTTCTCAATCAGTTTCACAAACCGTTTGGGAGCAAACGGTTTCAAACCATTTGAAAGGAAACAATTTCATCAAATCGTTTGAGGGCAAACAGTTTCAAACCATTTGGAGGTGTTGACCGGGGTTGACCATTTGGAGATTTGTTGATAATAATGTTGGTTAATGACCCACTAATTATAAATGATTAGTTCCAATTGGTTCATGAGTTGAAGGACAATCAATCACCAAACCCTAATCGGGTTAAGTGCGGATTTCATAATCAATTGACTTGGAACTTTGGGTTGATTAGCCCAAACAGTTTCAAAACCGTTTGGGGATCATCCAAACAGTATCAAGACCGTTTTGGGGTCACCCAAGACCATTTGGAGGTCTAGGGTCAAGTATGGTTGAGTATTTGAAGGTCTACAGATACCAAATTGAAATGCATTTAAGTGTTGATTTGATGATCAATCCAATGACCCAAACCCTAACCGGAGGTCATGGATTTTGATGATTTGATGGGCAAACGGTCTCAAGACCGTTTTTAAGTCATCCAAACGACCTCAAGACCGTTTGAGGTCAGGTCATGTCTAATTTGAATGATGGTCCAATAGTTTCAAAGTGATTAATAATACAATGACTAATATTGATGGTTCATTGATTTCAATCCCTAATCCAATTGATTCAAAACCCTAATTGATGATTAATTGATGTTTAAATCAGTTGAAGGATGACCTATTAAGATCAATTGAAGTATAGTGTTAGGTTAAATTGATGAGTGATTATATGAATTTAATCAATTGAGGGAATCAATCTTGGAAACCCTAAATCAGTTTGAGTGGTTAAGACCATCTTTGGTACATTCGGTTTTGAGGAGGTTTGGACCAAACGGTCTCAAGACCGTTTGGGACCAAACATCCCAAACCGTTTGAGGTCCAATTGATCTCATGAGTGCTTTAGAAAACGGTTTCAAGTACTTGCTTTAGCAAACGGTTTCAAGTACTTGCTTTAGCAAACGGTTTCAAGTACATGCTTTAGCAAACTATTTCAAGTACTTGCTTTAGAAAACGGTTTCAAGTACTTGCTTTAGCAAACGGTTTCAAGTACTTGCTTTGGAAAATGGTTTCAAACCCTTAGACCAAGACCGTTTGAGGTCTAATTGGTCAAGACCGTTTTGAAGTTTAAGAGACTAAGATCATTTGGAAGTTAATCAATCAAATCGTATGAACACTTAAAGTGAGTAAGGGTCAATTATTTAATTGAATATTACATGATGTGAACCAAGGATGATTATAATAATTGTACCCTTAATGAGACAGGTGATTAGTACCCTTCGGACAATTAATATTTAATGATTATGAAAGAAATGACATAATGGATTAAGTGTCAATTCTTCTTTCAAGTTAAGTTGATTTAGTTGAATCAAGTCTGAAGTAGTATTATCTTATAGAGGATGAGAGAGAGAGGATTTCCTACATGTATGATAATCATGTAATGTATAAGCCTCAACACTTTCAATATGAATAATTAAGCAATTAGGGTATGATCCTTAATGAAGAGATCATGAAACCCTAATCAAGGAGGTTGTTGAGCCCTAACCTAATCTACGGTAATATCAGATGTAACCCAAGTCAAGGGTAATGTTGTGACCCTAATGTGGTTGATAATAAGGGGAATTCAAATTCAGCGTAACTTCATGAGAAAACCTACTTGAGGGTGAATCTATGAGAAACACTAATTGAGGCTAATGTTATAAGAAACCCTAATTGAGGTTGATGATATGAGCAACCCTGATCTAGGGAAATGTGATATAAATAATAAACCCTAATTGTGGGTTATGGAATGAGAAACCCTGATCTAGAGTAATGCCATATGAAACTCTAAATAAGAAGGATGTTATATGGAACCCTGATGCAATGATGCCATGTAATGATATCATGATATGTGAAACCCTAATGATGGTATAATAGGCAATATACTAATATGGGGTGTAGCTAATATAATCAAACATGATGAGAATTTTATAACCATGTGGGGTAAGGTTGATGAATCATATGAATGCTAATGTGGTTATTCTAATGAATAAGGGTCTAAGAGACAAGATGATGCCTAGATCCTTATATATTCAACTCTATATATGTGTAACAACCCTTTACATCTTACAATGATGAGGATATGAAACTCTTAGGAATGATGTATGTTATACTACATAGTGATATGGATAACATCCTTAGAGTTGAATTACCCAAAGTGGTGGATAATGGTTTATCCTATATTCAACAATGCCTAACCATTGGATAAAGTCCATATCCTTAAAGATACTAGAACAATTCTAATATGTAATCTATGCACCATATGATGAAAGTGACAAGATAGTGGATAAAGTATTAAGAGGGAAATCACTTAATACAAGGTTAGTTGATTAAATTAAGAAAGATAGAAATGAGAAGAAAGTGATACATCACGACATGATAGATATCACATTCAGCATTTCAGTGTAGACATACCTTGTTGAACCTCTAATCCAATATTCTTGGATAAGAAACACATGGAGTGTGTGATATGTAATTGTTACAATAAAGATGTAATGAACTCAATGTACTTTGATAAATGTTGACTAATATACTTTGAGAATGGGGTTAAGTCAAATCAATGAGTATGATGTAATCATACCATGATAAGGATGAGAAATGAACTCATTCCTTGAATTGATGATCATTAATGATATATGATGAGAATAGAAATCATAAGCAAATACTTATGACATGTTTGAATGCTCCTAGAGGTGTGGAGAAATATATTAGGGTTGAACTAATAATGTGAGCATGAAACCCTAATTAATGTAAGATGGGAAAACCTAACCCTAATTTTGAGTAAAGGGAATGGAAAGCCCTATTTCATAGATAACCCTAATCCTGATAAAGGATGGTTGTGTTACTATTGTTTCATATGTTGTGATACATGATTTACATGACTATTATCATGTCTATTAATCATGTCGACATCATGAGATGATGAATATAGCCATATTTGAGTTATGACAATCATATAATAAATATATTGTATGGCCTTATGTGCCTAATGTTGTTGTTTCTTAGTAAAAGTAACAAAATGTGTATGGACCTTATGAGTTCCATGAATAAGTTGTTGCCTAGTAAGAGGTGACAAAGAACTTAATAGGCCTTGTGAGCCATGTGAGATACTTGTGTAACAAGTATTATGTATACCTCGGTCTGAGGACTTGGAGGTAATAGTTACCTAATAAGTGGTAACAGTGATTAGCAATGAATTGAGGGTATGAATACCCATTTTTGATAAGTAAGATAATGATGTTGCTGTGAGATGTGAACTTTCAAGTAATGAGATAAGGGATTAAGATCCCAATGCATTATAAGTTCTGGTAAAGCTATATATAAGAGCTTTCATGTTTCTTTGTAGCAATTGTCATAATAATTCCTATTTGAGAACTTGACTGATGCTAAAAAGAATATGCTAATGTATTTAATTAATCAAGTGAAATCATATCATGTAGAGCCCTGACCATATAACCATCAGTGTCAGAACTTGCTGGATGGTGAAACGGGTGCTCCGCGGCAAAACCCGGAACGCATATTTTGAATATGTGGGGGCAATGGGCGAATGTATCATGACGTCCTAATGAGGGACTTGAGGAAAGGTAAACATTAAACCTCTTAATCCTTCATTACTTGTACCGAGATGGATGTATCATGAATCTCCCAAAGATTGGGACAGATGCAATACACATCTCCCAATAATATTAATGTCGGATCGGTGGAGATAAACATGAAATCTCATGATCGCGAAGAGAGTGCAGCACGCCACTGTAACTCTGATAGCAAAGTTGCCAGTATACCCTAGAAAGCTATATAGCAGAGACACAAGATGTCCTGCATTTGATCTCGTACTGACTGAGATAAGGGAGGTCTTGGTAGCCGACTCTACCTTTGACCTTGTATGGTACCGATTTCGACTTCGCAATGGTCGGTTGGAGTATGAGCGGTATACCTCATCTCCTCAGGGCATAAGTATGATTGTAAAACATAATCAGCCGTATAGCATGTTTGCTTAAGGATTGAATACAAAAACTCATTGGCTGATGTTACATTTCTTTTATGCATCTCTAGTTGATAAATGTTATTCATATCTCTTTATACTCATTGCAAGTAGAACTATGAATTATGATTCTATCATGGATAAATGTAATGCTCTCCTTAGGAAAGGAGATTATGTTACTCTGTTAATTCAATGATTAATACTGTTGTTAATATATAAGAACTCTTACTCAGTTTTATTATAATAAACTGCTATAAAAATATTTTGGCGGAGAGTTATATCTCCCGCTGGGGCAATTTACAATTGTCTCACCCCGTGGGATCCAACTTTTTAGGTAAACGCAGAAGAAGAAGCAGGAACCCTATAGCAAGGGAAAAGCAGCAGCAAGAGGGACAACAATGATAATTCAGGTGGAAGCACTGGCTGCTAAAGTTTTGTATAGATAATATTCCTATGTGTCGTCTCTGTTCTCTTAGGTCCTCGGAGTTTATAGTTAGTGTTTTTAATGAATCGATCTGAGCTTTTGGCTTGATGCCTCGAGATTTCTTATGCTGTCTGTATATAATGTTACTAGGGAAGCTGATGTTGTAATCCTCGAGAAGAGATGATACAAGTTATGTACTTTTGAACCAGAATGTAAATATTATACAATGGTTCTTAATGAAGGAGTTTTCCCATGTTGGATCTCTTTGCAAAAAGTTTTAATTTTTAGTGATTTTCAGTAATCCGCTACAAATGATTCACTTCTGCTTAAGTAAATATTGTTTTTGTGAGTTGGAGGTTACAAATTAGTGGTATCATAGCTTTAGGTTTGTTGAGTCTATAGAGACATAGGACTAAGGTAGTAGAGTCTATTCTAGTATCTTCTAGTGCATCTGATAGTGTCTTCTGTTCATATAGGAGAAGAAGAACTTGAAGATGACAGGGTCACATGAGGAGTTTGCTGCAGAAACCAGCAATGTTGCATCAAGAAGGGATGCAGGGGATAAGAGTAGAGAAGAACATATACCTGCACATCC